>CM057099.1:28397614-28882614 GCA_029959045.1 Taenioides sp. WSHXM2023
TTTACTCGCCTTGCCTTGTGAACGAGATATATGAAAACGCATTGGATTTTTCAAGACGCTTTACAATGCATCACCGCCAGCACTCAGAAACACTATTTTCATACCAGGCTAGTGTCTTGCCTAAGGACACAACAACAGTTTCGCCACTGCCATCCCACTTTGGCACCTGGTATTCCCACTGTTCTCCCATCCAAGTACTGACCAGGCCGTTTATCGCTTAAGATTTGACGAGATTTTGACTTATTTTAACCTCCTCTTTGTCTCTCTCATCATCTTTCTTCCCACCTTCTTTTCATTTTCTTCTCCTTCTCCTCATTTCTCTCTCCCGGTCCCACTCCTTCGTCTCTACCTGTCTTCCTCCGACCCCTGTTTTCTCTCTCTCTGTCCATAGTGCGGACCAGGCGTTGGACAGATTTGCCATGAAGCGTTTCTATGAAGACAAAGTCCTTCCTGTGGGACAGCCCTCTCAGAGAAGGTACAGCCCTCTACACGTCATATTCTACGTTTTTATTCTGTCTGGTCTTTACATGTTTTGTTTTGTTTTTGTTTTTTTTGAGTAATGCTGTACGCTTATTTCACACAACTTTTCATTTTTTATTTATTTATTATTATTATATATTTTTTTAATTTTATTATTTTTTTGTTTATAAAAAAAAAAAAATATTAAACCATATTGACCAAAATACAGCAAAATATAACAAAAAACAGGACAAACAGGTGATCCATAAAAAGACAAAACAGACAAAAACACACAGACAAACAAGACACACACAAATAGAGAGGACACAACAGAACAAGACAAACTGGACAAAACAAGACCTGCACCTGAAGTCCCCGTCCCAACCACAGGTCCCACACCTAAAGCTCAAAGCCACAGCCCCACAACTTCTTGACGTGGACAAACATGTGTCTAAATATACAATAATTTGTTATGTTTCACACAACTTTTTATTATTGCTACAGCACAGTGGCAATAAGGTTGTGGGTTTGACTCCAGGGCCATTCTCTGTGGAGTTTGCATGTTCTCCCTGTGTCTGGGTGGGTTTTCTCTGGGCGCTCTAGTTTCCCCCATCAACATAAAACAGTGGGTCAAATCCTCCAGCTGAGGTACTCCTGACCAAGACCAGCTCAAGACCTGGAGATGGGTCCACTGCTCCTGACAGGTTTAACCCAGAGACACTGAAGGACGGGTCAAATGCAGAGGACTGATTCACCTGCGTTTAACCTTTACTGCAGTTAGTGTGTGGGATATGTTGAATGTGTGGTGATTTTGGCTCACTACTGCCCCCTGCGTCTGTAGCCGTGCTCTGACCTGCAGTTTACAGGCAGCTGTGAAAACAACACTGGGCTGGATTTCTTTATAAAGAACTCTGAGCTGAACCTCAGCCCAAAATCACAACAGTCACCTCACAGAGCCAAAATACTAAACCTGGACTAAACCTGGACTAAACCAGAACTAAACCAGGACCGAAACAGGACTGAATCAGACAAAAGCAGGATTTAGCGAGGACTACATAAGGATTAAACCAGGATTAAACCACGTTCGAACCAGGACTAAATGAGGACTGAACCAGGACTAAACTGGGACTTAACCAGGACTAAACCAGGACTACGTTAGTATCTAAATTGTATTGTTTTCCAGATATGTGGAGTACTTCTGTGGACTTCTGTCTGGACACATCAAGATCAACAACAAGCCCCTGTTCCTGCACCATGTGATCCTGCACGGCATCCCACACTACGAGCCCAAAGGAGGTACACCACTAAAAACACACATTCTGTCACATACGCAACTGATGTCATCAACATTCCCTGGGGGTGTGATGCTAACTACAGGCACTGCTCTGTCTGAAGCTCTGTTACTCATGTCAAACTTAATCTGAGCTTTGTTTTAACACAATCTGACCATAAAGAGGTGACTTAGTTGGACCTACAACAGATGGTTTATGCGCTTTAACAAGTCTCTCATGCATAAACTTACAGTCTCAATCTCGCTAGCATTAGTCAACAGTTTTTCAGTTAGTCATCCTTATCTTTTAGTTGAAAATCAAACTCCTAAACAGGACCATGAACACTTGTATTGATCACAAGCTCCTAAAAATGTGTTGCTTAAATCCATTTTATATTTTTTCAGACAATCTTAAAACTTTCTGTGTGCATTGTATCACCATGGTAACTGCTGAACATTCTGCCATCGGCATACAGGATCCCCCACCGTGATGTCACTGCAAAGTATCAATAGTAGTTTCCTTCTCACTGACCATCTGGAGTTGTATTTAGGGTGATTCATGCTTGTTTGAGTCATCTTTATTCTCCTGGATTCAAAACGTCATTGCTCTGAAATGTCTTTTTTCCCTTACCCCCCATACGCCCCACTGCTCTGGGCGTACTTCACTCTCTGATGATTTTTTTGGAATTGCTGATTCAGCTGCGTTTCATGGTCATTTTGGCTCAAATTGAAGGAAAAAAGAAATCATATTTGCAGCTTGTTACTGTGTACTGTGGACTAAACCAGGACTTAACCAGCACTTAACCAGGACTTAACCAGGACTTCACCACGACGAAACTTGGACTAAACTAGGATTAAACCAGTACTAAACTGGGACTAAACCAGGACTAAACCAGGACTTAACTGGGACTAAACCAGGAGTGAACCAGGAGTGAATCAGAACTAAACCAAGACTGAGCCAGGACTAAATCAGGACTGAACCAGAACTACAGCATGACTAAACAAGGACTAAACAGGACAGAACCAGGACCTAACCAGGACCTAACAAGGACTTAACCAGGACCTAAACAGGACTGAACCGGGACTGAACCAGGACTGAACCAGGAGTGAACCAGGTCTAAACAAGACTAAACTGGGAATAAAACAAGACTAAACCAGGACAGAACCAGGACTGAACCGGAACTAAACCAGGACTGAACGGAGACTAAACCAGGACTGAATCAGGACTAAACCAAGACTAAACCACAACTAAATGGACACAAAACTGGGACTAAACCAGGACAGAACCAGGACCTAACCAGGACTTAACCAGAACTAAAACAGGACTAAACTGGGACTAAACCAGGACTTAACCAGGATGGAAAGGCTGTAGCTGTGTCCAGGACTAAACCTAAACCTTTATTATAACTTTATATAAAAACATCGTCTGTCTTCTGTAAATGTTGAATGTTATTGGCTTAATTCTAATCCGTCCGTGTGATTCTTGTTCAGATTTTCACATTAGAACTTCTCGGAACTCAAATACTGTTGTTGTTTTTCAGGTTGTCGGCCGTTTTTAAAGATCTACCAGGCCATGCAACCGGTCTACACATCTGGGATCTAGTAAGTCTCTCTCTTTCTCTCCTTCTTCTCTCTCTATCTATTTCTGTTTCTCTCCTTCTCTTTCTCTCCTTCTCTGCTCTTCCTCCTCTCCTCCCATCTCTCTACCTACCCCTTCCTCTCCCCCATTTGCATCTCTCTTTCTCTCTGCTCGCCTCTCTTCCCCTCTCTGTCTCTCTCGCTCTCTCCTCTCCATCCTCTCACATCTACTCCTCCCATCTCCTCTCTCTCTCCCCTTGTCCCACTTTCTCTCTCCTTTCTTCCGTCTCTTGCTCCCTGTCTTCTCTCTCTCCCTCCCCCATTCCTCTCCCCCCTTCATCTCTCTCTCTACTACTCTCCTCTCTTTCTCTCTCGCTTATCTCTTCCTCCCTCTATGCCTGCTCCTTCTCTAGTTCCCTCTCTTGCCCCTGTCCTTTCATCTTCTTCTTCATCAGTCACTCCCCCTCTCTCTGTTTCTTTCTCTCTCTTTCTCTTTTCGATCTGGTCACGCCTGTAGAAGTCGACTCGTAAATAAATTAAATGAAATAAAACAGTAAAACCATAAATGCAAAAAGACATGTCCAAATGGTCCTCTGTTGTTTCCATAGTAACGTCCAGGGAGACAGTCAAACGTCCATCTGCATCACCATAGAACCAGGACTGCTGCTCAAAGGAGACATCCTGGTGAGACGTGGACTTTTACTGTCATAACCACCATGAGAGAGCTTCATTTCTTATGTTTATTTATATTGTTTATTGTTTATTTATTGCCTATTAATTGTTTATTGTCTATTTATATTTATATTATTTGAGATATTTTGTGTTAAAGCTGCACTATGTAACTTTTCTGGTTACATAGTGCAGAAAAGTTTTGCCTAGGCATTATTTACACTCTATGGAGACATGCAGGGGAGTCACGGATCAGATCTGGAGTGAGGCGAGCCTGTTTACACTAATAATGCATGTTTTTCTGTGTATTTTTGATCCATAAAAATACCCATAAGTAAAAAATGCAATATGTTTAATGCTATACTGTGGAACATTCCATGCAAAGCGATAAAACATCTCCATGGAGACAAGCACGTGACGATGGTCCAAGTTATGGGTCAGATCTATGAGAATGTGTGTTTTCAAGGTACTTTTGAGCATTTAAAACATCTGCCATACTGTGGAACATTCCAGGATAAGCAAATACATCTCCATGGAAACAAGAACGTGGCGTATCCCCCACCAGAAAAGTTACATAGTGCACTTTTAAATGAATTTTCTTTATGCTTTAATGCTGTTTTAAAGATGTACCTTTTAAAGATCCGGTTTGGAGTCCATTTTTGTCTTATTTCTAGACCTGCTTTAGACCTGGCTGAGTTCTGCTTTAGACCTGGCTGAGTTCTGCTTTAGACCTGGTTGAGTTCTGTTTTAGTCTTGGTCTATCCCTGGTGCTACTAAATATTTTATAAGATACATTTGAGTATTTGTAGTTTGACGGTAGATTCCTGCAGTGTTTTTACAGCCGTGCCTGACAGGCTTTGGCTCTGCTCCTGTCTTTAAAGTGAGCCTCATTAGCACAGTGTGAACCTGGAAACTATGACGCCAATGAGCAAGGCACTTCCTCCGAAAACAGCCAAAAAACAGAGGGGACGCGGGTTTGTGAGATATAACTAGAGGTTGCCAAAATATGTAGCCTCATGTGAGTAATGTTACTTCAAAATAATATTACTCAAGTAGAAGTCCAAGAAATTACTCAGGTTTGTGAAGTTGTAGTGTATTGCTTTGTACTTTTTTGGAGGAGCATTGTATAGAATCTTACAGCTAATTGTAAGGAGGGTTTGAATAGGGCCCAGGAGAGATCGCTAGATTACTCAAACATGCATGGATGACTCTAAAACTTCTTCAGACGTGTTTTTGATGAGGGAACAACGTTATAACATGGGAGAAAGCTCCAAACAGTAGATTTTCTCACCTGCTTGTTTCTATGGAGATGTCATTGCTCTGCCTGGAATGTTCCACAGTATGACATTAAACAGCTACACTTTACATTTATTTACTTACAGGTGGTTTTACAGCTCAAAAATACCTAGAAAAACAGACATTCTGATTGTGAGCAGGGTCACCTTTCCACAGATCTGACCTGTAACTTGGTCTGGTTTGGTCTCCATGAAGACTGAAAGGTTTAATACCATACTGTGGAACATTCCAGACAAAGCAATCACAGAAAAGCATTTGACAGACCCTCCACCAGTAAAGTTACACAATGCACATTTAAATGAAATTATAACATCTTTAGTAGGGGCAGATTGGACTTTTTTTTATTAATTAATTAATTTTTCTTTTTTTTTTTCGAGAAAGCAAACTGACCACAAAAAAAGGGTCAGTTTTTCAATTTTCAGCTCTTTCTGGTTAAAAAAGTCTAAATCTAAGTTTGTGCTGCCTTCAGTGGCCTCTGTAATTTCAAGTACTATGTAACATCACACAGGACTGCCCTGATTACCAGGTGTTTGTGGTCAGAAACACCTGGCTGCAGGGGTGGAGTTTGGAGTGTGGATAGACCAATCACACTGTTCCTTATACCTGCAGACCCCGCCCCCCACTCTCCCCTTTAGTCCTCCAGACCCCGCCCCTCCTCCCCCCTTCACTCTCCCCTTTAGTCCTCCAGACCCCCTCCTCCCCCTCACTCTCCCCTTTAGTCCTCCAGACCCCTCCTCCCCCTCACTCTCCCCTTTAGTCCTCCAGACCCCCTCCTCCCCCTCACTCTCCCCTTTAGTCCTCCAGACCCCCTCCTCCCCCTCACTCTCCCCTTTAGTCCTCCAGACCCCCTCCTCCCCCTCACTCTCCCCTTTAGTTCTCCAGACCCGCCCCTTTAGTCCTCTAGACCCCCCCCACTCTCCCTTTAGTCCTCCAGACCCCCTCCTCCCCCCTGACTCTCCCCTTTAGTCCTCCAGACCCCCTCCTCCCCCTCACTCTCCCCTTTAGTCCTCCAGACCCCCTCCTCCCCTTCACTCCCCCCTTTAGTCCTCCAGACCCCCTCCTCCCCCTCACTCTCCCCTTTAGTCCTCCAGACCCCCTCCTCCCCTTCACTCCCCCCTTTAGTCCTCCAGACCCCCTCCTCCCCCTCACTCTCCCCTTTAGTCCTCCAGACCCCCTCCTCCCCCTCACTCTCCCCTTTAGTCCTCCAGACCCCCTCCTCCCCCTCACTCTCCCCTTTAGTTCTCCAGACCCGCCCCTTTAGTCCTCTAGACCCCCCCCCCACTCTCCCTTTAGTCCTCCAGACCCCGCCCCTCCTCCCTTTAGTCCTCTGGAGTTTAGGCGTTTGGTCCTTCTTTAAAAGGATGCTGATAACTTTGCACTTAGGTTTCCTTTGGTTCAAACTTTCCTTTTTGGCCGCGCTCCTCTGTCCTCTTAAATGTGAAGTGTTTACGAGTCTCTGGTAATGCAGGACTGTCTCTGAGTGCTGGTCTGGGACAGTTAGTCTCTCCTCTGCACTCACAGATGATCTGCTGCATTGTGAAACTCACATAAAAGCTTTAGAATGAGGGAAACCATTTCAGAAGGTGTGGGTGTGAGTCTTATGAACTGCAAACTATCTACTCCTGTACTTTGCCACTGCTAAGTACGTTCATGGCCAGTAAAAATCACATAACTAGAGTGATCAGATTACAATGATGACATCAGATTTTTGTATTGGTTTTTTTTTTCTTTTTTTTTTGGAGCATTTTACTATGTTATAACACTGTTCCCTCATCAAAAACATGCCTGAAGATGTCATGTTTGAGTGATTTAGTGATCTCTCTCAGGCCCTTTTCAAACCCTCCTTATGGTTAGCTGTAAGATTCTGTACAAGGCTCCACCCACAAGTCTACGTCACTCCCACTCCCACACGACTATTCTCCATAAACATACAAAAACATGATACAAAACTGTACACAACAACTGGACAAACCTGATGTGATGTGCAGTAGTTTCTTTAGGGGGATGCTGATTGTGTTGTGATAGCGCTCTGAAGGGGGAGTGACAGGAGGAGCAACGGGAGGGGGGACTCAGAGCATCAAAAACAAAAGTGAAACTCATAAAACATGTTAATATGTTGTTTTGGGGGAATTTAACATTTTCAGAACAACATAAGGTAACATGGTGATCTAAATATGTTGTGTTAGCAGTTAATATCCCATAGAAGTAAAGTACATTTCATATATTTTAAAATACTTTAATAATGATCATCAAAAACACCTGGGGACACGTGTTAGTGAATCAGTCGCTTTTCCGAGTAACTTTGTATTTGGAAGTCAAAGTACAGTGGATTTTAACATAACATTTCCTCTTTCATAGTATGACATAGTCTGCATTGTTTTGATTCTTTTCCTTGTCAAAACCTGCTCAGATGTGAACAGTGAGACAGAAATCAGATTACACATCAGATCCAACTGTGTACATGATGTTTCAGATAACTCCAGAAATCATGAACATGAACATGGAGTTACACAGGCCACATACCCTGACTGCCTTTCCCTCTTTACCACAAGTGTGTGAGCAGTGTTACACAACATGACCTGTACACATGTGTGTATTTGTGTTGACAGTTGAAGTGTTACCATAAGTGTGTGAGCAGTGTTACACAACATGACCTGTACACATGTGTGTATTTGTGTTGACAGTTGAAGTGTTACCATAAGCGTGTGAGCAGTGTTACACAACATGACCTGTACACATGTGTGTATTTGTGTTGACAGTTGAAGTGTTACCATAAGCGTGTGCGTGGGCCCAGCAGAGATGTCATGTTCCGTGTGCAGTTCCACACATGTGCAGTACATGAACTGTCTCTGCTCTTCAACAAGGAGCAGCTGGACCACTCCTGCAGAGGTACTCTCTCTTTATACTCTGGACCACTGCAGAGGTGCTCTCTTTATACTCTGGACCATTGCAGAGGTACTCTCTCTTTATACTGTGGACCACTGCAGAGGTGCTCTCTCTTTATACTGTGGACCACTGCAGAGGCACTCTCTCTTTATACTCTGGACCACTGCAGAGGTACTCTCTCTTTATACTCTGGACCACTGCAGAGGTATTCTCTCTTTATACTGTGGACCACTGCAGAGGTGCTCTCTCTTTATACTGTGGACCACTGCAGAGGTACTCTCTCTTTATACTCTGGACCACTCCTGCAGAGGTATTCTCTCTTTATACTGTGGACCACTGCAGAGGTGCTCTCTCTTTAAACTGTGGGCCACTGCAGAGGTGCTCTCTCTTTATACTCTGGACCACCCCTGCAGAGGTATTCTCTCTTTATACTGTGGACCACTGCAGAGGTGCTCTCTCTTTAAACTGTGGGCCACTGCAGAGGTGCTCTCTCTTTATACTGTGGACCACTGCAGAGGTACTCTCTCTTTATACTGTGGACCACTGCAGAGGTGCTCTCTCTTTATACTGTGGACCACTGCAGAGGTGCTCTCTCTTTATACTGTGGACCACTGCAGAGGTGCTCTCTCTTTATACTGTGGACCACTGCAGAGGTGCTCTCTCTTTATACTGTGGACCACTGCAGAGGTGCTCTCTCTTTATACTGTGGACCACTGCAGAGGTGCTCTCTCTTTATACTCTGGACCACTGCAGAGGTACTCTCTCTTTATACTCTGGACCACTGCAGAGGTATTCTCTCTTTATACTGTGGACCACTGCAGAGGTGCTCTCTCTTTATACTGTGGACCACTGCAGAGGTGCTCTCTCTTTATACTGTGGACCACTGCAGAGGTGCTCTCTCTTTATACTGTGGACCACTGCAGAGGTGCTCTCTCTTTATACTGTGGACCACTGCAGAGGTGCTCTCTCTCAGGCCCGCATGTTTGTGTGATGTTATGGTAACATTTAACCAGGCTCAGTGCTGTTCTGTGATTGGTCAGTCGCTGCACCACAGGTAGCGTGGGACCTATCACAATGAACACCTCTGCCGTAAGAGGATGGGTTCTCAAGAGTTTATGAACTCACAAAAAATATGAGAATTGATCTTGCTGTGCAAAGAGTTCACAGATAATTCAAAAATCTTCATCTGGAATATAAAATGATTAACTGCATGATTGCTCAATTCTTTTTAGTTTATTCAAAAAGGACAAACTGGGAATGACACATGGGCACACCGAAAAATCAGCAGCATTTTCATTCTTTGACCAATACAAATATCTGCTAGAAAAAACAAACAAAACAAACCTACATATAGGCCATCCCTCATCGTATCACAGCAGACATGTTTTACTGTCTGATGATTCTAAAGGTGCACTATGAAACTTTTCTAGTCCGCAATGGTCTGCAGATCTGTGGATGCTGGTTTTTCAAGGGCTTTGCAAGAAAGAAAGAAAAGCAACAGCATCTCCATGGAGACAAACACTGAATAAGTTACACAGTGCACCTTTAAGCTTCAGTCATGATTTGTATTGTGAAATAGTTGAATAGTTGGATGTTTGTGTTTCCAGATGACAGATTTCCAGAGTATGGGAAAGTGGAGTTTGTCTTCTCTTTTGGCCCAGAGAAGATCCATGGTGAGTTTCACTGTTTAGACACTTTGCATGTGACTGAATGAATTATGAGTACTGTGTGACGGGGAGTACTGTCTTTACACACAGATGGAAAAAACTACAAAAAGATATACTGATCATTTGTACAATCACTATTTTTGTCAAGACTCACACTACTTTTCCTTTAAAAATCACAATCTACTGGTATATCTAGACTGGACACGTTACCAGTGGGTGTGGTTATCGGTTGTGTTCATGTTCTAGAATTTATTGATGTCATAATTTCAGACAGAGGGCAGGAATTATAAAACTTTATGGGAGATTCAGTGTTTTTGAAAGAAATCTCCAAACATGTGTTAAACATGTGTGAATGAAACAAAACACAACTCCAGGTCTGTTTGTGATGAGGAAACGACACTAGAAGATAGATCGGAAAATAGGGTAATATGGGCCCTTTAAGAGTGGACAAATCAGGTAGAGGACTTTTAAATGTTCTAGATTCTCACGGACGTTGGTGTTTTGCTGTCTTAGGGCTGCAGCACCTGGAGAACGGCCCCTCTGTCTCTGTGGACTACAACACCCAGGACCCTCTGATCCGATGGGACTCCTACGAAGACTTCAACCTTAGCTGTGAAGACGCTCCAGATGGTGAGAACAGTTACGGTTTTAATGATCAGTTCAGAGTCCTGGCAATCCTCTTATTTTCAAGTCAGTTTGGCATTTACCACAGTTTCTGCTCTTGTCACGATACTGAAATTTCAAACTCGATTTTGGTACTAAGGAAAAGACTCGATACTCTTTGTCCTCTCTCTCTGTCCTCTCTCTCTCCTCTCTCTCGCTCTGTTCCTCTCTGTCTTTTTCTCTCTTTGTCTGTCTCTCGCGCTCGCCATGTCTCTCTCTTTCTCTCTCCCTTCCTCTCTTTTTCTCTCCCTCCCTTTCTCCATCCATCCCTCTCTCTCTCCATCTCTCTCTCTCTCTCTCTCCCTCTGTACATCTTTCTCTCCCTCTCTCTTCATCCCTCTCTCCTTCCCTCCCTCTCTCTGTCTTTCTCTCTCCCTCCCTCTCTCTCTGTCTCTCTCTCTCTCGTTGTCCCTCTCTTTCTCCCCATCTTCCTCTCTTCCTCCTTCCATACCTCTCTCTTTCTCTCCCTCCCTCTCTCCATCCCTCTCTCTCTCCGTCCCTCCCTCTAAAGAACTGACATTTTGTATTTTTTCTTGAGTCTTCAGACTATCTTCAAACTTTTGGCAGTGTTTGTAATTACTGGGCCATGTAAAACAAAAACTTAGCGGAGATATGAACCATAAGCCATGTATATTTTTTAAGGCATGTTGTTTTGTGCAAAAAAAATCACCTGATATTAAAAAATATACAACTTGGATGGTATAACGTCATATGGCTGCATGTGCTAGTCCTGAATTAGCCTTCCACCAGAAATCCTGTCTCTGGTCTAGTCTATTTAAACCAGGACTAATCCAGAGATCAAGGGGACAAGGGGAGTGCTGACCTATGACCCTTGAACTGTCAGAGGGGCCACTGCAAATATCTACCACTCAGGACTAGAAATCACTGACTCACCATCACTGAAGTTCATGAGTAGTAGTAGTAGTAGTAGTAGTAGTAGTAGTAGTAGTTGTGCTGCTATAGAGGTAATAGGACGTACCAGTATGCCTTGCTAGTAGTAATGGTAGTTGTTGCTCTAGTACTTTGTGTAGTCATTTTGAAGTAAGTAGTATTTTGAGTATATATTTTGTGTACCTCTCCCATTTTTGAAAACTAAACATTTAAACATTTATTTAAATATACAGTATGTAACTTTCTGGAGGTGAAAGGTCAGCTGGATGATTCCATGGAAATATGAATAGTAAGTTAAAATCATACTTTGGAACATTCTCCATGGAGATAGATACGTTTTTGCCATACCTTGGAATATTACAGCTAAAGGAATAACATTTCCATGGAAACAAGCAGGAGAATAGGCCAAATAGATGCAAGCCCACAGTAATGTTTTTTTTGGTTTGTAAGTACATAAATACATTAATAAATACATTAATAAATATAATAATAATAATAATAATAATAATAATAATAATAATAATAATAATAATAATAAGTTGAAAAAAGTTACCCATTGTGGCTTTGCATAAATACATGAATGTATTTTGAACAGACATATTTCAACTTTATTAACTTAACCCTAACTTACTTTGGATAAATTCTGTAAGAAATAGACAGAAAGAAAGTGGCAAAAATAATAAACAGGTCAGATCTGTGGAGAGCAATAGAAACACCCGTAATGATTAAATGCAAGTATGTTTAATGTCATACCATGGAACGTTCCAGGGAAAGCAATAACATCTCCATGGAGACAAGTAGAAAAGAAAAGTTCTGCAGTGTACCTTAAAAATCCCTCTTGTGTCTTGGGCCTCTTTGACTCTTGGTTCAGTCTAGAACTCCTTTAGCTTTTCTATGACCAGATATTTACGTCTGTGTTTTTACAAAGCCCAAAGACTTGATTTAAATGTAGCTGCAGTGTCCAGGATACCGGGACATCTCCTCCGCTATTCTGACCCACGCTGTAGATCTGAGGAGACGTTTCAAAAGGACAAACTCTACAACACACACATGGACGAGGTTTTGGTTTAAGGACATTTTCAGGAGGACAGAAGCGTTGTTAAGGACCAAAAATACTCACATGGGTTTGTGGAAGTAAAGACTGGAGAAGCAGTAGTAGTAGTTATAGTAGTAGTAGTAGTAGTAGTAGTAGTAATAAGAGTAGTAATAGTAGTAGTAGCAGTAGTAGCAGTAGTAGTAAGGGGTGGTTGTGGCGCGATGTGGAAATCTGTGTCTGTTTTGAGTTTGTGGTTGCACCTTACTCAAGTGCCTCACCACAGCAGCAGGGGGCAGCGCTCTGGGACGGGGAGGACAGGGACCAGCTTTTACGGAGACAGGAAGTATTAATGACCTTTTATGGTCCTAGGAGGCGTGTCCCTGTACTTTATATAAGGCCTATTAGAGTTATAACCCCAGTGTCTGTGCTCAGTGAAGGTTCCCACATTTTGAGCACATGAGGTCACTGCACACTCTGGAACACTAGCACTGTTATCTGAATCACACACTGCTCACTATGATGTCCACTGTAAAAGATCAGTCTGCTCTTGGTTCAAATGACTTCAGTTCAAATTATAACCTGATTTGGAGTAGTTTGAACTAAATTACATTTAGTCATGTTTCCTTTAACTCACTTGTTTCATAACATTTCTGACAAGAAATGTCACTATTAGTTGTTTCAGTAATGGCAGCATATGGTATTGAAATCTTTAAAGTAGAGCTAGACCAATATATCGCTTTGCCTATGTAACAGGCCGATATTTGCACATTTTTGCGTATCCGCTATCAGCCTTAAATTTCTCACATAGGTCGATATTTGGTTGGGCTCACCAACTGCTACATAAAGATTTATTCTAAAACTGTAGTGCAAGAATGGCTTTCACAAAATGACATGACACTGCTTCATCATGGGATAGTAGAACAAAAAGAGTTGTAGATGTCTAAAAATACGTTCTATTTATGTTAATAATAATTTCATATCATATATTTTGAGGCAAAATTATCAAAATCGGCCCTACATATTGGCTCAAAAATATTGGCAGAGCTTATCAGCCATGGCCTAAACAATCAGCACTGGCCATGAAAAAAAAAAAAAAAAAAAAAAAAAAGTAGATTGATCTCTGATTTAAAATGTAGCCTGCACTCATATACTCACATACAATCACATTCAATCACATACATCACATTCAATCACATACATCACATTCAATCACATACAATCACATACAGTCACATACAATCACATACAATCACATAGTCACATACAATCACATACAATCACATACAATCACACAGTCACATACAATCACATACAATCACATAGTCACATACAATCGCATACAATCACATACAATCACATAGTCACATACAATCACATAAATCACATACAATCACATACAATCACATAGTCACATACAATCACATAGTCACATACAATCACATTCAATCACATACATCACATTCAATCACATTCAATCACATACAATCATATACAATCACATAAATCACATACAATCACATACAATCACATAGTCACATACAATCAAATACAATCACATAGTCACATACAATCACATACAATCACATAGTCACATACAATCACATACAATCACGTACAATCACATAGTCACATACAATCACATAGTCACATACAATCACATTCAATCACATACATCACATTCAATCACATTCAATCACATACAATCACATACAGTCACATACAATCACATACAATCACATAGTCACATACAATCAAATACAATCACATAGTCACATACAATCACATACAATCACATAGTCACATACAATCACATACAATCACGTACAATCACATAGTCACATACAATCACATACAATCACATAGTCACATACAATCGCATACAATCACATACAATCATATACAATCACATAAATCACATACAATCACATACAATCATATACAATCACATAAATCACATACAATTACATACAATCACATAGTCACATACAATCACATACAATCACATAGTCATAGTCACATACAATCACATACAATCACATAGTCACATACAATCACATACAATCACATAGTCACATACAATCACATACAATCACATAGTCACATACAATCGCATACAATCACATACAATCACATAAATCACATACAATCACATCTGAACATGTGTCACCAGAGTCTTCACCTGCAGGTAAAGACACATCCAAGTTTGTCTCATTCTCAGTTTATGGACATGCCTCATGTGAAGCTCAGAACCTCCAGAATTCCCTTCCTGAGCTGCAGAGGCTGCACTAGCACTGATCCATGACTGGCTAGAGGTGCTGGGGTTTAGGGAGTGACCGTTCAGATCAGAGAGAGGCATTTTAGGTTTAATGAAGAATAACTCAGCATTATGATTTGATAATGTTTACCTCGTATCTTGGGACACAGTTAGGTCACGTTTATAAAATTTGAAATCAAAATCGTACAGTTTCTCTGCGTTTTGTCCATGTTCTAGCCTCTCTTTGTGCAGTTCCACACATGTTGGTCAGGCCCATATCTCATGTTCCACACTTCTATTTGTGATGCTGTTGTTTACTGTGAGATTCTCCAGCTCAGACCACCACATATCTCAAACCTCAGGAGATCCCACACATTCTCTGCTTCGGCGCGCTGGGTTTAGGCTCTGGATCTGGCAACCCAAACTCAAGAGATCAACAAAAACACAAATGATACAACATGTTTTATAATGTGTAAAAATGTCAACAAACACCCGGTACATCATGTTTAACGTTGCTTATTAACGGCCCCCGTATATGATTTTTCACTACAGATATATCCATCTTTCTCCATCTAATTATGAAGCGTGTATTGTCTGGGAACCAGGAAGTGCGTGGTCAGCATGCTAGTTGTTGTTAGCTTTACCGTGACTGAAATTGGGATTCCTATAGATTTAAGGTGTAAACTACTGCAATGAACACATGATTTTATAAGTGTGACTGCATAGTTCCTTCTGCCAGTACCCCACCCTCTCTCTTTCTCCCCTTCTCTTTCTCTCTCTCCCTCTCTCACTCTTTCTCTACATTCCTCTTTTCCTCTCGCTCCCACTCTTAGACTCTTGTGAGCTTTACGTCATGTTCTAATGTTGTTACCTCCTTAAAAAAAGACCTGGAGTTGTGTTTTGTTTCATTCACATGTTTGAGTAACATTTTATTATTAGTCTGTCTACATCTCCAAAGCTTAAAACGCTCTGTTTCACCTTGTGATGTCATGAAGTGGTAGTTTTCAAGTTTCACAGCTCCTTTTACCTTTAGTTCAGTAGAGATCGCCAATTCCAAGGCTGAAAGCATCTTAGTGATTATAGTGAAGGTGTATGGAGTTTAAAAACACAATGGAGCATCCATCTTTGCCCTCTTCTTTCTTTCTCTATCGTACTCTCTACCTATCTCCCCATTCTCTTTCATCTATCCTTCTCTCTCTCTTTCCCCCTCTCTCTTTTTCTCTACCCCCCCACTTCCCTCCCTACCCCTTTTCCCTCTTTCTTTCTTTCTTTCTTTCTTTCTTTCTCCCTAGGTCTCATGACTCTTCACTCACTCTCTTTCTCCCTCTACCTCTTTCTCTCTCTTTTTCTCTCTCTCCTTGCCCTTCTTTCTCAGTCTAAAGGTGGCTCGTAGGAGGGAAAGTTTGGTCTCTTTCTCACTTTCCTCTCCCTCTCTCCTTCTCCCCCCTCTCTCCCTCCCTCTCTCTCTCTCTCTATCTCTCCTCAGTCTGAAGGCGTTTCATTGTACTCGTTTGCTCTGTAGGAGAAAGTTTGGTCTCTCCCCCTCCCTCTCTTCTTCTCTTCCCTCCCTCTCTTCCTCTCTCCAACACCCCTCTCTCCCTACTTCTCTCACTCCCTTTCCTCCCCCTCTTCCCTCTCTCCCCTCTCCTTCCCTCTCTTCTTCTCTTCCCTCCCTCTCTTCCTCTCTCCACCCCACCCCTCTCCCTACTTCTCTCACTCTGTTTCCTCCCCCTCTTTCCTCTCTCCCCACTCCCTCCCTCTTTTCTCTCCTCCCTCTCTCTCTTTCTTTCTCTCTCCTCACCCCTCTCTGTCACTCCTCTTTTCCCTCTTTTCTCTCTCTTTCCCTCTCTCTCTCCCCTTCCCCCTAACTCCCTCCCTCTCCCTCCTAACTCCCCTCTCTCGCTACTTCTCACACTCCCTTTCCTCCCCTCTTCCCTCTCTCCCTCCCTCTTTTCTCTCCTCACCCTGTCCTCCCTCCCTCTCTCTCCCCCTTTCTCCCCTAATCCACCTCTTTTCTCTATCTCTCCCCCTCCCTCTTTTCTCTCTTTCCTTCTCTCTCGCCCCTTCCCCCTCCCTCTCTCTCTCTCTCCTAACTCTCCTCTCTCACTCTGAAGGCGTTTCATTGTGCTCGTTCGCCCCGTAGGAGGAGACACTGTAGCCTCTCTCTCTCTCCCTCTCTTCCTCTCTCTCTCTTTCTCTCTTCAGAATCAGTTCTTTTAAAAACAGCTCAGTCCTTCAGCAGCTCAGACACCTCTCGTGAGTACAGCACCACTGCACTATTTACTCTTTCATTTGGACAGATTTTCATTTATATTTCTATGTCAAATCATTTATATATCTTGTTTTCATCATTTTACAAAATACTTTTAACTCTTTAAGTACATTTCTAAACGGGTACTTTTACTTATATATTTCTATGCTCTAGTATCTGTACATTTCCTAAATAATAAAATTGAGTACTTCTTGCACTACTTAAAATATTTAAGGTATTGCATGCAGGGGTGGGTAGTACTCAGTTACATTCACTTGAGTAACTTTTTAAAGAAATTGTCCTTTTCAGAGCACTTTTCTAGCAGCGTACATCTACTCCTTCTTGAGTAATATTTTTATTGAGGTAATAGTACTTTTACTTGAGTAAAAGTTGTGCTTCCTCTTCCCAACAAAAGCTTTACGTCAATAATGCAAAATGAAATCAAATTTTTGAAAATACCACATTTTGTGCATTATTTATTATTTATTCAGTTTTATCCTTAAATTAAACTCCAAATTATAAATCACATCACAAAAGTTACTCTTTAAGTTACTTTTACTTCAGTTGTTTACTCTTTTTTTTTTTTTTTTCTTAGACCACTTCTTCGTACTTAACAGTGTACTCTTACTTGAACTTGAATGGTGGAATCCGCTTGCTGCTTGTGTCCATGGAGATTTTATTGCTTTGCCTGGAATGTTCCACCTTATGGCATTTACATCTTGTCCTTATTCAAATTCCGGCGTTTTCAAGCTAAAAAAAAAAAAAAAAAAAAAAAAAAGAAACACATACCCTGAAAAACATGAGTTCTTACAGTGAGTGGGGTCGCTTCTCCGCAGACGTGACCTGTAATTTGGTCTGATGGTGTCACCAGTTGGAGAGAGACAGATTTAATGCAATACTGTGAAACATTCTAATAATAAAGTCAAAACAAAGTTACGCTGTGTACCTTTAATAGACCTTAATGTGGCTTAAAGGGCCTGTATTACACTATTTTCTGTTATAATGTTGTTTCCTTTGGTAGATTCAGTTGGAGGAAGTTTCAGAATGAATGTGTAATGTATTTCTAACTTTGTTTTTAATACAGCTCTGTGCATTGGCTAATCATTTACACGTTTCTTATTTTCATGGCAATGAGGCGCTGCAGAGCTGAGGAGAGTGTTGACAATTTACTTGTGGTCACGTTAAAGAGGGGGTATTATGCAAAATCTATTCTTTTGGAGCTTTCTACCACGTTATAACATTGTTCCCTCATCAGAAACATGTCTGAAGAGGTTTTAGATGTCATCCATGCATGTTTGAGTCATTTAGCGATCTCTCTCAGGCCCTATTCAAATACGTCACCCATGCTCCCACACGACAATTCTCCAAAAATATACAAAAATATGATACAAAACTGTACACTATAACTTCACAAACCTGATGTGATGTGCAGTAGTTTCATTAGCAGGATGCGCGCTGATTGTGTTGTGATAGTGCTCTGAAGGGGGAGTGACTTAGTGTGGGGACAAAAGTGAAAGTTATAAAACATGTTAATACACTTTTTTTTTTTCAATTTTCAAATCAATAAAAGGAAACATGGTGATCTAAATTTGTTATGTGTTAAGCTGCGTTCAGACCGTGACGTCGAAAAACCTTCTGGAAGCCTCTAGTTGGAGCCTTTGTGTTTGAGTTCAGACAGTCCCGATGCGCGACCAGGGCATCCGCTGTGGTCTGCGAATGCCTTGTTTTCCCGGTCAAGAGTGTCTTTAGTGCATTTATTACATAAAACCGTCAGCGGAGGTGATCAGCGGCATATATATATATATTATATTTATACTCCGCTAATGACATGGCGTAGATTTCTTGTTCTGGCGTTTGTGGCTCCCGGGGCTTTTTTCTCCTTCTTCCAGGTAATAACGTCACTACGTCACTGGATAGTAGTCCCTGACTGGTTGACGCGGTGTGTCTGATGCCAAAAGTTCAGCTTTTTCAACTTTTGGCGTCTGACATTCTGGACGCTCAGGCGTGTCGCGTTGATGCCACAAAAACACAGGACGCCCTAGACACGCGTCCTCGTAGACGTTGCATGTAAACTGGACACTGTGACGCACTGGTCTGAATGCAACTTTACATTTAATACCCCAGAGTAAAAACTCCTGCCTATCTTGTGTTTTGTTTCATTCACACATGTTTAACACAGAAACCCTGCATCTTCTCTCAAATCTAAACACTCTGTTCCACCCTATGTCATGTGGCAATACAGGATGTGCTCCACTGTGTTTTTAAACTCCACACACCTTCACTAGAATCATTTGGATCATTTCAGCCCTGGAATTGCCAATCTCTACTGAACTAAAGGTAAAAGGAGCTGCTAACTTGTAAACTTCCTCTTCATGACGTCACAAGGTGGAACAGAGTCATTTTACCTTTAGTTCAGTAGAAATTGGCAATTCCAGGGCTGAAATGATCCAAATTATTTTAGTGAAAGTGTATGGAGCACTTCCTGTATTACCACATGACATCACAAGTTGGAACGGACTCTTTTCTATTTGAGAGAAGAGTGTGTTAAACATATGTGAATGAAACAAAACACAACTCCAGGTCTGTTTGTGATGAGGAAACAACATTAGAACAGATCAGAAAATAGTGTCATATGGGCCCTTTAAATATTTGGTCTATTTTAAACACAGATCTGATCCGTCACTGCTGTAAATCTTTCTAACAGTGTTTCTTTAAGCCTGATGCGTTCTTCAGGCGTTACTCATGTCTCAGGTCTGGACTAGCTCTGGACTAAGTCTTTGTCACCTCATCGGACCTCCAAGACCGTCAAAACCCCAAAATAGTTCCCACATAGTCCCGAGATAGTCCGGGTTTAGTCCTCAGTGTGATATCATTCTACTATGTCTTCCTCGTCAAAGCTATTATGTAACAGGCCTCCACCCCACCCCTCCCTCAAGGTCCCAGGACCGGAGCAACAAATACTGGTTTAATTTTAACCCAGATGCCATCCCGTCTGATAAGCTGCACAGTATATGGCACTATTTTTAGATTTATTTTCTTTAAAGGGCCCATAGGACGCTATTTTCTGATCTGTGTTATAAAACAGTCTGCTCCACCTTGTGATGTCATGTTTTAAATGCAGGAAGTGCTCCACTGTGTTTTTAAACTCTACACACCTTCACTGGAATCATTTGGATAATTTCAGACCTGGAATTGTTAATCTCTACTGAACAAAAAGTAAAAGGAGCTGCTAACTTGAGAACTACCGATTCATGACATCACAAGGTGGGACAGAGCATTTGGAGCTTTGAAAATGTAGACAGATTAAAATAAAGTATTACTTAAACATGTGTGAATAAAACAAAACACAACTCCAGATCTGTTTTTGATTATAACATGGCTTAAAATATATAATATAGGACCTTTAAAGGTGCAATGCGTAACTTTTCTGGTGTAGGGTCTGCTCCCTGAAGATGCCTGGAATGTTCCGCAGTATGGCGTTAAACGTATATATTTTGCCTTTGTTTAATTACATGAAAAAACTTGTTTTCTTTTCTGCGAATGGGCTCACCTCTCCACCGATCCGACCAGTAACTACCCGCTCGTCTCCTTAGACATTAGACATACGATTAATGCCATACAGCGGAACATTCGAGGCAAAGCAGTAACATCTCCATTAAAAGTTGCATATGTTGTTTTGGTTCTCAAGGTAATAGAAAAGAAAATACCATTTAATGTAGAAAATGACAGTATGTTGTCTAAAGAAAGAGTGTTTTTATTATCATCGTGGTATCAGAATCGGTATTGAGTATCGAGTCGATTCCTTAGTATCGAAATTGAGTTTGAAATGTTAGTATCGTGACAACACTATAAACCATAAGCAGCTCTATGTCTTTATTATATGGCAACTAATGGGACCCAAGTTCATTTGTGACTGTAATACTGTTTTTAACCAGTAGGGGCACTGAACTAAAAGTAAAAGGAACTGTTCACTTGAAAACTATCACTTCATGACATCACAAGGTGGAACAGAGCATTTTGAGCTTTGGAGATGTAGACAGACGAATAATAAAGGGTTATTCAAACATGTGAATGAAACAAAACACAACTCCAGGTAACAACATTATAACATGACTTAACCCTCACAAGAGTTAATTTTGTGTAATAATGGACTTTTAAATTCAAATTTCAAATATTAACTTTAGCTCAGCCTAAAATAATAAAATTTCAAGTTATCATTTTCTATTTTTTTGTGTGTAGAAAATGTCATGTCATGTGCATCCACGTGGAAAAACAACCTGATAAAGCGGTGGCCTTGGATCATAGAGACTGAAGAAAGACAAAAATAACTCTCGTTTTAAAGGACTCAATGACCCAGAATGCAACAGTGGCGGTTGTAGTCCCAGTGTGGGGGGCAGTTATCAGCTAAGAGGAGATAGCAGAGAGTGAGCCGCTGTGGAGTTTATACTAATGAAACCTGTGTACAAAAATATTCTACTACTACTAGTACTACTACTGCTACTACTACTATTTCGACTTCGAAAGCTACCATTTACTACTACTGCTGCTACTTTTATGTCTACCTCGACTACATTTGTTACTTGTATTCCTACTACTACTTTTGCTATACTACTACTATAGTGACTTCTACTTTTACGATTTTTACTATGCGACTGCTACTTTTACAACTACTACTACTATTTCTATTGCTGCAGCTGCTACTTTTACTACCATCCTGGTATTAGTACTACAACTAGTTACAGACTCTACGACTTCTACTACTGCTACTTCTATTACTACTACTACTACAACTACTACTACTACTACTACCACTACTACTACTACTACTACTATCATGACTTCTAAAGCTACCATTTACTACTACTGCTGCTACTTTTAATACAACTATAACTGCTACTACTACTACTTTTACTGTTACTACTACTTCTACAGTGCTATTACTACAGCTACTACTACTGCGACTATTATGTCTACCTTGACTACAGTTGCTATCCGTATTCCTACTACTACTTTTGCTATACTACTACTATACTGTCTTCTACTTTTACAACTTTTACTATGCAACTGCTACTTTTACAACTACTACTACTATTTCTGATGCTGCAGCTGCTACTTTTACTACCATACTGGTTTTAGTACTACAACTAGTAGTAGACTCTACTGTTATTACTACTTCAGTTTTTGTTACTGCTTGTATTCCTACTACTACGACTACTACTACTACTACTATCACTTCTACTACTGCTACTTCTATTGCTGCTGCTGCTACTACTACTACTACTACTACTACTACTACTACTATTACTATTAGTACTCCTACTACTACTACTACTACTACTACTCCATCCCTCGTTACTGCACTGACACATTCCTGCAGTAGTATGTGTGTGTCAGTGTGATAAAAGTGTATTATGTAAACAGCTCATATCAAACATGTGCAGTCCAAGTGTCTGAGTATCTGTGATGGCAACAGCTCTCCTCCTCCATCTCTCCATCCTCTCCTCCTCCATCTCTCCTCCTCACCCCCTCTCACTTCTCTCGCTCCTTCTCTCCTCGTCCCTCTCTTCTCTCTTTCTTTCTCTCCCCCTCACTCTTCTCCCTCTCTCTCTCACTCCCTCTTTCTCTCCCAACCTTTCTCTCCTCCCCTCCCTTTCTCCCTCTCTCTCTCTCTCTCTCTCTCTCTCTCCCTCTTAATACTCCTGCCCTCCATCCTCTCTCCTCTTCCTCCCTCTCACCCTCTTCTCTCCCTGTCTTTCTTCCTCCTTCATTATAACATTACCATGGCGATCTTAGTTCTTTCTAAAACGATGACGAGGAAAGCTCCATCTTTGTCCTTTGTGAGTGATTTTCAGTAGTGACACTTGTACAAATGAGTATCCTCTTTGTGTGTTTGTGTGTGTGTTTTTTTGTATTGTATTGTGTAGTGTGTGTATTTTAAAACTCTTTAGGGCCTCCCCTGTGTGTGGACTGTCACATTACACAAGAGCCAAATGTTAAAGAGTTCTGAGAAACACACAAGAGGCCAGTGTGAAAGAGAGCGTCTGATTTATGTGTGTGTTTGGACTGTGGAAGGAGCAGCTACTGTGGCAGAGTGGTTAGCCTTCTGCCTTACAGCAAGAAGGTCTCAGGTTCAAGTCCTGTAATCCAGCCGGAGTGGAGCACATGTTCTTCCGGATTCCTTTATATCAACCCAAACAACGTATTAACACGTGTGATTCGTTTCAGTTTCATTTTTGACGTTCTGAGTCTCCCCTCTCTTTGCTCCCTGCGCTAAGTCACTCCCCCTTCAGAGCGCTATCACAGAACAACCAGCGTTTGTGGAGTTGTAGTGTAAACTTTTGTATGGTGTTTTTTGTAGAATCTAGAGCTAGATCTAAGTAAAAAAAAAAAGTATACAAATAAAATAATAATTGTAAAACATAATACAGTACAATACAAAAAAAAATAAATAAATACGTAGGCTTGTGGACGGAGCCATGTACAGAATCTTACAGCGAAGCATAAGGAGAGTGTGAATAGGGCCCGGGAGAGATCGCTAAATTACTGAAACATGCATTGATGACATCTAAAACCTCTTCAGACATGTTTTTAAACGTAAGATCTAGGTTCCTACCTCGTGGTTGGAGGGCAAATGTACCAACTTACTGTATGTGCACCATTGGAATAATTGTCATTTAAACATCAGGAAGACTGCCTTATATTGACGGAGATTCTACCCTAGTTTTTTTACGTTAAAAAAGTCTGACTCAACCACCAGAAACTGTAAACAAAGCTGTGAATACTTTTCTAATCACTGAAATCAAATCAAACTGTCAGGTCATTGTCAGGTTCTCTTTTTGCTGACTAATTTATGTTACAGACTTTTACTAAAACAGGACTTAACCAGAACTAAACCAGGACTGAACAAGAACTAAACCAGGGCTGAACAAGAACTAAATCAGGGCTAAACAAGAACAAAACCAGGACTAAACAGGGACTAAACCAGAACTAAACCAGGACTAAACAAGAACTAAACCAGGATTTAACAAGAACAAAACCAGGACTAAACCAGAACTAAATCAGGACTAAACAAGAACAAAACCAGAACTAAACCAGGACTAAACCAGAACTAAACAAGAACAAAACCAGAACTAAACCAGGACTAAACAAGAACTAAACCAAGACTAAACAAGAACAAAACCAGGACTAAACCAGAACTAAACCAGGATTAAACAAGAACAAAACCAGGACTAAACCAGAACTAAACCAGGACTAAACAAGAACAAAACCAGAACTAAACAAGGACTAAACAAGAACAAAACCAGGACTAAACCAGAACTAAACCAAGACTAAACAAGAACAAAACCAGGACTAAACAGGGACTAAACCAGGACTAAACTAGAACGAAACTAAAACCAGAACTTAATTATATAACTATGGCAGAGTGGTTAGCCTGTTTCCTCCTCTCAGTCAGGAGGTTGTGGGTTAGACTCCTCATCTCTTAATGGACTGTGCATGTCCTGCTCGTGTTACAGTGGCAGAGTGGTTAGCCTCTCTCCTCCTCTGTGTTTGGAGCAGGTCTTTTGCACTTGTGTTCCTATTGATTTGGGAGGCTCTGTATATTTAATGACTTCTTCTAAAAGGTAAATAAACAAAGCTGTGGATACATTTCTAATCTTTAAAATTGAATCAAATCGTCAGGCAGAAATTGTTCTCTTTTTGCTGACTAATTTATGTTCCAGACTTTTATATTGTGGACTATGGTTCTTGTTGTTGTCCAAAATGTGTGGGACTAAATACATGCAGACATATGACCGGTCCTCCTCCATCTTCAGACAAAGTCCTCCTCTCCTCTGGCTCTGTTCAGATGCTCCTGAACACGTGGAACATTCCAGAACCGCCAACGCTGTCACCATTTACAAGATTTAGATATGCAACTCTTGAGGTCAAAACAAGTCCGCTAGCTGCGTATCGCCTGCATCTAATTATGAAGCGTTTTATTATTATTTGAATTAGGAAGTTCATGTTAGCATGCTGGTCGTAGTCAGCGTCACCGTAACTGCAAAACTCCACTCTGGTCTTCTGAAAGTTGTGGAAAGCACTTATAAACTCATTGTGGTGAATAATTAAGTACAAATCTGGTACAGCGCCTTTCGTTTTGTTTTCATTTTAGTTTAAAAAAAGTGTCCAAGACTAAACCAGGACTAAACAAGAACTAAATCAGGACTAGAATGGGACTAAACCAGAACTAAACCAGGACTAAACAAGAACTAAACAAGAACTAAATCAAGACTAAAACAGGATTAAACCAGAACTAAACCAGGACTAAACAAGAACTAAAGTAGTTCTAAACCAGTACTAAACAAGAACTAAGCAAGAACTAAATCAAGACTAAAACGGGATTAAACCAGAACTAAACCAGGACTAAACAAGAACAAAACCAAGACTAAACATGAACTAAACACGAACTAAATCAGGACTAAAACACGACTAAACAAGAACTAAAGTAGTTCTAAACCAGGACTAAACAAGAATTAAAAAAGAACTAAATCAGGACTAAAACAGGACTATACCAGGACTAAACAAGAACTAAACAAGAACTAGATCAGGACTAGAATGGGACTAAACCAGAACTAAACCAGGACTAAACAAGAACTTAATTAGGACTAAAACAGACTAAAACAGGACTAAAACAGAAACCAGGACTAAACTAGAACTAAACTAAAACCAGAACTTAATTATATTACTATGGCAGAGTGGTTAGCCTCTCCTCCTCCGTGTTTGGAGCAGGTCTTTTGCACTTGTGTTCCTATTGATTTGGAGGGCTCTGTATATTTAATGACTTCTTCTAAAAGGTAAATAAACAAAGGAAATGAAAGCAAACCCTTTGGACCCAGTATTTGTGGTCGATAATGGGAAAGTGCTGCAGAAGTTTGAACCCGAGCCAGAACCGCAATCTCGCCGGAAGCTGCAAGTGTGAGATATCGAAGAAGAGGCACTTTTGGATGTCAGAAATATGGACCACTTTTAACGAAGAGGAACTATGCCAAAGCTTTCTAGCATGTTATAACGCTGTTCCCTCATCAAAAACATGTCTGAAGAGGTTTTAGATGTCATCCATGCATGTTTGAGTAATCTAGCGATCTGTCCTGGGCCCTATTGGAACCCTCCTTATGTTAAGCCATAAGATTCTGTCTATGTCAGCCATGCTTCCATGCGACAATTCTCCATAAATATACAAAAAACATTCGAAACTGCACAGCAACTCCACAAATCTGATGCTGTTGTGTTGTGATGTCACTCTGAAGGGGGGGTGACTTAGTACAGGGAGCAAAGGGAGGGAAGGGAGGTACCATGGTGATCTAAATATGTTAATACCCTATAGAAGTAAAATAGCCCCTCTTTGCTTTTACACATTTCTTTTCTTCTTGATTTTTAAAGTGTGTGGATAAGGGATGAATGTTCTAATCCAGGACTATACCGGGACTAAACTTGGACTAAACCAGAACTAAACCAGAACTGAACCAGGACACGATGTTTTAGAGTGTGCTGAGGTCTACAGGAAGCAGGCTATTTCCGCTCTTAAAGAGAACCTGGAGTCACAAAGGTCGAAGGTCACAGGTTAAAGAGAAGCCGGGGGCACTGCGGGTCAGGGGTCACAGGTTAAAGAGTCTGGGGGTCGCCCTGTAACGCCGAGACGACAGGAGCAGAGGGGCAGGCATAGCTCCTCTGTCCAAAGTGACAATGTTGGACGCTCACACTCCCGTAGTCCACTTCTTTATATAGTCTATGGTTTAGTCCCACTTTAGTCCTGTTTTAGACCTGTTTTAGACCTGGTTTAGTCCTGGTTTAGTCCTGTTTTAGACCTGGTTTAGTCCTGGTTTAGTCCTTACCTGTCCAGCCAGATTCGGACGCTTTGATAAAACTTTAGAAAGACGAGTGGATCTGGAGCTGTGTCCTGTCTCCCTGTTTCCAGAGGGGTGTGATTGACAGGTGGATCAACCAATCAGAGAGACACATGCTCGGTTCAGGTCAAAACAAATCTGGAGGTTTTACACGTAAAAAAAAGGAGGGAAAAATAAGAAGTTGTACATTTTGTTCTGAATGGTGCGAGAGATTGCGAGATGGGATGTTTTCTGTATTTGAGAGGCACGTGCTACAAATGAGCAGATGTGGTTGGATCGTCTCAAGTTTAGATGGAGGTTTTTCACACTCTACGTTCTCGATTCAAACAGAATGTAGAAAAGACTGTGTGCTCGGGCAGGTTTGGTGCTTGTCCTGGTTTAGTCCTGGTAATAGAAGATATCATAACTCTGCTTATGTTTCACACACAGATCTCCTCAGTGGAAAGAAGTCCCGACTTCATAAAACTTGAAACTTGCATAAACAAAGTGAAGTTTTGCAATACGCTTTTATATAGTCTTTATGAGTCACGGCATGTGCCCCTTCCTCCTGTGTCTCTGGATTAAACCTGGGTTAAATCTGGGTAAAACCTGTATTTGACCCATCCTTCAGTGTCTCTGGTTTAAACTTGCATATGACCCATCCTTTAGAGTCTCTGGGTAAAACCTGTATTTGACCCATCCTTCAGTGTCTCTGGGTAAAACCTCTATTTGACCCATCCTTCAATGTCTCTGGATTAAACCTGCTTTTGACCCATCCTTCAGTGTCTCTGGGTAAAACCTGCTTTTGACCCATCCTTCAGTGTCTCTGGTTTAAACCTGCATATGACCCATCCTTTAGTGTCTCTGGTTTAAGCTTGCATATGACCCATCCTTTAGAGTCTCTGGGTAAAACCTGTATTTGACCCATCCTTCAGTGTCTTTGGGTAAAACCTCTATTTGACCCATCCCTCAATGTCTCTGGATTAAACCTGCTTTTGACCCATCCTTCAGTGTCTCTGGGTAAAACCTGCTTTTGACCCATCCTTCAGTGTCTCTGGTTTAAACCTGCATATGACCCATCCTTTAGTGTCTCTGGTTTAAGCTTGCATATGACCCATCCTTCAGTGTCTCTGGTTTAAACCTGCATATGACCCATCCTTTAGTGTCTCTGGTTTAAGCTTGCATATGACCCATCCTTTAGAGTCTCTGGGTAAAACCTGTATTTGACCCATCCTTCAGTGTCTCTGGGTAAAACCTCTATTTGACCCATCCTTCAATGTCTCTGGATTAAACCTGCTTTTGACCCATCCTTCAGTGTCTCTGGGTAAAACCTCTATTTGACCCATCCTTCAATGTCTCTGGATTAAACCTGCTTTTGACCCATCCTTCAGTGTCTCTGAGTAAAACCTGCTTTTGACCCATCCTTCAGTGTCTCTGGACTAAACCTGCATTTGACCCATCCTTCAGTGTCTCTGGTTTAAACCTGCGTATGACTCATCCTTTAGAGTCTCTGGGTAAAATCTCTATTTGACCCATCCTTCTGTGTCTCTGGGTTAAACTTGCGTTTGACAAATCCTTCAGTATTTCTGGGTTCAACCTGCATTTGACCGATCCTTCAGTGTCTCTGGGTTAAACCTGCATTTGACCCATCCTTCAGAGTCTCTGGGTTAAACCTGCATTTGACTCCTGCTTCAGTGTCTTGTTAAACCTGCATTTGACCCATCCCACAGTGTCTCTGGGTAAAACCTGAATTTGATACTAGTTTTAGCCTTGCTTAGTATCCGATTTTCGATCATTTTGACAACCCTAGAGCAGACTATGTGATGAATGGATGTATCTTTGAGCAGATACAAACTCATGATCTTACTAAAGCTTTTATTTATAGTTTACAGCTTGTTGACAAAATGGGCGCCCTCAGGTGTAACAGAATCTGTGGTGTGGGTGTCTAGACGTGTTCCCTTCGTACATTTGTTTCTCCACGTTGAGCGTCTTCCATTCATCAGTGTCAGAGTGTGTGATCCATCATGTCTCCTCTCTGCTCCTGTTTCATCATTCGTTTGGGTCAATCGTTTCTCCACAGAAACACAGACCCCCCACAGAGCACCACTAAGGGATGGCATCTGATTTAAAGGGCTCATATTTGTCTATTTTCTGATCTATGTTATAGTTTCCTCATCACAAACAGACCTGGAGTTGTGTTTTGTTTCAGTCACACATGTTTAACACACAAACCCTGCAGATTTACGCTGAGTTCTTCTCTCAAACTGAAAATACTCTGTTCCACTTTGTGATGTCATGAGGTAATACAGGAAGTGCTCGACTGTGTTTTTAAACTCCAGACACTTTTACTAGGATCATTTGGATAATTTCATGCCCCGTCTTTACTGAACTAAAGGTAAAAGGTAGCTGTTAACTTGAAAACTACCACTTCATGACATCACGAGGTGGAACAGAGATGTAAATAGACTAATAATAAACTCAAACATGCGTGAATGAAACAAAACACAACTCCAGATCTGTTTTTGAAGAGGTAACAGCATTCTAACATGACTAAAAGCTCACAGGAGACAACGTGTACGTAATTTAGGACCTTTAAAACCTGATTCAGTCCAAACCCAAGTCTAGTCTTTATTTAGACCCAGTCCCGTGCTTTCAGTTGAGTACTTTGTTTAAAAGTAGCAGCAGCAGTAGAAGACGTAATTGAATCTTAAAAACAACAACAACAACAACAACAACAAAAAACGTTATATTTCTCTGTTTCTGTTAAGTTACTCTTATTTTAGCTGTTGAATGTTCAGAAGTCCTCAAAATGGCGCCTTGGCATGGACTCCGATTCCATATCACAGGTGCCATTTTGGGTTCTTTTGACCATTCACAAGATGGAATGGGTCGTTTCTACGGCAACAGTCCTTTCTCATCCCTCTATAAATTCTGAATAACTGGAAGCTAAAACATAGAAAGCCACACATTTCTAGAAGAGACTCTTTAAAACAAACAAATAAAGCTACACGGTGTAACTTCTCTAGTCAAGGGGCTGCCATAGTGTTGCCATAGTGATTTTCAACATTAAATAGCAGTACTTTATTTTATATTATATTAGTCTATGTGCTCTTGTACTTGTTCTGATACAGCTCAAGATCATTCTAAAGACATTCAGGAAAGGTTCGTTTCTGGCCTGTCAATGGGACTTTTGCAGTATCGATTCCTACTCCAGTGAGGATCTAGTTTCGATATTAGTTTTAGTATCGATTAGTACCTGATTTTCAATACTTTTTTTCAATTCTCCTCCATATTTTTTTTTTTTCTCTATGGAGATGTTCCAAGCAAAAACATCTCCAATGGAAAAGCATTAGTGGAGTAGTTAGTAGACCCTCACCAGAGAAGTTACGTAGTGTAACTAACTAACTAAAAAAAAATCCATCTATCTCTCATGAGCTAAAATTTACTATGACATTACTAGTATTTCGAGTCCTTATTTTAGCCCGGATGCCCTCCCTCCGGAGTAGACCCCCCGCGGAGCATTAAAACGTTGGGGTCTGGGGTATTGCTGTCACAGAAGCCAGTTTAGGAACACAGTCTACGGTAGGTAAAGTTAGAATCTCGACTTACATTCAAACCAACAGGCCCCAGCTGCTAAAAGAGCCCCCCCTTCTGTGCAATAAGGGGATTCATATGGGCAAGAGGTAAAAGGACTAAAGGAGGACTAAACCAGGACTAAACCAGGACTAAACTAGGACTAAACTAGGACTAAACTAGCACTAAACCAGGAACAAACCATATCAAACATGACTAAAGCAAAACTAAACCAGGAACAAACCAGAACTAAAGCAGGATTACAGCAAGACTAAACCAGAACTAACCCATCATCAAACCAGCACTAAACCAGGACTAAACCAGATCTAAACCAGGTCTAAACCAGGACCAAACCAGACCTGACTGAGGACCGAACCTGGACCTGAATCCACTTCTAAAATAAGTCTTCTGAATTCGGACTAACGCAGGATTAAGATCAAGACTAAAACAGGACTAAACTAGGACTAAGCAAGTAGGACTAAATCAGGACCAAACTAAACCAGGACTGAACCACCATGGGTTCTAATAAACAGCATGGGTAGCAGCTAAAATAGTCCAGTAAACCAGGACTAAGTTGGGACTAAACCAGGACTGAACCAGGACTAAATCAATTCTGAACCAGGTCTAATAGTAGGACTAAACCAGGTCTAAACCAGGGTCAAATCAGGACTGAACCAGGTCTAAACCAGGTCTAAAAATAGGACTAAACCAGAACTACACCTGGACTTTGTAGCCTTTCCTTGTCTGTGATGATGCCTGCACTGGGAACTAGGTCTTCCCCAGAACTAAACCAGAACTAATCCACAACCAAACCAGGTCTGAAGTAGGTCTAAACCAGGACTAAACCAGGGCCAAACCCGGAGAAAACCAGGTCTAAAACTAAATCTGAACTACACCAGAACTTTGTAGAGTTGGTCTTACCTAGAACTAAACCAGGACTAAACTAGGGCTGAATTAGGACTAAACCAGGACTGAACCAGAACCAAAGCAGGTCTAAACCCGGACTTAAACCTCTTGTACCCAAATCTCCATGGTGAGTATAAGCTAAAACAGGTCGTGGTCTATGTGAGGAGGGGGCTTGGGTTTCCTGCAGGAGTCTAAACATAAGATTTAATGGGAGAGTGTATTAATAAAAGTATCATAGATTATCACTTATGACACACACTGGGACAGAAAGCACAGGAGGATCAGATCAGTGTGACACAGGAAAACAAGCTGACAGAAAACATTTAAAGCTGTATTCAGGAACTTTTTTAAACAATAAAATAAAGGGTTTGGGTATTCTAGTGGTTAAAGATCATATATTTTTGTAATCAACTTTTGAAAATTTCAGCGGTTTTCAAATGCAGTTTCCTCATCAAAAACATACCTGGAGTTGTGTTCATGTTGTTGAGTTCTCTACACTGCGTTCCACCTTGTGACGTTACCAGGTGGTAATCCAGAAGTGCTCCTCTGTGTTTTTAAAGCCCATTCACCTTCACCAAACTCAGTCTAATAATTTCCGTGTTTAAACTGCCTCCATTACACTGCTAATCTGGTAACAGCTATTGTTTTGAGAAGCATTTAAATTGTGTACTTGTAGCTGGAGACCTTGCGCCCCCTGGTGGTAAGTATCAGGTCTGATCTGTGGAGAGGCGACAATGCATGTATTAAAGTATAGTTTTGAGCGATAAAACACATGATTGCACAAACTACATAAGCTGAATGTCATACGGTGGAACATTCCAGGAAAAACAATAACATCTCCATGGAAGCAACCAGGATAGTGATGATGGTCTCTCTACCAAAATGTTACACAATGCACCTTTAAACAGTTGCGATGATGTTTTCCAGTAGGTCCATGGAAAGTTGTGTGGAAAAACCCCACCTCTGTGCTAACCTTTAAAGAGACAGCAGCTCTTTGTGCGGTGTGCAGTGTTATCAGGCGAGTGACGACAGTGGAGTGGTACTAATGCTAATGCTAATGCTAATACCAATGCCAATGCCAATGCTAATGCTAAAGAGGTGGAAGCAGAGGTTGAATCAGGACTCATGTGCCCAAAACTTTTAATCAGATTTAGAGAAAAGTTCAAAAGTACAGGCCCGGTGTGTAACTGCATTTTGACCAATCAGACGCATTGCTGGATGAGGACCATACAGAAACAGCTACCTGTGATTATCCCTGGACAGTTGCTTTTTTGTCATGGTGCAAAATTTGAGAGACAAAATTGAGTACAGGCCCTTTAAACCCTATAAAGGTCCTATATTACGCAAAAATGACTCTTGTGAGCTTTAAACCATGTTAGAATGTCATTACCTCCACAAAAACAACAGACCTGGAGTTGTGTTTTGTTTCATTCTCCTTTATTATGAGTCTGTCTACGTCTCCAAAGCTCACAATGCTCTGTTCCACCTTGTGATGTCATAAAGCGGTAGTTTTCAAATTAACAGCAACCTTTTACCTTTAGTTCAGTCGAGATTGGCAATTTCAGAACTTCTAACCTAAATCTGCAGGGTCTGTGCGTTTAAACATGTGTGAATGAAACAAAACACAACTCCAGGTCTGTTTGTGATGAGGAAACAACATTAGTACATAGATCGGAAAATAGCGTCATATGGGCCCTTTAAATACAAATAAAACTAATGAAAAGAAACTGTTTTGTGGTTAGTGTGTAATTAATAGTAAAGGTAGTGTGTGTTTTGTGCATGTGAGTGTGGGTGGGGTCGGGTGTGTTACTCTGAGCTGAGCTGTGTGAGCTTGTTCTTTCCATTATGACATTATGAGGGAAAACAGAAGCTCACGAAAACATTGAAGAATTAACAAGTATTTTGTGACTAAGAAAACTACTACTAGAGGGTTGCGGTTCAGGATGGGCATCTGACAGATCACCAAGCACACTTATTTACATTAACATCTGAGAGAAAATGTCAATCTGAACTGCTATACTAATCCAGTAATAATGCATGTGTATGTATTTCAGAACATACACATGCTGAAAATGTTTTTTTTTTTTTTTTTTTTCCACATTTGAAGTTTGAGCAAACACAAATATAAAAATAAAAACAGTTAAGAAAAAAAGTTTCAATTGAACAAAATCCTGCACAGATCACTATATTTGAAGTTTTATTAGATCTCAAAATCTGCGCAAAATACTTATACTTTTTACTCTATAGGTACATTTTGTACAGGTACTCTAATACCTTTACTTAAATTGTTTTTTCATGTGATACTTTTACTTACTAAAGGTGTATAATGTAACTTTTTTGTTAGGAGTCCATCACCATCTTGTTTCTATGGAGATGTTCCACAGTATGACATTAAACAGCTCTACTTTATATTTATTCAATTACAGGTGGTTTTATAGCTCAAAAATCCCTAGAAAAACAGGCATTCTGACTGTGAGCGGGGTCGCCTCTCCACAGATCTGACCCGTAACTTGGTCTGCTTTGGTCTCCATGGAGATAGAAAGGTTTAATGCCATACTGTGAAACATTCCAGATGAAGCAAGAACATCTCCATGGAGAAAAGCGTTTGATGGACACTCCACCAGAAAAGTGACACAATGCACCTTTTTGCGCCAGTATCTGTACTTTACTGAAGTAACTAAATGGAGTACTTCTTCCTCCTCTGTGTACCCGTGGCAGATGTAGTTTATTGTTTGGGAAATGGTCCAGGAGACAGAGGCTAGAGCCCAGAGTCCACCCTCTCCAAACAGAGGCTGTATTCACCATCTTAGACACTGTAGTATTTCTGAATATGTATGATACTTTGAGAGTGCAGTACAGTCTGTGTCTTTGTACTGCTCCAGTCCAGCTGAACTCCCGTGGCCCTGTCCTGGTGCCACTCCAAAGGTTACCGCGGCGACCAACTGGAACATCTGTTTCATAACTCTGGAATATTGAGCCATTTTAAGATTGTAATAATTAAAGGTTATAATTATCATACAATGGTTTACTGTCACTACTACTACTACTACTACTACTACTACTACTACTACTACTACTACTACTACTCCTACTACTACTGATACTACTACTACTACTACTACTACTACTACTATTGATACTGGTACTACTATGACTACTATTACTATTGCTACTACTAGTGCTGCTATTACCTACTACTACTACTACTACTGTACTACGGATACTAGTACTACTATAACTACTATTACTATTGCTGCTACTACCTACTACTACTAGTAATACTATGACAACTATTACTATTGCTACTACTATTACTACTATTGCTACTACGGCTACTGCTGCTACTACTACTACTACTGCTACTTTTAATATTTAAACTAATAATACTCCATATTGACAGTAGTTCAGAATACTTGATACTTGGTTAACCACTATGTGGATATTAACTTGTAACATCACACTTGTCCTGGTTTGGTCCTGGTCTAGTCCTGGTTTAGTCCTAGTCCTGGTTTAACACTGGTCTGGTTGTGGTCCATTCCTGATCTAGACTTGGTCTAGTCCTGGTTTAGTCCTGGTCTAGTCCTGGTTTAACTCTGGTCTAGTTCTGGTCCAGTCCTGGTCTATCCCTGGTCCAGTCCTGGTCTATCCCTGGTTTAGTCCTGGTTTAACCCTGGTCTGGTTCTTGTCCAGTCCTTGTCTAGTCCTGGTTTAGTCCTCATCTAGTCCTGGTTTAGTCCTGGTTTTTAACCCTGGTCTGGTTCTGGTCCAGTCCTGGTCTGGTCCTGGTTTAGTCGTGGTCCAGTCCTACTCTTGGTTTAACCCTGGTCTGGTTCTGGTCCAGTCCTGGTCTGGTCCTGGTTTAGTCCTGGTTTGGATACGGTGTACACCAGTTATATTGATTACATAAGTGTTGTATCTATGGACATTATGAACTGAAGCCTGATCGGTCGCTCAGTGTTTCCTTCTCCAGAGGCATTACTTCATGATCAAGATTTTCCAACCGTCACTGAACTCTCCTCTCTCTACTTCTCCACTTCTCCACTTCTCTACTTCCTGTTTTCTCTGGGTGTGTCTCCTCGTGGATTTAAACACAGCACCACCATTTAAAGCTGCACTGTGTAACTTTTCTGGTGGGGGTCAGTTGCTTTGCAATAAGTTGCATCAGAGGGCACTTTAAAATAGTCTGAAAAACTCAAGAAAAATACAAAATGGATTTAAACAGCACATTTTCAGGAGCCTGTGATGAATACGAGCGTTCGTGGTCCTGTATAGGTCTGATTTTCAACAAAAACGTGAGAGTGATTATCTGAAAAACGACTAAAACAAAACTCAGATTAAAGTCTAACAGAGCCTCAGACAGATCAGTGCGAAAAGTATATTGATCTGAGATGGAACAGGATGTTTTGAGCACATTTCTTCCTCCACCAGAACGTACATTTGACTTGACATTAGAATCCTGTGTTTTTAGTCTGTGACATGTTGGCCTGAAGGTTTATGTAGTGTGAGATTTGGACTGAGCTGCTCCGGAGTGAGTAGCAGCCTGTGGATTCGCTGTTGTTTCACTTGCCTCAGAATCGGCTCATTTCCTGCAGTGGGAGAAGGAGCCAGAGAGCCAGAGATTCATTCGACAACAGCTGTTTGGAAATGGGCTCTAACTGTGAATCTATATAATACACTAAAGTTCAGCTTGTATATGAGGGGAAGCTGAGAGAATGCATTGGTTGTTTTCAGATTGGAATGATGGAGCTGGAGTCATAGTCATGTTTTTGTGGTATTGTCTTAAAAGTGTAATGGACTTGTTACTACTTAGATCTAGTTCCCCAACTTTTAAATTCTATTCATTTTTAGTAATATTGGACCTCATTCATGAAACATTCTTATGAACAAATTTGTATTTAAGGTCTTCTTACAAACATTTTTGGCATTCACAAAACTTTTTCTGAACTGAAAATGTTCTTCTGGAAGAACAAATCCTACGAACAGTCAGGAGCTCTCGTAATTCTACAGTTTTAGAATATTATCACTCTGATAATGTAACTAAAAATTATAATTCCTCCATGATTGTAAACGATATATTTTCTTAAATTATTTCCTATAAACATATTACTATGTGATCCAATTACATTTATGAGGGGTTTTATAGAGCCTGTGTCTACTGGATCTAACAGACTTTCTACAGGCTGCAGTGAGCCTCAGTCTCTCCCAGCCCCAGTGCTCTCCATATGTGCCACTGTCACAGCCCTGGGTCTGGTCACCGCACTGGACTCAACACCCTCATCACCCCCTGACCCCCCATGACCAGAGCTCACTCTTACCCCTACTCCAGCCCCCCTCCCTCCTTATTTACCGCAGGTCCATGATCGCAGAAAGCCGTAAATACGATAAAAGCGCCCGCTTATTTCAATAACTTTATGACTTAAATCTTCCCTCCTTGAGTGTGTTTGTGTGAGTTTGGACATTTGAAATCGCCGCTGAAGCTGTAAACAGCTGTAGTCTGTAGACGCGTTCCACCTGACCTCATCACTCTCTCCCTCACACTTTCACGTCATAATGCCAAACCCACAGTGCCCATATTTGGACATTCAGAGGACATTTCTAACCAAATGTATAGTAATTTTCTATGTAAATGAAATGTTTTCTACAGTGTTACAACCTATCTCATTTGTTAAGCGTCTTTGAGTATCCAAAAAACTGCTATACAAGTCTGATGTATTATTATTATTATTATTATTATTATTATTATTATTATTATTATTATTATTATTATTATTACATGAGCGTGGAGGTGTTCGTAACTGGCTGTTGGTGAATTCAGCGCAACTGTCACTTAAGAAGGAATTCGGCTGCGTAAGAACGCTTTGTGAATCTGGGGCAGGGAGTTCTCTCAGAATCTTCTTAAAGTGGAAGTTACAAACATTTTTTAAGAAAAGAATCATGAATGAGGCCCATTGTTTCTAGAGATCGACTGATATGTGTTTTTTCATGGCTGATGCCGATACCGATTGTTTAGAATCCAGAAGAACCAATGGCTGATGACCTCTGCTGATATTTGAAATAGAATTCAGTACGAACTCATACGAAACCTTGTTTTACTACAAACTGTGTAGAGAGCAATGTGGTCGCATTTTTGCAGTACCCTCTTTAGACTAAAGTATTTTCAAGCATATTTGGGCAACTGGTTGGGCCAAATTAAATATCAGCCTGATCTGCTGCCTAAAAATGCACACAAAGCTTTATATCAGCAGTTAAATGTGAAGAGATAACTACACTAAATGTGATACACGGCTGTCTTATAGGTCTGTGGTAAAAACTGTACTGAATTTAAATACATAATTTGAGGAAAATAATCAAAATCAGTCCTATATATTGGCCCCAAAAATATTTAATTTCTAGTTCTAATGCAGATGTTTACTTACATCAGTACAGGACCTAGCACAGAGACATAAACCCTCAGGATTCTGTGGTAGTCTTGTCCAGTCCAGTCTAGTGCAGTTCAGTCCGGCTATGCTTCTGTTGTAGGGAGTATTATACCTCTGATGACGTAGGCTAAGATAACTGACTGAGCTGGCAGTAAGAGCCCTCAGTACAGCACAGGCATTAAAATTCTTTAACACTAACTTAGGAACGCACTGATCCAGCTTCTTCAGTTCAGATACCGTTTCCAATACTACAGCGTAAAGTATCTGTTGATAACTGATATCAACCGACACCAGTGCAGAGACTAAGAACAGCAATTATTTCCTTTAAAACTAAAATAAAATAAGACAAAACTCATCCAAATGTGTTCTGCAGCTGCTATTTACCTCAAGTAACTACAGAACAGCTCTGTGTAAATAAAAGTTCAAATATTGTGACACTTTTCTGAGCCACTACGACCAGTAAATAATCTTATTACATCATTGTGTATGTCCAGTCAGGATATCGGATGATCCAATATTTAGAAGCCAATGTCTGATCCAGCTATTGTTTTCAGTGTCCCTAGACTGAATATGTATTTTTAGTACATGTGTCTAATTACTTCCTGACACTAATGGTGCCTATGACTAGGTACTTTTATGGGTACGGGTTCGTGTTCTCAGCAATATAAACATACTTAACCATTTACTTACATTACAACCATCCTAATTTTTCTCTTTATGTCTCTTTTGCAGACGTCATCCACACCCAGGGCCCACTGGACGGCAGCCTGTACGCCAAAGTCCGCAAAAAAGACTCCATCGATCCCCCGGTGACCTCCAACGGAATCCCCCCCTCTACAGCTCTCCCCTCAGTAGACCAGGCCCTCTCCGTCAGCAGTGACTCCGGCAACTCCACGGCCTCCATCAAAACCGACCGCACCGATGAAAACACCACAGCGCCGCCTACTGTCGCCACCGTGAACCAGCAGAAAGAAACCAACTCCACTCCACCTATCCAGCGCCCTATTAGCCCACAGGAGAAACAAGAGCTTGAGCAGCTTCTGAGCGGGTTGGAAGGGCCCATGCATAGACAGCCATATTTGTCGACGGCTAATGCTAACAGCAGCGCTATGCTACATCTAGTCCCGGCGCAAATCCATGTTAATGGACATGGGACCATCGGGATAGACCGTGAAACCGATATTTTGGATGACGAATTACCAACAAGTCAAGAAGGAAACAGCGTGGACAGTCTTGGAACATTTTCCTCCTTGGAAGATCGTGTAACTCCAGCGGAATTGTACTACCAACCGGAGAGCGGTGTCAACGGGCAAGACCATGTTATGTATTTGGAGCGGACTGCGCCAGAAAAGCCCAGCGAGATACTGCCATCTGCTGGTGACTACATGGTGACGCAAAACGGGAGTATGTACAGATCGCAGTCTTTTGGAGCGGATATGAAAGCGCAACCACAAGCCCCAGCGCGGACCACGAGTAGCAAGGAAGCAGTACAGCGTGGGTTAAATGTTTGGCAGAAATTTGGCGTCACAGAAGAACCAGTTACTGATGGAATTATCTTCAGCCCGTCTAATATGGCGATGCCGAGTCATAGCCATAGTTTACCGCAATTCCCGCATCGTAGCTCCGCATCGCAGCAAGAAATCGAACAGTCCATCCAGACGCTAAACATGCTAATGCTGGATCTGGAGCCTGGGAACACCATGCCGAAATCTCAAAGTGTTCCGGTGCAAAACGTCGTCACCACGCAGCCGTCCTTTTTGCAAATGCAATCCCGACCGAGTTTCAAAGCAGATGCAGGGAGTCAAAGCAGTAGTTTTCCGGTGACTTCGGAGGTAACACCCGGAAAACGGAGTACGCCGGAGCCAAGGCAGATGCAGGAAGTGGAGAAGGGATATCTGTCGAGTGTATCCAAGCCGGCTGAGGTTGCAGAGCCCCCTAGTGATGGTTCAGTGTCAATGCAGATGAGAGAGACGGAGCCCGAGGAGGTCTTCAACGTGGAGGGACTGGTGAAGCAAAGAGTGGCAGGTAAAGACCATTTTAAAGGTTAGCTTGTGTAACTGGTGGGGGTCCGCTACCTGCTTGTCTCCATCTGTCAGAAATATTATCTATCAATTAGGAGTTTTTAAAGGAACTGTATGTAGCCTGCGCTGTTTTAAACAAGGTACTACAATCACAACTGAACCTGTTTTGCTAGAGCTTTAACCTGCATCTGGAGGACACGTACAAGTTTGTAAGGCTGCACTAGCACTGATTCATGACTGGCTTCAGGTGCTGAGGTTTAGGGAGTGACCATTCAGATCAGAGAGAGACATTTTAGGTTTAAACCAACTGGATTTCAGCCTTGAACCCAATACTCCAAACCAAACGGGAGACTCATGTGAGGCTCATTCTGCTTACATACAGTTCCATTAATTGCAAAAATATAACTTAAAAGCCATACTGCATGTAAAGCTATAACATCTCCATGACAAGCAGGTGACGTTTATCTTGCACCTGAAATGTTACTTTTAATGACATAATTTTGTATAATTCATATGTATATTTTGTACTTAAACTATAGGCTCCTTACAATGCTATAATATCAGAACCTATTCTCCATGTGTCTATCCATGGACACCATTTTGAGGACTTTTCATTGTTAAAAGATATTATATATTATTGTGAATTGTTGCTATGGCAACAGTGCTAATCTTTGATCACTCATGGATAAGGTCAAATGGATTTTGCTGGTATCTCTTATTTCAGATATCATCCACACACAGTCCTTGTCAGTTCCTCTTCCTGTTTCTTCTCTCTCTTTCTCTCTGACGGTTCATCTCTTTACCCAGAGTTCTCGGCTCGTGTCCAGATATCCAAAATGGCGGCCTGCTCGTCTCCGCTGCCTGATGCGCGTCGCTCTCACGCTCTCTGGGGTTGGTTGGTCTGTGTAGGACTGTGCTCTGTGGAGTGCTGTGGACTCTGGCTCTGAGCTTGTTGTGCTTTTGCTTCGTGTGATTCTGTCTTTGTGAATTTTGTCTTTGAATATTTTAAATGTATCTGAATCTCATAAAAAGTCACTGAAGTGGTCGGTTAATGACATGCAGGCTCAATGGCACACAGACTCATGTAACAATACTAAAATTTCAAACTTGATTCCGATACCACAATGATAATTAAAAGCTCTCTTTATTTAGACAATACCTCAGGTAGGTTCCATAGTGGTCCGTGGGCATAATCTGTGTGCTCTTGTTACATATTACAGCTCCAGATCATTCTAAAGCTATTCAGGAAAGGTTCATTTCTGTCCTGTCAGTGTGACTTTTTTATTGTATAGATACGTGCTCAAGTATCTATAGTTTCAAAACTAGTTTTAGTATCGATTAGTGTCTGTTTTTTAATACTTTTGACAACCTCAGCACAGACTAACCTAACTGTAGCGCTGGACAGTTGATAAATAATATTGCAACATTGGAGTGTGCCCGATGTGTGTATTGCAAAGATGTTCACTTGTTTTATGAATCCTGCGTTTGTTGCACGCATGGCCTGGTTTTTACTTTGGACTTATTTGATAAGTCTTTATATGTCATTACACATGTAGAACAATCAAAGGACATAGATTAGACTGGGAGGTCAGTCCTAACCTGCTGTGACTGTGAGCAACTGTGGTCCAGCCTGACCAGTGTGTTTGGATGGAAAGAAGGAAGACTATGGTGGCGTGGTTCAGGTCTGTGTGAGGATGTAGTCTGATCTGATCTGGGCTTGATGTCTCACTATAAACCAGCCTGAAGACTACAGCTTCAAAAGAGGACGTTTAACAAAGGACGTAGTGTAAAAGAAGCAGCCTGTGGGAGACCTCCTCTTTGGCTCCACATTGTTCTGCCTGGAATGTTTCACAGTATTTAACAGATCTATCCTGCATGTATTCAATTACAGGTGATTTAATCAGCCTATTAGCACACTTCTTTAGCAATGCACTGGAGAACCTGGGTTTGCTTTTAGCCCAGATAAACCGGTGCATTTTTACTTTGAGCCTGTGGGGTTCTACCTCACCTGACCCCCTGTCCACATCTGCTCTGTGTCTCTGCTCCCATACTAAACTAAACACAACTATCGACTGCTTTTTCTTGGACCCTTCTCTCTCTGTCTCTTTTTCTCTCTTCTCTGTCTCTTCTCTTCTCTCTCTCTCTCCTTCTTAGTCTGTCTCTCTTTATCCCCTCTCTCTGAGTATCTCTATCCCCCCTCTCTCCTCTCTCTCTCCTTACATTCTGTAGGAACAGCTGGAAAACATCAGCTGTTACCATGGCGAAGGGGTGGTGGTGTTGTGGAGTGGTGCATTGTGGGTACATCTGTTTCTCAGTGTGAGGTGTATAAGAAGAGAGAGGGAGAGAGAGAGAGAGAGAGAGAGAGAGAGAGAGAGAGAGAGGGAGAGAAAGAAAGTGAGGGAGCGAGGAAGAGGGAGAAGGAGAGGGCGTAATGTTTTTAAAGATGACAGCATCGAGTTTGGAGCCAAGAACAAGCTATTTATATAGAAAATATACACCAGCTAAAGTTATATGGGGCCTCACAGTGGTAGTAAAAGTATATGGAAAAAAAAAAAATGGAAATACAGGAAACAAACAGTATTAGCCCTACTTAAGGAGCCTGTACACAATTTTCCCCCCATGTATTTGAGAAAAACATGTCCAGCGATAGTACAGATATATTGTGTAAGCAGCTCTTGAGGTCAAAATAAGTCTGCTGTGTACTCTCAGCATCGAATTGTAAAGAGTTTTGTATTGTCTGAGAATCTGGAAAAGTGCTGTTAGCATGCTGGTTGTTGATAGGTTCTGCTTTGGTCTCTAAGAGTTGTGAAAAGTGCCTATTAACTCATCGCGGTGAGTAATTAGGACGCTCTGAATGCACAAGGTAAGTGAGGAATAACTTTGGACCACTGCAAACCATTTTTCATGTTTTTTTTTTTATTTTTTTTATGTGAAGCAGTTCGAATCAGGCTAAAATAATAGCTGTTATCATCGACTTTGGTTAGCCTATAGTGAAAGAAAACGGGAAGGTGAGTAGAGCACTTCTGGGTTGGAGTGAGTGAAGGAGTTAGACGGAGATTTGTTAATTTTTGGTGTTTAAATGTAAAAAGGCAGATTAAACTCACGATTCATAAGTTTCATCTTTATATTAAATGTTTCCTTGTACTTTTTTCTGTATAAATAGTAGTTTTTGTATGAGTTCCCCCTGCAGATGTAGTCTTGTGAGCGCAGTTTGGGTCAGATACACAAGCTGTGTCTCATTTCTTTTTCCTCGCTTCCTTCTCCTTGATTCCTCTCCTCGATTCTGCAGGAAATGGGTGAGGAAGTCCCGCCCACAGAGGAGACACAGCGAGGACAGAGGGTCTAAACTCCTCACTGAGACCAATAAAGTTTGATTCTTTTCTCTGGCGTCTGCTCCTGAAGTCTCCCTCAGGTTTACTCCTTCTTTTCGTGGTTTTCTTTGGGACACCGCTTAATATGACACATTTGATTGACAGCTGAAAAATGGAGGATCGAAGAGAGGAATCAAGGAGAAGGAAGCGAGGAAAGAGAATTGAGACGTAATAGTTTTGAGAGCTTTTGCCACGCCCCCTTTTTATTCAACCAATCGATCGGCAGCACGTGTCTTTAGTCGACGACAGCCTGAGCTTATATTACTGCGAATTTGGCATGTGGTTTCTGCATAACTATTTTTACATGTGAGCTAAATGTCCATATATTGATGTAAGCGTTTTATATGTGTGGTGCTTGTGTGGAAAATATATCATGTTTTTACGTAAAGACGCACTATGTAACTTTTCTAGTGGGGGGTGGGCCACTTCTTTGTCTCCATAGAGATGTTATTGCTTTGCCTGGAATGTGAATGCACCACAATTTGACCTTAAACATATCCTTCTTACATCAGTTGTCGTCAGTATTCTCTGGGGATGTGATGCTAACAGAAAGCACTGCTCTGTTAGAATCTTTGTTACGTAAATTAGACTAAATCTGACTTGGTTGGAAACCCCTAAACAAGACGATGTACACTTCCTGATTTAAATCTGTTTTGTATTTTTCTTTAGTTTTCAGACTATCTTAAAACTTTTTCGTCTGTGTTTGCTAATGCGTGCATTGTGTCACCATGGTAACTGATCAACAGTCTGCCAAATTAGTGCGATACATGTAGAACAGAACAGATAAGTTTGATGGCGTGTTGTTGAACGTTTTTAGGCAAAAAAAAAGCAGTAACATCTCCATGGAAACAAGCAAGTAAACAAGCAAGCAGACACTCCCCCAGAAAAGTTACACTATTCTTCTTTGTATTTGGTGATTCTTAACCCACTGTTTTGACGCACAACCAAAGCTTTGCCGTGTCTGTCTGCGAAACGCCTACTCTTTGCCCAGATGAGAAAAGTCCATTAAAATGAGCAGATCATTTTCATATTGTGTTTTCAGGAGTCCAGGCCAGAGCTGCGTCCCTGGATGAGCCTCCGCAGACCGCCCGCAGGCTGCCCTCAGACACCCAGCCCGAGAGCCCCGTGGACGGGTCCGACTTCCCCCTGCGCTCCCCCGTCCGCTGCGTGTCTCCAGAGTTTGTCAACGCCATCGCCCTCAACCCCGGAGGGCGCCCCAAAGAGGTACCTCAGACGTAAACACGGCTAAAGCATGCTAGTCCTCCAGGTAGCTACTCCTGGCTCAGATTTGGAGACAGGTGGAGCTAATATGTTGTTGCACTGTGATTGGGTGAAGCAATTTGTAAAGAAAAGTTGAAAAATATGTTGAAAATTAGAGTTCTATTTTAGACAGTCCCATACTGATGACATCACACTTTGAAGAATTCTATCCAAACGTTTGTCACAATTTAAACAAAAGAAGCAATTTTTTTTCCTGATACTTTAAACATTATTTCAACAAAATAAAGGTGTTTTCTTCAATTTTTATTTTGTTGAAAAATAATTTTTGCGTTTTAGACCACAGTATAACATGGTTGCTAGGTAACAGTTATGGAATTCCCTAACGTGATGCCATGATTTCCAACCAGGAAATAAAATTTTAAACCTAAAAAATGGCCAAAGTGCTGAAAAGAATGATACAAATTTTAATAACAATAATAATAGAATAAGCTCAAACAAAAGTCATCAGATCAAGTGTCAGGGCAGTGTGAGGAGAGTAACAGCCCTCAGGACAAAATTGGTAGATATTTACTTAAACAGAAATTAGGTATTGTAGTAGATGGTAAATTGGAAAACAGAGAAAATTTGATTTATATTTGATAATAAAACAGACAGTTTTAATTACTGCTGGTCATTTTCACAATATTTGGATCTCCTTAGGACACATCATATAGTTTTTGGAGATCTGATTTCTCAATAAAACTGTCATAAATTTTCCCAGTAGAATTCCAAATACTATTAAGAGTTTAAAGTGTAGATTACTGCAAGGAATTACTGAAAAGATAATACATTAAAACAAGAGTACAGGAAGCAACTTTATAACTTCACTTAACACTAGAAGTCCCAGGAATTTTGACACCCCCCTAAAAGTCCTGGAGAAGAGTCGAAAGACTCTTAGTCCAAACAGAGTGGTTCTGAAGCCAATCCTTTGAGATCTTGGCTGTGTGCTTCGGGTCGTTGTCCTACAGAAAAATGAACCTTCGGTGTTTCATTTTTTCGGTGATGAGCGGTGCCTGGTTTCCTCCAAACATGACGCCTGGCATTTACACCAAAGAGTTCAATCTTTGTCTCATCAGACGAGAGAATTTTGTTTCTCTCGTCTGATTCAGGTGCCTTTTGGCAAATTCCAGACGGGCTTCCATGTTCCTTTTACTAAGGAGTGGCTTTCGTCTGGCCACTCTACCATACAGGCCTGATTGGTGGATTGCTGCAGAGATGGTTGTCCATCTCCTCTCTCCACAGAGGAACGCTGGAGCTCTGACAGAGTGACCATCGGGTTCTTGGTCACCTCCCTGACTAAGGCCCTTCTCCCCCGATCGCTCAGTTTAGAAGGCCGGCCAGCTCTAGGAAGAGTCCTGGTGGTTCCAAACATCTTCCATTTACGAATAATGGAGGCCACTGTGCTCATTGGGACCTTCAAAGCAGCAGAAATTTTTCTCTATCCTTCCCCAGATTTGTGCCTCAAGACAATCCTGTCTCGCAGGTCTACAGACAATTCCTTTGACTTCATGCTTGGTGTCTGTGCTCTGACATGCACGGTCAACTGTGGGACCTTATATAGACCAAATCATGTCCAGTCAACTGAATTTACCGCAGGTGGACTCCAATGAAGCTGTAGAAACATCTCAAGGATGATCAGTGGAAAAAGGATGCACCTGAGCTCAATTTTGAGCTTCATGGCAAAGGCTGTGAATACTTATGTAAATGTGATTGATTAAGTTTTCTATTTTTAATAAATTCAAAAACTGTCAAAAAAACATTTTCACATCACACACAAATTCTGAAAAATAGTATTTTTTTTCATATGTATGAAAAGAAAAAAGCGGGACCTTTTATAGTGATTTTTTTTTTTTTTTTTTTTTTTTCAAATATTAATCCATAATTTTGTTATAGTATTCTAAAATGTTGACTTTTTTATCGAAGGTCCTCTTTTTTTTTTTTTTTTTCTGCTAAAAGCACAAAAATGTGTCAGGGAAGGATATATCATAAATATTTAACACATTTAATTTGAGAAATAAATAAAATAAATGAAATGGACCGTTTTTGTGGTTTTATTCACAAACCACACCATATTCAATACACCAAAGAAGTACAAAACAAATGTCATTTCAAGAGTCTACAGTGTCTCCCCTTCAGCCGCCCTCCTGGGGTGCGCCAGTAATGGCCTCGTTTACAAAACAAAAGCAGCTGTTCGCAGCTGAAGACGGGATGTTAGCTAAAATCCTTCCGGTCAATCGACTTATCTCTGGGTTCTAAAGGTAGAAAAGTCAAATGACTCCTCTCTGGGACTTCTAGTGTTAAAGGTGCACTGTGTAACTTTTTGGTTGGGGCACCGTCACCTGCTTGTTTCCATGGAGATGCATTAAACAGCTCTACTTTACTTTTATTCAATTACAGTTGGTTTTACAGCTCAGAAATACCTAAAAAAAAAAAAAAAACTGGCATTCTGACTGTGAGTAGGGTCGCCTCTCCACAGATCTGACCTGTAACTTGGTCTGGTTTGGTCTCCATGGAGATAGCAAGGTTTAATACCATATTGTGAAACATTCCAGGCAAAGCAAGAACATCTCCATGGACAAAACACATTTGACAGATCCTCCACCAGAAAAGTTACACAATGCACCTTTAAATGACTAATTACCTCCGCCAAGGAGGTTATGTTTTCGCCTGAGTCTGTTTGTTTGTTTGTTTGTTTGTTTGTTAGCAAGATAACTCAAAAAGTTATGGACGGATCTTGATGAAATTTTCAGGAAATGTTCCGAATGGTAAATCCAACAGATGATTAAATTTTGGTGATGATCCAGAAGAAATCCTGGATTCTGGATCACTTTGAAAATTTCGTTAGCATTATGTTAAATGGGGCTTGGCGGAGGTCTGCGCTCTCTGAGTGCTTTTCTAGTTATTTCTGTTTTGTGTTAGGATACCACATTTAATTACCAAAGGTTTTATTCAGTTATTATATTCTTTTAAGGGAACTTTTTTTTTTTTACTGTTTTATTAAATTCTATCGTTGTATGTCCTCCTTCACAGAGACACATGCACAGTTACCGCGAGGCCTTCGAGGAGCTGGAGGCAGCGCCCCCTTCTGTTGGTGGTGAGGTGTTACCCCAAACCCCAGCCTTCCCCGTGTCACCGCAAACCCCCTACTTCAACCTGTGTAAGTCCCCCACCTGCTGGCAGAGGGCGCTGTGGAGATCATGAGAATTTACATGAGTTATTTATTTATAAAACAAGGCAAAAACTATGGATTAAATTGAGATTAAGTGAAGTGAAATTAAGTGTTTTATTTTTCTGTGATAATCCAATGTCAAATGTTATATATCAGGTAGCCCAAAGTTGTTGTTTTTTTTCTTTCTACTGATCTGTGAACAACGATTCCTTGAAGTTCCACGCATCTTTTAGTCTTTAAAGGACAAAATTGACTCTTGTGAGCTTTAAACCATGTTATAATCTTGTTACTTCCTCAAAAACAAAAATGGATTTGTGTTTTGTTTCATTCACATGTTTGCGTAACCTTTTATTAAAAGTCTGTCTACATCTCCAAAGCTCCAAACGCTCTGTTCCACCTTGTGATGTCGTGAAGCGGTAGTTTTCAAGTTAACAGCTCCTTTTATCTTATTTCAGCAGAAACTGGCAATTCCAGGGCTGAAATGATTCTAGTGAAGGTGTGTGGAGTTTAAAAACATAATGGAGCACTTCCTGTATTACCACATGACATCACGAGGTGGAACAGAATGTTTTTGGAGGAGAATTCAGCCTTAATAAGCAGGGTTTGTGTGTTAAACATGTGTGACTGAAACAAAACACAACTCCAGGTGTGTTTGTGATGAGGAAACTACATTATAACAGATCAGAAAATGGGGTAACATTGACCCTTTAAAGTACAATTTGTCACTTTAGTTTGGAGATTTTATTTTGAATTAAGCTTGTAACCACATTAAAATAATGTCCACTTCCCAAGGACCAAACTGAAGTAGTTTGCGTTCTGTGGTAAGTCTCCTCTGGTGCACAGCGTCAGCCCACACTCAGACCCCCCCCTCCCCTCCCAGAGCTCCTGAGTGACCCCTCTCCACAGACGTCGTCCTGCACTGCTTTGGCATGGCAGTGGCACAGCAGCACATGTGTTAGAACATCTGGTTTAGTTTGTCTCATTCTCAGTACATGGACATTTGATTTGAACATGTTCACCTCGTATCTGACACACAGTTAGGTCATGTTGATGGAATATGAAAATCAAAAGCTTCCATACAGCTCCTTTGTGTTGCATTTTTAAAAAAAATCTGCTAAATGCTACAGAGAATATAGAATTTTTATTTCTGCATGTAACAAAAACATTTTGAACTGGGCTGATGCTTACTTTCAAATGAAATACTCAATGTCTATTTGAGTCCTCCTCATAGAAAATAAAAATCCAAACTTAAATTATCCACCTGCAGTGAACCAAAAATGCGTCTGCTTCTGTGTTCCGTCATCATTTCATCGCGTGTACTGGAGCGTACATAATTAAGCAGACAGCAGATAAACCAGTCTCATCAGCCGTGAAAGCAAATGAATCTGCCCATGTAGCATTAGATGTTCTGTTTTCTTCAGAAACTTTTCTTTTCTTGGATTTATCCATCATTTACCTACCAGGGGTTGAAAATCTCAATAAATCATGCTGCCGGGTGTCGCACATCGACGGCTGTGACGCATATTTTGAGCAACAAAAATATTAAAAACGTTTTTATTTTAATGTTACAAAATTACCATTGGCTACAAATTTAGAATTACATTTAAAAACGAACAAACTAAAATAAAAATACAATGTAATTAAATACTCATTATTCATTTTCCAACATCACAGGGAGCCACAACAGAAAGATGAAAGAGCCACATGCGGCCCTGCTGTAGAATTTAACACAATAGAGATTAAACATATCTATCTCAAGGGAGACAACTATAGACAACATTACATGTCAGATCCCAACCCTATTCATAGAGAGAATTATTGTATTTTTGAGCAATAGAAGCTCCCGTAATGAATAAATGCTACAGTAGATTGATGTGTTTAACCTCCTATCATGGAACATTCCTGCAAAAGCAATAACATTGCCATGGAGACAAGCAGGTGATGGATCCTCCTGCAGAAAAGTTGCGCAATGCACCTTTAAGGTACACATGCTTGTTATGTTTGCACATAATAGGCCATATATTGTAAGAACAGAATTATCTTATTTGTTGTGCTTAGCAGCTCCAGCCAGTCTAATCCAGAAAGCTTCCCTCTAAACCCCTGTGTGGGCCGGAGCAGACAGTCGGCTTCATTTCTCTGTTTACACAAATTAAAACAGAATCCTAAACTGTACTAACACTAAATGTACTGGTCACATGTTCAGAGTAGAATGGGTTTAACTTTCTACACCTCCACAAAGTTACGTAGTGTAGCTTAAGTTTATACCAGTGGTGGAAGAAGTACTCTTCCATTTTACTTATGTAAAAGTACAGACACTGGAGCAAAAACAGAAAAAAAACAACAACTGTAGTACATATAAAAGTATCACATGAAAAAATCTACTTAAATAATAGTATTTAAGTGTCCATTAAAAAGTTTACATAGTCTTTTTTTTTTTTTTTGCGCATATTTTGAGGACTTATAAAGCATCAAATGTAGAGATTTTGATAAATATTTGTGCTGAATTTTGTAGATGGATTATATGGATATTTTTGTTTGCTAAAATTATGAATGTGTTAATAATAAACCTCTCAGACTTTTCAGCAAATCTCAATCTAAAACTGTTACATTCCACCACTGGTTTATACAGCCTCTGCATATAATTTAGGATAAAAAAAAAAAAAAAAAAAGGCCAAACTGAGGATATTATTTTATTTTGTTCTGAAAATATTAAAATATCTGCTTCTATGTGAAGAGTGTGAGGGTTCAGTAGAGCAGCTCTGGCATGCACTCACATCCTGGTACATTATAAAACCCTGCGTTCTTGTTTGTGTCACTGTTTTTGTGCATGTTTTGGCTGCAGCCGAGCACCAGGCATGACCTCTGACCTCTGACCCTGTGATCTGTGTGTTTAAGTGTGTGTGAGCACCTGCTACCTGTAAGGATCACTATGAGAAAGATTTGCACACCATTAAACATTTTAAAACCGGACAGTTACAAGCCAGTTTGGGCCTGTCACTTAAAGGTGCACTGTGGAACTTTTCTGAAAGCCCTATATTACGTAAAATTGACTCTTGTGAGCTTCAAGATGTGTTATAATGTTGTTAACTCCTCAAAAACAGACCTGGAGTTGTTTTGTTTCATTCACACATGTTTGAATAACACTTTATTATTAGTCTGTCTACATCAAAACCTCAAAATGCTCTGTTCCACCTTGTGATGTCATGAAGCTGTACGTTTTCAAGTGAACAGCTCCTTTTACCTTTAGTTCGATAGAGATTGGCAGTTCCAGGGCTGAAATGATCCAAATGATTCTAGTGAAGGTGTGTGGAGTTTAAATACACAGTGGAGCACTTCCTGCATTACCACATGACATCACAGTGTGGAACAGAGTGTTTTCTGCTTGAAAGAAGAACTCAGCCTAATGCAGGGTTTATGTGTTAAACGTGTTAATGAAACAAAACTCCAGGTGTGTTTTTGTTGAGAAAACTACATTAGAACACAGAAAATAGCGCGATATGGGCCCTTTAAGATGTTATTGTGTTGTCTGGAATGTTACATAGTATGGCATTAAACTGCATTTGGTTAATTACATTATTGTTCTAAAACATGCATTCTTACTGGTGGCACTACCTGTGTGTCTCCATGGACATAGATCAGTTTAAAGATACTCAGTGGAACATTCCAGACAAAGCAACGAGAGACAAGTTAATCTGGGCTAAAACTATTCTCAGTAATCGTAATGTCCTGGCAGGATTCTCGTTGTAGCTCACAGACGAGGTAGCAGCTGTTCCACACATGGGAGGTGACTGTTTGCTGATGTGTCTGCTTCTCTCTTCAGGTCGCTCTCCTCCAGGACTGGCCAAGACTCCTCTGTCCGCTCTGGGACTTAAACCTCACAACCCGGCCGAGATCCAGCTCAACCAGACCGGAGCAGGTACACCAATGTTTCGTTTTGCTTGTTTTTTTTTTTGTTTTTTTTTTTTCTATTGCACTATTAATCTATACACCATGGAGTCAGTTTGTATAATTTGGAAACGTAATAAAAAATGGCCAGAATTTTCGTCTAATGAACCCTTGATCAAAGTGGAACAGTAAAGCCTCCCGTAAAGCTCTCTGTGTGTGGGAGGAGCAGGGCTGCACATGGTCGGCAGGCTCATGGATCAGATCATTTACTTTTGTTAAATCCAGCTGAGAAAAAAAGCACAGGAGTCTTACCTAAGGATGCACTGATCCAGATAAAAGATACTTGGGCTTTAAGTATCTGCTGATACCTGATATCAGTCGGCACCAGGGCAGAGACTATAAACATCATTTATTTCTTTTAAACACATACAACATAATGTAAAGAAGGATCCAAATGTGTTTTGCCTCTGAACAGCTGTGTCAAAATCTTTGGGTAGTAAATCGCCTCATTATACCAATTTATAGACCAACATTCAATATCTTACAAGCCCATATCCAATCCACTAAATATCCAGTATCGGTGCCGATATCCGATACCCATCACATCAGCGCATCCCTAGTATTACCCGTCCACAAACGCACAATGAGCTTCCCTTGGCACGTTTTTTTAAAAAACAGAATAATCCTGAAGTCGGCACTGCCATGTTTGTTTTGGTTTGTTCAGCGCTGGCACCGCCCAAACCACAACAGCACCCTGTGGCTGACCTGTCACAGGCAAACGCTTCAACTGGAGCAGAACAAGACACATTCTCAAGAGTTTGAACTCATAAAAACCTGGAGAATTCATATTGCAAGGTTTGAAAGGTTATCAGAAACATGGAGGGGCAGAATATAGACCAGTAAAGATATTTTTAGTATGATAAAGGCAGACTGTGGTCTTTGTTTCACATGTGTCTTCTGACTGTTTCACTAACGCTTTGCAGAAGATGACAGTGAGTGGGTTGAAGGTAAGATTCCACTGTAAAGTCAGATTACGTTATTTAGTCATAACATGCAAACCATCTCCATTTTAGTCTGAGGGTGCGTTCACACTTGCACAATCACCACGTCAACATCTAACTAAGACTAAACCTGGAACCAAAGCAGGACCAAACCAGAACCAAACCAGAACCAAAGCAGGACCAAACCAGAACCAAATCAGAACCAAACCAGGACCAAACCAGGACTCGTGTGAACACATCCTTAAAGTCACCTGTGCTTATTTCAATTTCTTTTATCCATTTTAGTTTGACAGCAGTAGTCCAATCAGTACACCTCTAAGTCCTTTAAACTTAAGGTTGGTAGTTTGAGTCCCGCCACAACATTACATCCTTTTATTATGTTATCATGTCCTTGGGCAAGACACTTGATCAGCTCTCCTTATTTTCAGATCGGCAGCACAACTTCCATCATATTTCATACATTTTATTGAGTATTAGACTATAAGAATGCTATAAGAAAGTTTTGTATATATTTAGCTTAAAGTGCATATGACTACTACTTACTACTACTACTACTACTACTACTACTACTACTACTATTAGATTTAAGTTTTTACTCAACAATCATGCTTAGTTTTGTATATTTTTTAAGTTTATAATTTGACTTTCTGGTTGGACACGGGCAGCAGACATATGTAGAGGTAATTCCAAAACTGTTACCTAGCAACCATAATGTAAACAAGGGCTAAAACGTGTCTAAATTATACAATAGTTAAGATTAGACAAATAAAAATACATGGCCATATCTTTATTTTGTTATTTTGTCATAAGTCTTTAATCATTTCTTCTCTCTCTTTTTTCCAGCTCCCAGGAGTTACGTGGAATCGGTGGCTCGATCGGCCGCAGCAGCAGGACCGGAGCCCCCCTCATCTCCTCGAAGTGCGAGCCCCCCGGTGGACACTACAGGCACTGCAGCGAAAGCACCGAGCGTCAGCCAATCAGAAGGCAGTATCGCTAAAGCCCTGCCCGTCAGCCAATCAGAGGAGATTATCAAAAAACCAAGCAGTCCTGTGTTGGAACGGCATTCTTCGTTTTCACAGGTAAGGCTAAAAAACAGATTATGAAATGACCTTAGACCTTATATATAAATGAGTATGTGAGTACGGGCGTGATTCAGCTCCACCAACCCTGGCTTCTATTCACTTTCTATTAAAAAACCGTCACCCCTCTCTTTATAACTGCTGCTGTTAGGCTCCCCATTTTGGTTTTAAAATGTCTTGTTTTTTATTTCACTATTTTGTACTTAAATCAATATATGAACGTTAATAACAGATAAATCAGGTGCCTTCTTTCCCCAAGATCGCTCCCGCTACCGTTAGCAACAGGTTTGATTGACAACAGTGCAAAGATATCGTAATTTGGATCCTGGAAGTTTAATTTTATTTTCACTTTTTAAAAATATCACTATAATAAACTAATAATATTGCTCATACTTATCTAATACATTTCCCCCTCTATTCCCCACAGCCCATCAGCCAAGCAGAAGAGGCCAGCTCCAAACCCAGAGATGTGAGTCCTCCAGGGGGCAGCATTGAGCCACGTCGGAGCCCCAGCCCCGCCCACTCCCTGAACCCGCCTCTGTCCAGCAGCAGTCCCATTCAGAGCACCCAAGGGTAAGTCCGAGTCAGAGCACCCAAGAGTCAGTCTGAGACGGTTTAAGGAGTCTGTATCATGCATTATCTGGTGTTTAAAGTGCAAAAGTGTGTAACTTTTCTGCTGGAGGGTCCGTCACCTGCTTGTTTCTATGGATATGCCATTGCTCTGCCTGGAATGTTCCACAGTGTGACATTAAATACATTAAACTCTACTTTACATTTATTCAATTACAGGTGGTTTTAGAGCTCAAAAATACCTAGAAAAACAGACATTCTGACTGTGAGCGGGGTCGCCTCTCCACAGATCTGACCTGTAACTTGGTCTGGTTTGGTCTGCATGAAGATAGAAAGGTTTAATGCCATATTGTGACAAAACAATGACATCTCCATGGAGAAAAGCATTTGACGAACTCTCCTCCAGAAAAGTTACACAATGCACCTTTAACTACATTGGACACCTTTATTTTAGTATAACTTACGTGTCTTGGAAATACCTTAAAGCCTTAGATTACATGAGAGTTGCAGGAATATTTGTCCTGATTCACTGAAATGTTAAAGGTTTCCTGTGCTCTTACTGTTTTAAAAAATGCACCACAGTCACATCTGAACCTGTGTCTCCAGAGCTTTAAACTGCAGATAGAAACATCCAAGTTTGTCTCATTCTCAGTACGTGGACAGTCCATGTCTCCTGTGCAGGTGTAGTCTCGTGAGTGCAGTTTGGGTCAGCTCGATAGAACTACGTAATAGTTTTGAGAGCTTTTTGTTCAGCAGGGGATGTCTTTATTTGATAAAAAATGACAATCTATAGAAAATGACAGTTGTTTTAAAGGGCCTGTATTATGCTGTTTTCTGAACTTTGATATCATTTTGTTTCCTGATCAAAAACATACCTGGAATTGTGCTTTATTTCATTCCCGCACAAAAAGACCACTTCATGACATCACAAGATGGAACAAAGCATTTTGAGGTTTGGAGATGTACAGACTAATAAACCAACATCTGTGAATGAAACAAAACACAACTCCAGGTCTGTTTTTGAGGTGGTAACAACATTATAACATGGCTTAAAGCTCACAGGAGTCCATTTTGTGTAACATATGACTTTTAACCAAATGTGTTGTTTTTCAGGGAGCTTCCTTCAGTTGAAAGCGGCCTCAGCACTCCATCCCAGCCCACCATAGACTCTGGTTTCCGCTCCCAGACCACAGAGAGTTACTACCAGACCCCCACCCCAAACTACACCCCCACATACACCCCCACCTACCTGCCCGGGACAACACCGTTACCCCCGTACCTCCACCAAGCCACGCCCACTTACCTGGACTCCTCGCTCCCCTCCTACCTGGGCTCCACCTCCCCTCCTCTCTCTTACCCTGGACAGAGCACTATCCTGGGCACATACTCCGACTCTCCTCCCCCTAACCTGGAGCCAGTGACCCAGGGGAGCCCCCAGCCTCTGCACAGGCTGGTCCCAGGCGTGCACGCGTCTCTCCAGGCTGCGCAGTCGAATGGGTTTGATAACATAGGCGTTGGGGGTAGTCCCGTGTTTGGGCGCAGGCTTTCCCAGACGAGTCAGAGGAGTCCAGTTCTGAGCAGGCAGGGGTCATTCGGGCAGACCCTCCAGAGCAGTCCTGTGCTGGGGAGGCATCCTTCCATTTCACAGGTGAGTGACCAAAGACAATACTATGTGCTTCAGTAACAAAAACACTAACACAGCTAGCAAACTTTTCACACCAACAACCACCAAAGAAAAGGCTTCCTCAGTACCACCAGATCTAAACCAGGTCTATAACAGGACTATTCCGGAGCTAATGTAGGGCTAGAAGTGGACTACAGCAATTCGACTGTAGTTCTGAACAAAAAAGTATCCAAAAAAGTGGGTAAAATAAGTTCTCGGGGGCTTTCACACCATTTGGTCCACTTTAAGCTGACTCGAGTTTGGAACACCTATGAGTTTTGGTGATTTGTGCTGGTGTGATAACAGACAAGTTTGATTTGGTGCAGATTAAAGAGCAGAAGGCGGTCTCCGTATGGTTCCAAGTGGACTCCAGTGTGGTTCTCTTGTGATGTGAGCACTAACCAGCCTCGATTTGGCCCAACACACACTTTTGATCTAAACCAGCTTTCATAATGTGTTGAGAGTGAACAAAACAAACCCAAGAATGACCATAAACAATACCACAAAACTGGTTACCATCATATCCAATACCTTCTTTCAAAAAATGTTATTACAATTATGATTCAGTTCGGGGAAATATTGACTTCAAAACAAGTTCAAGAATTCCATGCTTTTCAGAACACGTTTGGAAGTCTAAAGTACAAGGTCTAAACCTTTTATTGTTTTATTATTCAAATTGCACTTCTGATCAAATCTTTAAAATCTTATGCAAATAGCCATGGTCAGGCTTAGGTATGTATAGGCCAAGTTAAACTATAAGGTTTTGACTTAATTAGCAAAAACAATGCCTAACTAAAAGTACAATGAGGCTTGGAACTTTCTCTGTCCAAAATTCAATGTGTCTCAGTGCAAAGAAATATTATTCATCACATTAACTCCAATAAATCTCTTGACTAATGGATCATTTCTGTGCAGGTGTCTCAGAGGAGCCCCAGTCTGGACCGCCACCCCATGCACAGCGGCTACACGACCCCTGACCCCGATCGCCTCGGTAACCTGTCTCGTCAGAGCAGCTCGTCGGGGTACCAGGGCCCGCCCACCCCCTGCTTCCCTCTGTCCCCGGGCGGGCTGCAGGAGGGAGGGTTCAGACAGGCCAGTCCTGCCCCAGCTCTCCAGCCTCTACTCCCAGAGAAGCGGCGTATGTCCAGTGGAGACAGGCCCAGTGCGCCTCTGAGCTACAGCAACACTCTGAACGGCAGGAGCCCGGGGGGAAGGGACGGGCCAACTCCAGGGGGCCCTCCAGCAGGACAGGGATACTTCCACACGCTGTCCGACTTCTCCAGGTTTCACATGTTTGGTAAGGATCTGATTTTCATTTTCAGAGTGTACCTATAAAGTCACCTGGCTAACACAGTGTTCAAGCAAATACTCCAAGCTGATTGGTCAAAGCGTCACAACGGCGGAACTGTTATATCCAGTTGAGAGAAAAGCACAGACATATTTCCCTCCACAAATGCACAAAGAACTTCACTCTGCATGTTTTTCACAAACACACCCATATATATTCACTAAAACTAGAAGTATGTCCATTTATATCATCATGTTTGTTTGGGTTTGGGAGCTTCCCCTTTCACAATGCTGTGCTGTGATTGGTCTGAACCCCTGGCAGCCCAGGTCCAGTCACGGCAGCAGGAGCTTGGCCAGATGGGTTCTCATGAATGTGTGAACTCACTATTATCACCAGAATTCATCTTACTGCACACGGTTACTTTTAAAGCCCCACCAGCATGACATTTTAGCCAATAAAAAGAGTAAAGGTAAAGCCTTGTAGCAGGCACGACACCTATCCGAGAGACTTGTCTCTTAATAATTATTATGTCTTTATTGTTAAGAGACCTGTTTTTAAAGTGTAATATTTGTGTGTCCTGTAGATGGCAGTCCTGAGAGCCGTCTGAACGTGAAGTTTGTCCAGGACACGTCCAAGTTCTGGTACAAACCGGAGATCTCCAGAGACCAAGGTGAGACCACGCACACTCACCTCTGACTGTGACTCTAGAATGTACACAATATTCTATGTATTTGTCTAATAAATGTCTACTAGTAAAGTTAAACCTGAGCTGGAGACAGGTCAGAAGTCTCAGGTGGAGTTTGCTGTGTAACTGTCAGATTGCAGATGTCTTGACCTGGTTTATGGTTCATATCTTTGTTCCCACATGAAACAAAAACTGTCACAAAGTTCAACATTCCAAGTTTGTGGAGCCATTCCAAAACAAATGATGAGAAGGTTCAACATTTGTGAATCCTATAGTTTCAACTGAAACCGTGACATCATCAAACTCTAGAACGTGAACGTGACATATTCGATTTACACTGAGATTAGACATAGCATTCTTACTTGACTACAGTTTTGGTTCCTCCCCCCTCGTGTTCCTTAAGCCCATATGAAGGCCTCTTAAAAACCCTCTGCCTTGGTACAATATTTATGAATGAGACCATTGTGTTTCTAATTGAACCTGGTTGTAGTTAAACCCGGGTAAATGTCTGCTTCCTCTCCCTCTGTGCGGCGGCCATTTTGGATGATCTAACGTTAAATGGAATCATGTGGTTTGGTGTGAATGACGTCATATTATGCACCTTGTCTTTATAATGTTTACTGACAATGTAAGGACTAAACCGGGATCTGAACCAGGACTAAAGCAGGACTAGACTAGGATCTGAACTTGGACTAAAACAGGACTGAATAGAGACTAACTGAGGTCAAATCAAGACGGAACCATCACTGAATCAGGACTAAACTGCCATTGATCCCAGAGCTAACTATGGATAAAGAAGGACTAAACCAGATCTATACCAGGACTGAACCAGGTTTTTATTAGGACAAGACCAGGTCTCAACCAGGTCCAAATCGAATATATTCCTGGGCTTGAATAGACTATATTGCCAAAAGTATTCACTCACCTGCCTTGACTCTCATATGAAGTTAAGTGACATCCCATTCTTAATACATAGGGTTTAATATGACGTCCGTCCATCCTTTGCAGCTATAACAGCTTCAACTCTTCTGAGTAGAGGTCACACACTGATGTTGGATGAGAAGGCCTGGCTCTCAGTCTCTGCTCTAATTCATCCCAAAGGTGTTCTATCTGGTTGAGGTCAGGACTCTGTGCAGGCCAGTCAAGTTCATCCACACCAAACTCTCTCATCCATGTCTTTACGGACCTTGCTTTGTGCACTGGTGCACAGTCATGTTGAAGAGGAAGGGGCCATCTCCAAACTGTTCCCACAAAGTTGGGAGCATGGAATTGTCCAAAATCTCTTGTTATACTGAAGCATTCAGAGTTCATTTCACTGGAACTAAGGTGCCAAGCCCAACTCCTGAAAAACAACCTCACACCATAATCCCCCCTCCACCAAACTTTACACTTGGCACAATGCAGTCAGACAAGTACTGTTCTCCTGGCAACCGCCAAACCCAGACTCGTCCATCAGATTGCCAGATGGAGAAGTGCGACTGATCATTCGTCAGTGAGGAAATTTCACTACTGGACTTGTTGCACAGGTTCATCCTATCACAGTACCACGCTGGAATTCACTGAGCTCCTGAGAGCGACTCATTCTTTCACAAATGTTTGTAGAAACAGTCTGCAGGCCCAGGTGCTTGATTTTATTCACCTGTGGCCATGGAAGTGATTGGAACACCTGATTTCCATTATTTTGATGGGTAAATGAATACTTTTGGCAATATAGTGTAGATCTTTTGGTCTTAACTTGGTTCAAACTATGGCTAAAGTGTGTCTTTACAAGGAAAAAAAAAACTAATTAAACCAAGAATAAACTGGGGCTAAACAAGAACTAAACCAGGTTTTAACCAGGTCTAAACTAGTATAGAACCTTAGGACTGTTCTTGGTCTAAAGCAGGACAAAATCGGAACTAATCCAGGACTAAACTAGGACCAAATAAGAACTAACCGTGTCTAAAACAGATCAGAACTAGAACTAAACCAGAGCTAAATTAGTACTAAACCAGGACGAAACCAGGACTAAACCAGGTCCTAACGAGGCTTTGCAGGACTAAAGCAGGTCTTTGTGGCTCCGTATTTGAACAGTGTGTCCCTGGATGACATCATGTGTGTGGGGTTTTCACAGAGGCTCAGGTCCAAACACATGGAGCCCATTAGAAACATGTGCTGGTCCTTCTCATGGTTAACCATTCCATCTCACTCAAAACAGAAACCGTTTACATTAGGCCTGGACCAGACACTATGTTTATCACCTGCTTGTTTCTATGGAGATGTCATTCTTCTGCCTGGAATGTTCCACAGTATGGCATTAAACAGCTCTACTTTACATTTATTCAATTACAGGTGGTTTTAAAGCTCAAAATATCTACCAAAACAGACATTCTGTCTGTGAGCGGGGTCGCCTCTCCACAGATCTGACCTGTATCTTGGTCTGGTTTGGTCTCGGTGAAGATAGATCGGTTTAATGCCATACTGTGAAACATTCCAGACAAAGCAATAACATCTCCATGGAGAAAAGCATTTGACGGAGCCTCCACCAGAAAAGTTACGCAATGCACCTTTTTTCCAGCCATCGCTCTGCTGAAGGAGAGGGAGCCCGGGGCGTTCGTGATCAGAGACAGTCACTCGTTTAAAGGAGCGTACGGGCTCGCCATGAAGGTGGCCTCTCCCCCTCCCACCGTGCACCCTGCCAAGAAAGGTACGCCACATCTGTATTTATTTTATTCTATTCATTTTTGTATTTATTTATTTTATTGCTCATGCTGGTTCATTTCGTTGGCATCAATTTAATAATGGAGAAAAAAAAAATCAGACAATTCACACAAATACATCCACTCTGCCATGTATTAGAGCAAAATGTGTCGTGCCCCAGTACAGCTATCTTGTATAAGCAGCTCTTGAGGTCAAAATAAGTCCACTGCGTCCTGTCTGCGTCAAAGAATCAGAAAGTGCAGGTTAGCATGCTAGTTATTGTTCGCCTCACTGTCACAGCAAAACTCTGGTCTATGGAAGTTGTGAAAAGTGCTTATAAACTCATCATGGCGAATAATTAGGAAGCTCAGAATACATAAGGTAAGTGAGGAATGTACTAGATCTACGTTTCATGTAAAAAAAAATCAGGTACAGCACCTTTAACATTGTGCATGTTATTTTGTCACAATTAAAGGAGCACTGTGTAACTTTTCTAGTATGGATTCTGCTTCCTGCTTGTCTCCATGGAGATGTTATTGCACTGCCTTGAATTCTCCACAGTATGGCAGTAAATGTGTCTATTTTATTCAATTATATGTATAAAAAACTCTATGAAAACCATGTATTCTTACCGTGAACAGGCTTGCCTCTACACAGATTTGACCAGTAACTTGGCTTAAGTTTAATGCCATACTCTGGAACATTCCTAAGTATCACCTCCACCAGAAAAGTTATGTATTCCTTCTTTATGTTTTTTTTTTATTTTTTATTTTTTTTTATGTTCTATCATATCGCCATAGCACATGAGTATTTTGTGGTCACTGATAAAGGCAGTAAATTCCTTTAATACTCTAAACATACCTTAATATACCTTTAAATAGATATTCTAACTTCTTGTCTTTAAAAAGAAAGTTGTGAAATATATAATGTAGTTTTTTTTTGTTTTTTTTTTAATACTTGTGTTTGTGTTTGTAGGAGACCTGAGTAATGAGCTGGTGAGGCACTTCCTGATCGAGAGCAGCCCCAAAGGAGTCAAGCTCAAGGGCTGCCCCAACGAGCCGTACTTCGGTCAGTCCTCGCACAGTTATTTATATTTAAAACGTATCAAATATATTTCAGAATCTTATCTGTGTGTATTTCTGTATATTCATGTGTAGGCTGCCTGTCTGCTCTGGTGTACCAACATGCCATCACCCCCCTGGCCCTGCCCTGCAAACTGCTCATACCCCCCTCAGGTACACACTGCCCCCTACTGGTACAAACTGCTCATACCAGCTTCAGGTACTACATTATACTCTACTGTGGTCATATACTGCCCCCTAGTGGCATAAAGTATTATAACAACATACCAGTGGTTCCTTCAAAGCCTGATCTCATGTGATCTCTGAAGTCGAGCAGGGCTGGGTCTGGTTAGTACTTGGATGGGAGACCACTGAGAAGACCAGGTCCCACAGAGAGGCAACAGTGGCTCTAGTGCAAGCTGTTGTTGTGTCCTTAGGCAAGCCACTTCACCCACATTGCCTAGTATGAATATAGTGAGTGAGCGAGTGCTGGTGGTCAGAGGCGCCGATGGAGCAACAAATACAACTGAATCAAAGCACAACCAATCACAACTGACCCTGTGTCCTCAGAGCTTTAACCTGCAGACAGAGGACACGTCCAAGTTTGTCTCATTCTCAGTGTATGGACAGACCATGCCTCATACGAAAGGCTGCACTAGCACTGATTCATGATTGGCTGGAGGTGCTTGGGTTTAGGGAGTGATTAGGGATGGGACAAGATACAATTTCCACAAGACGAGACGAGATGAGACATGAGACTTGAACTACGAGAACGAGACAAGACGAGATTTTGACATTATTTACTATAAATAAACTGTGCACTCAAGTTCCATTTTTTTTTTTTTTTAATTCTCACAGTTTTTTTATTTTACTTTATTTAGTATTTTTTTCCGTAGCACTGCTTTTTGTGAATATAGCTTTTCAAAAAAATGTATCTCGCCGGTACTTAATGTTTTATCCAATCCAAACCTATTTTTCCACAGTATTTCATAGTTTTCACATATTGGCATACGTAATATATATTAAATGCATGTACATAATTACGTATACGTATAAGTGTGTGCCTGTTGTGGGATTATAATTTAAAATTGTGGAAAAACATTGAAATTGAATTAAAAATAAATAAATAAATAAATAAATAAATAAATAAACTTGGGGGAAAAAATAATCTCACAAGATCATTTTGTGGCAATTTTGTCTCACTGGAACATGTTTACCTCATATCTGGGCAACACAGTCAGATCATATTTATAGAATTTACAAACAAAATCGTACATATAGTTCCCTTAAGTTTCTGCGATGTTGCGTCGGAATTCTAACTAATCTCTCTTTCTAGATCTGATTGAGGAGGCTCCAGAAGTGGCCACATCCAACGCAGTCACCAACCAGCTCAAACAAGGAGCAGGTACGATAATTCCACGCATATTTAGAACGTTATAGTTTAAGACTCTTTTAAATGAAATGTTTCTAAAAGTCTGTTTGTTACCCAGCGTCCCGAGCCCCTGCCGATTCTCATGGTAAACATTTGACTAGCTGCATAGTTCATGTGGAATGTGCATCCTCCATTTTGTCTCCCCGTCTTCAGATCCAGTGTATAACCACGTCCAAACCTGAATGATATTAAGTGATATGAAACATGTCTTGGAGAATTTGATGTGAAGTGTTTGTGAAAAAGCATGACAATATAACGTTTGCATGAGCAGGTCCGAGCTTGGGGAATGCAGTTATGTCATTATCAACTACTCACTGCAGCATTCTGTAATTTACCTTAAAACTTACACACTAAATGCTAGATGTTGTCTGATTGTTTGTGACCAAGGACAAGGACGTTTGTGGTTTGATCCCAGCTACAGGCATTGTGCCCTTGGGCAAAGGTTTTTTTTTTCCAAATCATGGACTTAACCAGGTCTAAAACTGGACTAAACCAGGACTATATCAAGTATAAGACAGATCTATGTGAGAACTCAACAAGGACTTTAGTAGGTCTAAATCTGGACTGTACATGAACTTAACCAGGTCTATACCAGGTCTAAAACTGGACTAGACCTGAACTTAACCAGGACTATACCGGGTCTAAGTTTCGACTATACCTGAACTTAACCAGGTCTATACCAGGTCTAAGCCTGGACTTTACCAGGACTCAACCAGGTCTATACCAGGTCTAAGCCTGGACTTTACCAGGACTCAACAAGGTCTATACCAGGTCTAAGTTTCGACTATACCTGAACTCAACAGGTCAATACCAGGTCTAAATCTGGACTATACCTGAACTCAACCAGGTCTATACCAGGTCTAACTCGAGATCATGTCAGAACTCAAAGAGGACTAACTCATGTTGAAACCAAGACTAAAGCAGGAATAAACCAGGACTCAATCAGAACTACCTGATGTGCTGAAACCCGGACTATACCAGAACTCAACCAGAACTCACTGTGAAATTGCGTGTGTGTTTTAGCGTGTAACGTGCTGTACATAAACTCAGTGGAGATGGAATCCCTCACTGGTCCTCAGGCCGTAGCCAAAGCCATCTCTGAGACACTGGCCTCTGCAGCGCCCCCTACTGCCACTGTGGTGCACTTCAAGGTGACGGGACAGGGCATCACGCTCACCGACAACCAGCGCAAGTACGTAACATCGACAAACTGGATTTTGTGTGATGACAATTTCGTTTCATTTGACACTGCCTGGAACACACACACACACACACAAACACACACACACACACACACGCACACACACACACACACACACACACACACACATACCGTGACCTTTTTTCCTTATGTTGATCAACCACTATGTTCAATTTGATTTTAATTTGTCCACATTATAAAGAATACCTCATCAGAAAATAGTCAAATCTCAAAGTCTGCTCCAAACCTCGTGTTTTTACTGACTGAGGAGTAAAAAAAGACCCAAGCTGACCATTGACCACTGGTAATGACTGAATCTCACGCTGTACTAAAACGTGATTCAGTGCACGGCTCTACGGACAGTACACTATTCTGTATTCTGTTTCATTCTTTGGATTTTTTAGCAGAAATCTCCAAAATTCAAATCCACAAATATTTTCTCTGATCATTTCTGTTTCTCCTGCTGTATCTACCCAATCTTGTGTCTGTCACCCACCTTTTCCTAGTATGAATTAGGGATATAACAATAACCGAAATATGATATCATATCGCCAGACGTGTCACAATAATATCGTGGGCCATCACAATATATCGAATCTCAAGTCTCTTTGCTTGAATTCATTGTTATGCTGCAGGAATAGCTAAAAAAAACAAAAAACAAAACATAACTACATAGCCCATGATCCCTTGTTTTAGTGCAGACTCCATAAAGAAATAACTGTTATGAAGCACTTTTAAATCTTAGTTCTTTGGATTATGACAGCACCAAAGGCTTGTCAAGGAATTTTAAGAGGTAAAAGTAGCACACTGACAATTCTGACATCCACAAAATATCTCAATAAATATCGTACCGTGAGCCGTATAGTGTGAACATATCATACTGAGAGATTTAGATATCGTTACATCCCTAGTATGAATGTGTTGTGTGTGTGTTTGTGTTTGTCAGACCGGCAGCCTCACTTCCGTCAGTCTGTCCCAGGACAGCTGTGGCTACAATAACCAACTACAGCCAGTACAACCTTTGGAGCGACTGAGACTAGCGCACTGTTATTGAGTACTGTTCTTATTGTGTGGTGTTTCAGGGTTTTCTTCCGGCGCCATTACCCCAGCAACACTGTGACCTTCTGTGACACTGACCCCCAGGACAGGAAGTGAGTAAAACACACAAGTACATCAACAGTACATCATAATACACTAAAAATACTTGAATATTTGTAACTCAATATGAAATACAATGTTTTACAGATGGAGTAAACCTGATGGAGGCTCTGCCAAGTGAGTACCACAGGCGAATGAGTTCTTATTTGGTTGTTGTTGCGTCACATTTTCTAATTCAGATTAAAACCTTAAACCTTAAAACATATAGTGAAGATGACCAAGCTCATAATGTAAAAACTTACTGTGACGTGTGCCGAAACGTGTAACCATTAAAGGACTTTTATTCTAATTCCAACAGGGCTTTTTGACCACTTTTTACTTTATCACAATAAGTTTTTACATTACGAGCTTGGTCATCTTTACTATATGTTTTTGAGGAATACCTGTTGTGGACTTTTAACTAAGACACTCTGAAGCTCTCATTTCCTCTGTGTTTTTAGATTAGATTGTTTAGAAGATATGTTTTAAGCAATTTAGAGGGTATTGAATATTAAACTATTACATATGTAGATAATTATTTTGATTGACAGGTAGATTAGCCAATCAGGGACACGCATGGTCTGGCTGTATCAAAACAAAAATGGCTGCTCACGAGTGGAAAAGAAAGAACGAAAATATCACTAAACACGAATGACATTACTGATTTTTGCAGAATCAGTGAGCGAAGCACTAAACTCTGTTCATCCAAGAGAATTCAAATTTGTTATAAATGACAGGACCGATGATAATAATAATAATTTTTGAGCATATTTTTGAAGGTGTTTACTGAGTCTGAGTTTCTAATGTCACTGAAATAAACAAATCTTATTGGACAGTCATATTATTTCACTAGAACAAGACATAGATTTCCTTTTATGAGTTTTTATTGTTGAAAATTGTCTATGTAACAATAGAAATTTCTTTGAATAATCACAAGTAAGTACAGAGCAGTGAGCGGAGATAGATAGGTGACATTTTTAGAGAAATCAAGCCTCAAAAGCAGGAAAATACAGGAATCAGTGGAAATACAAATATGATTAAACTATGATGAGGGAACAGTGTTGTATTAAGGTTAAAAAAAGTATTAAAAGTGACTACACACGGGTACATTGTTTAAAATCTCCTAATGTTTTCTCTTATTGCATTTTCTTCCAGGTTGTTTGGCTTCGTGGCACGTAAACAGGGCAGCACCACAGACAACGTGAGCCACCTGTTCGCAGAGCTGGACCCCGCGCAGCCCGCCAGCGCCATCGTGAGCTTCGTGTCCAAAATGATCACCGCACACAAGAGATGAGAGCGCGGCCCACTCGGACTCTTCCACGCGACGAATATTCACAAAGAAACCCCGCTAACTTTCCGCTCTCCGTCTCCAAGCGCCACGTACTTTCTTGCTTCCTGCTTTGAAACTTTCGGAAAAGACAACGTTTTCGGGATTGTATTTTTGGATGGAGTTCAGGGTGGACCAGAGGAAGTGCGAATGCGGTGAGACAGTTTGGACATGAAGGGAATGGCGTTTATGTGCACGTGGTTTTTATCTATTTAAAAGACAAAGTTAAGTTGTATGTTTTTCATTTCAAGGGCTTTCAAATCTACCGTACCTTTCCAATATGGCTACCAAAGATGACAGAAGTAGTGGGGCGTGCACTGGGGCCGGCGAGGGGGGACAATATGGCTGCTCAGTCCGAAATACTGGTCTGTTTTGATGCTGTAGTTAAGGTTACGCTCTGCTCCGACCTGAGCAAAGTCTGTATTGTAAATATTAAGTAGTAAAAAAGTGGCTTGAAATCACAACGCCTGATTTTTCTACAAACGCAAAGCTTAAAATGAACGCAAAAACCCAGGCTCAAATCCGAAATATGCAAATGAACAAAGGATTCACTGTGGAGTAGCATTCCTGTGCTTATAGACGCTTGCTGCTGATTGGTCATTCACTAAAATAGCACTTCTTGGAGTAAATTCATTCATTCATTGTTATAAAATTCAAATATTAAAGAGTTTAAAGACAGGACAAACACACTATATGGTGACGTAAAGCTGCACTGTGTAACTTTTTACCTTCTTGTTTCTGTGGATACGTCATCGCTCTGCCTGGAATGCTCCACAGTGTGACATTAACCAGCTCTATTTTGCATTTATTCAGTTTCAGGTGGTTTTACAGCTCAAAAGTTTCTAGAAAAACAAACATTCTGACTGTGAGCGGAGTCGCCTCTCCACAGATCTGACCTGCAACTTGGTTAGGTTTGGTCTCCATGATGATAGAAAGGTTTAATGCCATACTGTGGAACATTCCAGACAAAGCAATAACATCTCCACGGAGACAAGCATTTGATGGGCGCTCCACAGAGAAATGTTACACAATGTGCCTTTAAGTCTAGAACAATTACTTTTAGTCCCAAAAATATTTAAAGGTGAAAACTTGGCTAAACATTGCGGTTTATAACGTTTCAGAAATAGATCCTACGTCTCTTATGCTCATTAAAGGCACGGTGAAACAGCAGTAAGAGCTTTGGTCTCATAACCAGAAGGTCTGAAGTTCAGCTCCCGGGCAGTGTTAGGCCTTGTGGAGTTTGCATCTTCTCCCTGTGTCTGTGTATTCCTGAATTCTCCGGTTTCTCCCACTGCTAAAAACATGTACTAAAGGCTCCACCCATGGGACGGACACGTGTCTGAAAAAGAGATTCTAAAGCTCCGTGGAACTTTTCTGATTAAATAAAAAATAAATACAAAAATAACCAATAGAGAACATCTGGTGAGCTATGAGCACAGCTAATGTTACTTTAAAGATGCAGTACGGAACTTTTCTTGTGGTACACTACCTGGTTGTCTCCATGGCCATGTCATTGCTTTACCCGGAACGTTCCACAGTATATCTATCAAGCTGTTAAAGTTATTCAATTGCAGAGGTTTTTACCGCTCAAAAACACGTTCTTGCTGCGAGCGGTGCAACCTTTCCACAGATCTGGCCCATCGCAAGTGTTGCAGGTAGATAACTTAAATGCCAAACTGTGGAATATTCTAATTACAGCGTAACATCTCCAAAACGCCATGAAAACAAGCAAGCAAGCTGAGTTTTATCAAAAGAAAAGTTCCGCATTGCGCCTTTACCCGAGACGGTTTAATCCAATTCTTCAGGTTCACCGTAGTTTTATTTTGTCCATAATTTGACACTCACTACTGTATCCGAACCTGTCTACGCCACCCTCCTTTATAATGTAAGCTACTATATAAATAATGCATATGACTGATATAAGACTGAAGGTATTTATTTGTGCTCGCTTATGTAATCTTGTATTGTAAGTATACACAAAGACATATATTTTGACTATTTGACGTACCATATTTGGTTACTATCACTGATACTTTTGAATGTGTTGGTTTTTTTTCACTTCTGTCACGTTTTTCGTCGCGGCTTGTATTTTTTTTTAAAGAGGGAAGTATATTTTGTATTCTGAACTTTATTTTTGAAAGTGAAACCGGCTGAAAAGATTTTGTCCAATTGAAGCACTTAAATGTTAAAGTATTCGTTTTTTGACTTTTGATCAGTTTTATGCAGTAACTGTTGCCCTCTAGTGTTAATATGGATGTCATTACAAAAATGCTCATGTTAATGGCGCTGTACCTGATTTTTACCTACCTTTTACCTCTTAAAAACCTGAAAAACGCAACTAGTTCCTTTTAAACGGTTTGCAGTGGTGGAGTTTATAAGTGCTTTTCACAACTTTCAGAAACCGATGCCTAACAACAACAACTAGCATGTTAACACGCACTTCCTGATTATCGGACAATACAACGCTTTATGATTAGATGGAGACAGTGCACAGCGGACTTATTTTGACCCCAAATTTTGCTCAAATACATGGGGAAAAATCAGGTACAGGGCCTTTAGTTTGATATTTTAGAAACAGCTGTACACTGTAAAAAAGAAATACCAGTATATAATGACTTTACTACTACTAACAACTTTGGTTTGAGTTGTTTTGACTCATTTCTGTCATGTCATTACAATATCTGAATGGCATTGTATTTGTATTTGGCTGACCTGGGGTATTTCTGAATTGTTTGAATATGGGACTTCTTCCTCTAACCTCAGATATCTTTCAATGAACAATGCAAAATGTTCAATTCACTTACATTTCTTGAGTATAATTACTGAACTGAGTAAGTTTTGATGAGGCAAAGAAGCATGTCATATTCCACTTTTGAGTATGACTTCTCAAATCTGTCATTTACATTCTAATCAAATGGGAAGTGACTACTCCTGACCTGCTCACATCTAGGTTTCATTTCAAGCGGTTATTTCAAAAAGTTTCAACTTAAAATACTATTTCTCGAACTGAAACCAGTCAGAAATACCATGAAACAAGTTATGTATTTGTCCCATAGACTGTATAAATGGACATAGCTAACCCGCTAACAGGAAGTGAGCATGAGCGCGCTTCAGGCTCCATCGACTCTCCAGTTCACTTTCTTTCTTGTCATTTTGGTCTTAAAATGTTTGTATTAAAGCGCTCTATATGATCTTGATGTTTTTATTTCACTATTTTGTCCTTAAATCAAGATATGAACATTAATAACAGACAAATAAAGCACCTTCTTTCTCTGAGGTCGCTCCCACTAGCGTTAGGTGCTAAAAGGGGCGTTACCTTCAACAGCCTCGCTCCTGATTGGCTCTTTGGTTGCTATGATACTCGCCGTCGGAATTCCAAACGTGGAACTCGGCTCCAAATTCGCCCCTATAAACGCTAGCGTCGGTGAGCTTCATAGCCGAACGCTATGGGTGACATAGTCCACTTCTTTATACAGTCTGTGATTCATTTTTGTAAATCAATCAATTGAAACTTGTTAAAACTACTTTTTTTTTGCAGTGTACATTCGTTTTTAGGTCCTGCTGATTTCACGCCAAAACTTTCTCTTTTTGTTCTCACAGCGTCACTCCCATTCTACAGAAAAAAGAAAAAAAAAAAAGAAAAAAAAAAGACAGAATTAATTGCAAATATTAAAATGAAAATAAAAATCTGCACTTAAGGGCTCGTCTCCATATTTCAGTATTTATTGGTGAATTCTCGAAATGTTACTGTAGCTCGTCTCCTCACTCCACTGGGACAAACTCAAAATGTCAGATTGGATTTTTCAGCTCATGTTTTTTGTGTTGAACTGAATGTTGAAATTTAACTCCAGGTTTATACTGCGAAAAATGCAAATGCATGAGTTCAAATGACTGAGATTTGGGAAGTTGAGTTGCTAGATGTATTATTTTGTATTATTTTTGTATTGGTATAACTTATATTTCTAATTGTTTTGAAAAGATTTAAACAGTAATAATTTGGGTAACAAAATGAGTCTTCAGAAACAATTTTTTTGTAGTTTTTTAAATAAATTGACAAAATAATTGACTTTTTAATATTTATTATTAATATTATTTTTTTTATATTTTAAGTTCAATATTTTTCACTCCAATACCAGATATAAATTTGCTGAAATAATTAAATTTTCAGGTATTTTGAGTCTTATTTAAATTAAAATTTTGTTCAAGGAATTTCAGATTTATTTATTTTTATTTCTAGAAAAAAAAATTATTAAAGGTTCACTAGGTAATTTTTGTTGTGGAGGGTCGGTACACTTCTTGTCTCCATAGAGATGTTATTGCTTGTCCTGGAATGTTCCACAGTATGGCATTTACAGCTACACCAATTCCAGACGTTTTTATTGCTGAAAAATACCTTGAAAAACACGCATTCTTAACTGTGAGCGGGGTCATCTGTCACTTCTCCACAGATCTGACTTGGCCTATAGGTGGCGTTACTCCTTGTTACCATGGAGATTACCAAGTTTAATGCCATACTATGGGGCAGTCCAAGCAAAGCAAGCAATAACATTTCCACAGAGATAAGCAGGTGACGGACCCACCACCTGAAAAGTTACATAGAGCATCTTAAAACCTAGAACAGCCCAAGAATTACATGAATTCAAACAAAATTCTGTGTTTCCAGTCATTTGAACTCGCGTAAATCTGTGTGTTTTTAGCAGTTTGTTTTGGTCCATCACTGAGAAGACTGGACCCTGAATGTGTCTTGCTCCTTCCGCCGTGGAGACTGTTGTTTTTGGGTTTGCTCCAAATATATCTGTACATTGTATGACCTTTATAATTTCTGATGAAAATATTAAAACGCAGTACAACTCAAGTGTGGCTTTTATTTCGACACTTTCTTTACAACTGATACTTGGCAGTGACGTCACGCTGGGGGTGTGTTATATGTATGTGTATGGGACAACACAAACAAACACTGCCAAAAAAGATATCTATATATTCTTTTGAGCGATCACACAGCACAATAAACAGGAAGTGGTACAGCGATGAATGCAATCTGTACGGTTTGAGTCTAAGATTGACTTCGACAAATGAAAGACTAACGCTCGAAATGGAGTGGGAAGAAGGAAAACTTATTTTGAACCCACTCCAGTGTCAGAAAAGACAGAATCAGAATCAGAATCAGAAAAGCTTTTATTGCCATTGTCAGTGAACACAAATTCACAACTTGCTTTGGTGATGAGGTGCAACATAGAACACTGAATAGTAATAATAATAATAATAATAATAAAGTATCACTATTTAAAAATAAAGTAAGAGCATGCAAAAAAAAGATTAAGATATATAATAAAAAATAAAAATAGTCTCGTATATACAGAAGCATCAGAACAACAGTGCAAACTGACAGTGCAAAAGATCAAGCGATGTGGCATGACTTATTTAAAGTGACTGGTATTATAAAGTGTCCTTAGTACAGGTGTTATAAGTGTTCATAAAGTGTTCATGAGTCCAACGGCAGAGGGGAAGAAACTGTTCTTATGGCGAGAGGTTCTGGTCCGTGTGGACTGTAGCCTTCTGCCAGAGGGAAGTGGCTGGAATAGTCCATGTCCAGGGTGAGAGGGGTCAGCTGCTATCCGGCCTGCACGCCCCCGAGTCCTGGAGACGTACAGGTCCTGGAGAGATGGAAGGCTACAGCCGATCACCTTTTCAGCAGAGCGCACTATGCGCTGCAGTCTCTGTCTGTCCCTGGCAGTGGCCCCAGCGTACCACACAGTGATGGAGGAGGTGAGGATGGACTCAATGATGGCCGTGTAAAACTGCACCATCATCTGGGCAGGCAGCTTGGCTTTCCTCAGCTGCCGCAGGAAGTACATCCTCTGCTGGGCTTTCTTGATGAGGGAGCTGATGGTCGGCTCCCACTTGAGGTCGTGGGTGATGCAGGTGCCCAGGAAGCGGAAAGAGTCCACAGTGGTGATGGAGGAGTCTGTCAGGGTGAGGAGAGGCAGGGGGGCTGTGACTTTCCTGAAGTCCACGATCATCTCCACTGTCTTCTGGGCGTTGAGCTCCATGTTGTTGCTGCTGTACCAGGACACCAGCCGGTCCACCTCCCTCCCACATACTGCATATGTGTAAAACCACACACATACACTGTTATAAAGCGCAGATCTTGGACCCAAAAGCAGAACCAAATTTAGGTGAAGTTAAGCAGTTTTATTTTACAGGGGGGTATGGGGCTGGGAGGGTCTGGTGGAGCAGGTAGGCACTGGGCAAGGGGGTCCGGAAGAGCACGAGCCACAAGACGACCAGGGTTAGGGTTAGGGTTAGATGTTAAAGTACAAAAAGTCCAGGAAAAATACAGTCCCTGACAAAAGTCTTGTCGCTTATCCATTTTGTAGAAACAAAAGCTTATAACCTGACTTTAAATTAATCGATTGGTTTTTAGAAATGTCTCATATGAAAGCTAAAACCCTCCCAAATTATGCTCAATATACTAAAATAAATTTGCTTCACTGAAGAAAGATTGATCATTTAATGAACACAGAAAGGTCAGATTTTGGCAAGACAAAAGTCTTGTCGCCTACAGAAAATTTAACAAATAATTTACTTCAAATACAAAAATATGTTGCATAACGTCAGTGAATTAAGTAGTGGTGCTGTGAGATCCATATTTAATATCTTGTATGACTTCCATGAGTTTGAAGGACTGCATCCATGCGGTTCGACAATGATTCATACAATTTGTTGATGAAGTCATCAGGAATAGCAAAGAAAGCAGGCTTACATGCCTCCCAGAGTTCATCAAGATTCTTTGGTTTTGCCTTCCATGCTTCCTCTTTCATTCTACCCCAGACATGCTCAATGATGTTCATGTCTGGTGACTGGGCTGGCCAGTCCTGGAGCACCTTGATCTTCTTCGCCTTGAGGAACTTTGATGTAGAGATAGAAGTATGCGATGGAGTACCATCCTGCTGCAAAATTTGACCCCTTTTATGGTTGGGAATGTAAGAGGTAGCTAATACTTCTTGATATTTTAGGCTATTGATATTGTCTTCCACCCTGCAAATGTCTCGCACACCCCCATACTGGATGTAACCCCAGACCATGATTTTTCCGCCACCAAACTTAACTGTTTTCTGGGTGAATCTTGGATCCATGCGGGCTCCAGTAGGTCTCCTGCAATATTTGCGGCGGCTGTGATGTAATTCAACCGAGGATTCATCTGAGAAATCCACCTTCTGCCACTTTTCCAGTGTCCATCCTTTTAGCAGGCTGTGGGCCTTGGCAAATGCCACACGGTTTTTTAATTGCCTTTTGTTTAGTGCTGGTTTCTGTGCACTGATTCGACCATGGAGGCCATTTCGAGACAGAATTCTACAAACTGTTCTGGTTGACACAGGGACTTGAGGTGACCAGGCCTGGTGGAGCTCTGCTGCAGTGGAAAAGGGGCTGGCCTTGGATTTTCGAATCAACAAACGGTCCTCCCGAGCAGTTGTCTTGCGGGGTGTGCCGGACCTGGGCTTGTCAAAAACATCTCCAGTGTTTTCAGATCTTTTTCTTATTCTTTGTACTTGACGCTGAGACACATTGAAGGTGTCAGCCACCTCAGCAGTGGATCTGGTCTTCAGCCACTTGATAATTAACGCTTTGGTCTCAGGGTGGATCTTAGGCATGTTGTCAGAGGTCAAGTGGCAGTTGATGTGAAGGTCTGGTGTGCTGGGGTTCTTTTTATACACACCCACTAATTGATTGATCAGTAACTGATCACAGGTGAGGCTGTAATCTAGGATTGGGTGCATCATATGACAAGGCGACAAGACTTTTGTCTTGCCAAAATCTGACCTTTCTGTGTTCATTAAATGATCAATCTTTCTTCAGTGAAGCAAATTTATTTTAGTATATTGAGCATAATTTGGGAGGGTTTTAGCTTTCATATGAGACATTTCTAAAACCAATCGATTAATTTAAAGTCAGGTTATAAGCTTTTGTTTCTACAAAATGGATAAGCAACAAGACTTTTGTCAGGGACTGTAGCTATCAATCAAAAAACAAGGTCTTCAGAAAATGAGCCACGAGCTACTTACCAATGTGGATAAACTGACGAGCTGGCAGGGAGTGGAGGAAGAACCAGGCTTAAATAGGAAGGAGTTGATGGAAGATGGATCTCAGGAGTATGACGATTGAGAGACTGCAGCTGGTGTTGGTTAGGTGACTCCTCCCACAGGTAACGTAAATAAAGGGTAGGTAGGTAAGATGCAACGGGATGGGGAAAGGGAGAAACTGGAAGATCATGACATATACATATCTATTAAGATTTCTACACACACAGGTAACAGTTATTTTTAAATCTGAAAAAGTTTAAGATTGTTAGAAAACTCAGTAAAAAAAAAAAAAATCTGTTTAGGAGTTTGATTTTGAGATGAGAGTGACTAACTGAAACGCTGTAAAACTGAAAAACTGTTGGCTAATGCTAGGTAGCTTGTAACTATAATTGTATGTGAGAGACTTGTTTAACACCACAAATCATCTCACCCAATGTAGTTCCAGCTAAGTCCGTTTTTTCTGGGGCGACCGTAGCTCAGTTGTTAAACCGTTTGTCCACTGATCGAAGGCTGGCCGTTCGAATCCTGCTCTCGACATAAACATCATCGGTTGAGCGGTCAGATCCACTGACCCACAGGCTGGCGGTGCGATTCCAGCTCCCACAGATGAATGCTGTTGTTGTGTCCTTGGGCAAGACACTTAACCCACCTCCCCCCCAGTATCTGCGTACACTGGTATATTAATGGGTGAGTGGCTCCTTGATGTAAAGAGCTTTGAGTGCCTTGAAGGTGGAAAAATGCTGTATAAAAATGTGACCATTTGCCATTTCTGGTCAAACTGCGAGTAACGAGTAACAGAGCTTCAGACAGAGTGGGGCCTACAGTTAGCATCACACCCCCAATACTCCATGTGTATTGTATCATCTTTGACTCCATGTAGGTTTTTCCCCAAACATACTCTTATTTTAGACGAGCAGTCCGAACTAAAGGTAAATGGAGGCGTTAACTTGAAAACTACCACTTTATTTTTTTAATTTATTTTTTGTGATCACTTTTTTACCATTTCCAATTACAAGTTTCACTTTCATTACATTTGGCTTCTTTTAAACCCCACACTTCCCACCCTGAAACCCCCTTTTGATGTGCAAATACAAATAAATAAATAAATAAATAAATAAATAAATAAATGACGTTTTTGAGAAGCATTCTAACATGACTTAAAGCTCACAAGAGACAATTTTTTGTCATATAGGACCTTTGAAATAAAAGTTTTTTTTCGCTAAAATACATGGGAATACATTTTAGAACCTTTGGCTGCGATGAGTTCTGAAATTGCGTCCTCTCTCATGACATCAGCGCCTGCTCTGTAATACACTGTGTAATGAATGTACTAGTCAGAAATGGGGCTTATAAAACTTTATGGACTCCAGTTTCCAGAGGTTTCATAACGGCAGAAGAATGCAGACAGCTACGACCTGTTAGAATGTCCATGGAACAAACCCAGTGTACCAGTGTGGAGCATGACACGTGAGAAGTGGACCCAAACAGAGTCATGGAGAAGTCACGGAGTCGCCTGGCTAGTTCCGATTCTCTCAAAAACGTCCTGCTGTGTTGATTGTGTATTGGGAATTAGCCGAGTCGTGCTAAAATAAATCTATATTTAAATATTTGACAGTTGACAGCAGGTTACAGATACATGATCGCACTAAATACTTCACCGGAGGAAGTTGGGCCCACCAACTTTTGTCTCTAAACGCTCCTAAACCACGCTTTTTTGTGGCGGCACTTCCTGAACTTCCTGTTAAAAAAGGATCCCCTTCATGTCAATAGTGAATTTGAGGAAAGTTTTGCCGATTAAATGACATAAAGTCGGTTCATTTGCCTAAAATGTTTAATTTTCTTGTACACCAACAAATCCACACTGCACTGATTCTAAGGAAGGCTTTAAAACGGCTTTATCGTCCGTACTGAACTTATTGCCATCAAGATCAGCAGCTCCATACAAAATAATACAACCCCAATGATCAGGGCAGGAGACGGGGGGGGGGGGGATATTAGAAGCTGGCCCATGTGAGGATTCTTGCCCTGGGCCCCCGAATTTCTGTCGACGGGCCTGCGAATGCTGACGGCGGCGCCCATGGCAACTTCCGGAATAAGGTGAATAAAAAAAGCTCATGCTAATGCTAATGCTAACCTAATGTAAATCTCAAAATAGAACACAAAACAACTTTATGAAAATACATCTAATGACAAGTCGGTTGTTTTTCTGTGTAAGATCATTCAGATTGTAGCACTATTTTAACATCAGTAATTCGTTCTCTATTCAGTTAGCACTAGCTTCGAGACACAAACACCTACTTTTCTAAAATCATCTTCATCTGGTGAAGGGTTTATATCGTAGCAAAGGTCTGTGATTATGGATCTATAACCTTCTGTCCTCTGTCTGATATTTAAAGGGCCACTAAACACCAAAACCACTTTTTTCTACTGATTAGCTGTCTAAATGGGTCTAAAATAGAAGTGTATACCTTTCCCTGGCCTCATTTTGGCATTTTAGTGCATATTTGTTAAAAATCAGACTTTTGGGTCAAAGCTGTGTCTGTACCGGCCTCTTTACAACAATGAGTCAGACTTTGTTCTGAGGTTATTACGTGACGACGACAGCCTCTGGCGGTCTATGGGCGGTACATGAGGAGCCCCTCTCAGCCTTGCCCCCACCTGGCACCAGTGGGCACTGCGATGTCCCACTGTGTCTGGAGAATGTTGGATTGTTGTGGCTGTCGATCGGCTGTCAATCATCGCTCCAGAGCCTGCCCCACACCTGCTCCCCCCAACCCACCGGGCACTGCCAACTCTAGAGGATTTTTCAGATTTTGCATAGGGGCGGAGTAAAGCTTTGGGAGGATATTTAATGGCTTTTTAAATATAGATTCGGAACAAGACCAAACCAGGCTAAACACAACTTTTTTTTAACGGTAAAAGAGGAGGAAAGGTAGATGTTATTATCCCAGTAAGAAAACACACTTCTTCAGTTGACCACTGGGGTTAAAACACCTAAACTCCTCCCACAACCACATTTTAAACAGGAACAGGAAGTGCTCCACTGTGTTTTTAAACTCCACACACCTTCACTAGAATCATTTGGATGATTTCAGACCTGGAATTGCCAATCTTTACTGAAAACTACCGCTTCATGACATCACAAAGTGGAACAGAGCATTTTGAGATTTGGAGCTGTAGACAGACTAATAATAAAGGATTACTCAAGCGTGTGTGAATGTAAAACGTGTGTCTAATGGAATGCAGTACAAATGAGATGGTGTTCCTGTTTTAAGTCGTAGGGTGTAATGTCTGTTTTGGCCACCAGATGTCGGTGTTTGCTTATGGATCACATCAGAGCTGTTCTCGTCATTGATCTACACATTACAAGTGCTTTTTTAGGCATGATTTACTTTAGCCAGAATTGTTGTACTGGTTTCTCTGATCATGATTTGATTTCTGGAGTTATGTGATTATGTAAATATCATCTAATGTGAGTAGTCTGATTTCTTTTGGATTGTTCACATCTGAGCAGGTTTTGACGAGGAAAATTATACAAAAAGGCAAACCAGTGCAGGAAAGACGAGAAAAGATTATTTTAAATGCATTGTACTTTGTCTTCCAAATACAAAACAACACTAAATCAGCATGATACTAAGATCAAACCAGGACTAATATAGGTACTAAACTGTACTAGACCTGGACTAAACAGAGACTAAATCAGGTCTAAATTTGGACTATCACTGATGATGTGTTTTTGATGATCAGATTTCTCTTGAGCTGTAAACACACACCAAAATCAGATCTAATTATTGTTATCTGGTTATCTGATTTCTGCTGGCCATGCAATGTACCCACTGAAGGACGGGTCAAATGGAGAGGACAACATGTGTGCGAAAATACAACATATCTGAGTGTGGATGCCTCTCCACAGATGTGACCGGTAACTCGGCCTGGTGGCATCACTTGCTTGTTTAATGCCATACTGTGGAGCATTGTAGACAACGCAAAAACATCACCATGGAGACAAGCAGAAAAGTTGCATGGTTCATCTTGAATTGATTTGAATGAACGCAACTCTTCATGAAAGCTACATACCAAAAGAGCAAAAACTGAAGGATGGGTCAAATGCAGAGGATAAAGAACTGAAACATTTGTCAAATACAAAGGACAAGGAAAAATAGGTTAAAATTTAGAGGTCAAAGAACTGAAGATGGATCAAATGCAGATGACGAAGAATTGAAGGATGGGTCAAATCCCGACAACTGAAATTTTGGAAAATGCAGAGGACAAAGAACTGAAAGATGGACAAAATGCAGAGGTTGAAAAACTGAAGGATGGGTCTAATGCAGATGATGAAGAATTAAAGGATGGGTCAAATGCCGACAGCGAAGAACTGAAATTTGCGCAAATGCAGAGGACAAAGAACTGAAAGATGGGCGAAATGCAAAGGACGAAGAACTGAAAGATGGATCAGATGCAGATGATGAAGAAGTAAAGGATGGGTCAAATACTGAGAATGAAGAAGTGAAATTTGGTCAAATGCAGAGGACAGAGAACTGAAGTTTGGTCAAATGCAGAGGACAGAGAACTGAAGTTTGGTCAAATGAAGAGGACAAAGAACTGAAGGATGGGTCAAATGCAGAGGACAAAGTATATGAGTAAATAGAACTCATACACCATTTCATGTTTTGTTTCTTCTTGTTGATCACTGAAGGAGGCGGTCACATTTTATGGACATGTTTCTATAGTGTTCACTCTTCACACATGTCCCGGGTGTCTGGACACATGGCCCGGGGGGTTTGGACACAGGCTGTCCCACACTGGACCAGATGGACTGTGACTGAGAGAATGCAAATGAAGATGCTCCATACAATATATAGGCCTCCACTGTACTCAACAAGACTGTGCGAAATATATGAGGCGTTATACAGAGGAACTATCATCTAAAAGCACGATATGGAACTCTGGAACTACGGAGATGTTATTGCTTTGCCTGAAATGTCCCACAGTGTAGCATTAAACTCGTTTGTGTCTCGTGTTTATTCATGTACATGTGCTGTTCCTAAAAATATGCGTTCTTTGAGTGGCGTCGCTTCTCCACAGATCTAACCAGTAACATGGCATGGATAGATAAGTATTAGACCATACTGTAGAGCACTCCAAGCCAAGTAATAACATCTCCACGGAGACCAGCAGAGAAGTTGCATAGTGCAGCTTTAAAGGGCTTATATTACACTATTACTATAGTTCTAATGTTGTTTCCTCATCACACACAGACCTGGAGTTGTGTTTTGTTTCATTCACACATGTTTAACACACAAACCCTGCACACTTAAGTTGAGTTCTGCTCTTAAACTGAAAACACTCTGTTCCACCTTGTGATGTCATTAAGTGATAACACAGGAAGTGCTCCATGCCATACAACTCCACTGGAATCGTTTGGACGATTTCAGCCCTGGAACTCCCAGTTTCCACTGAATTCATGGTAAAAGGAGATGTTCACTTGAAAATTACCACTTCATGACATCACAAGGTGGAACAGAGCATTTGGAGCTTTGGAGATGTAGACAGACTAATGATTAAGAGTTACTCAAACATGTGTGAATGAAACAAAACACAACTCCAGGCAACTGAAGTTCTTGCATCAGCCATTCAAGTGTCATTTGAGAAGTGTAAAAAGACCACGGCCAATCTGAAACGTTCTAAAATATCTTACATTTGAGTCGATCATTCATAAATCTCGTAAATTCTTGTCGGTATTTTGTGCGTTGAATTCTACACCACGGTCCACCCTCTGCTCAGCGAGTCCAAGCACACGCACCCACGTAAAAATAACCCAAACACACAGGTCAGAGGTCAGAGGTGAGGGAGAGAGGTGAAGCAGGCGTGCGAGCCAGCGAGGGGTGAACGAGGCCAGGCTGACACATGATCCAGGAGAGAGAGAGGGAGAGAGAAGGGGAAAGAGAGTGGGGGAGAGAGAGAGGGAAAGAGAGAGAGAGGGAGAGCGTGGGAAAGAGAGGAGGGGAGAGAGAGGGAGGGAGAAAAAGAGTGTGCAAGAGAGGAAGAGAGGGAAAGAGAGAGAGGGAGACAGTGGGAAAGAGAGGAGGGGGAAGGAAAGAGCAAGCAAGAGAGAGGGAAAGAGTGAGCAAGAGAGAGGGAAAGAGAGAGTGGCAAAGAGAGGAAGATAGTGGGAAAGAGCATGGGAGAGAGAGAGAGGGAGGGAGGGAATGCACAAGCAAGAGAGAGGAAGAGAAAGAGGGAAAGAGAGAGAGGGAGTGAGAGACAGAGAGAGGGAGAGAGGGAGAGAGTGGGAGAGAGAGAAAGGGAAAGAGAGAGAGAGAGGGAAAGAGGAAGATAGTGGGAAAGAGCATTGGAGAAAGCGAGAGAGGGGGAGACTGGGAAAGAGAGTGGGAGAGAGAGGGAGAGGAAGGGAGGGAGTCAGGGAATGAGCGAGCAGTAGAGGGAAGGAGAGAAGCAAAGAGAGCGAGGAGTAAGAGACAGAGAGTGGGAGAGAGAGAAAGAGGAAAAGAGAGAGATAGAGAGGGAGAGAGAGTAGGAGAGAGACAGAGGGGGAAAGAGAGAGAGGGAGTGCGAGACAGAGAGAGGGAGAGAGAGTGACACCTGCTCTGAACAGGGCGTCTGGGTCAGAGTTGAGTGAACCTCGTTAAACTGTTCTAACCTAAATAAACTCATTCTGAACCAGAGCGCTCCAGCCTGCAGCTCAGACCAGCACCTCCTCCCACTGGCTGAGAGGTCAGATTCACTGACCCACAGGTTGGCGGTGCGATTCCTGCTCCCACAGATGAATGCTGTCCTTGTGTCCATTGTGACCATTGACCATTACCTGCACCTGTTTGGTAAATTAACAATAAATAAACAGTTGTATCATGTCAGTTTGTACTGTGGACTTTATATAATGTTTTTTTTTTTTTTGTTTGTTTCTTTTTAAAATTTTGGTTGTGTTTATTGCACTGAAAACCATGCGGCCTTACCGTGAGTGGGCTTGCATCTCCACAAACCTGACTCTTATTTGGCCTGGAGTAAGGTCTCCTCCTGCTGGTTTCCATGGAAATGTTGTTCCTTTGGCTATAGATTCCACAGTAGGGTATAAAACTCATCTATCTCCATGGAGAATGTTCCAAAGTATGGTTTTAACTTTGTTTCCAGAAAGTTACATACTGTAGCTTTAACTACATCTAACTGTATTATTACTAAACCCCACCGTGCAAGATTTCTGCCAAAGAATATACTGAACTAAAAGGCATTTATTTTAAGGAAAGGTGTTTTTAATTCTCTTAAATCACTCTTCCTGTAAAGGGGCTTGTCTCTCCACAGACCTGACTTGTAACTTTTTCTGCTGAAGGTTCTGAAACATGCTTGTCTCCATGAAGAACATTCCAAAGAACTGCACAAAACTGTTCTATCTCCATGGAGAATGTTCCAAAGTTGGGTTTGAACTCTGTCTCCATGGAAACAAGTGCTGCTTTAACATACTGTTTGTTCAAATGGAAATCCACTTTATTGAATTTAGTGAATTTCTCCTCTGTGAGATCAATAAAGTCTTATCTTATCTTTATCATTTGAGGAAAGCCAACGTTCAGCTGAAGCTCCTCTTCAGCGGAACCCTTTTACACCTCCTCCTGCGTCGGCCCACTGCTCTGCGCCAATCATCAACACGTGTCTCCAACAGATGTGTGCCGGGGTCAGAGGTCGGGGGTCAAACAGGAGGAGAGGGAGGGGGTTGTGGGGCTGTCAGAGTGCAGGTGGATCCACTCTCTCTTCTCAGCGACTCAAAGATTTCATGGCAGGTTTTCGTGTTTTTTCTAACTCTGCCTTGATTTGGCGGATAGTACCTGTGGTCAATATTCATCATAGTTTTACATAAAAAAAAAAAAAAAAAAAAAAAGAAAAAGTTGTAAAATACAGGAGGTAGCGCTGAGTTGTAAAACAGAATCCCTCTGCCTATGTCATCAACATGGAAAACCAATCCAGAAATCCAAAAAGCAGAGTTAGTTTCTGCATAACAAAGGCATTTTTCTGACCGTTTCAACCGCCATTTGACAAAATAAAGGTGTAGTTGTCTATTTTTGTAATCAGAACTACTGTACAAATCATCATCCTTCTTAAAATTATGGTTGCTAGGGAAACAGCCATTACGTATGTCACATTTGTTGACTTTATACATAAATGGACATAGCTAACCCGCTAGCCGCCGAGTTCCAAATAGTAAATGAGCATGGACGCGCTTCCGGCTCCATCGACTCTGGCTCCAATTCACTTTACATGGAGAAACGTTGATATTAACCCGCTCTACGTGATCCTGGTGTTTTTATTTCGCTATTTTGTCCATAAATAAATTCCTATTCCTAATCTGGAACTCCGAATTCGCTGCTATAACCGCTGGCCTCGTTGAGCTTCATTTGACTGGCGGGTGGGCGAATGCTGTGGGTCACATCACTCGCTTGCTTCCGAACCAGGCAAAGTTTTTAGTCAAAGAGAAAATATAATGTTGTCGTAACCATGTTTGCGTGACATGAGTAGCCGAAGATGTCACATTTTAACCCTGGACTGGAGTCATGTGATTATGTCTGAGTCAGCACCCACCCTACGCCCCCACCCATGTCTCCTCCTCCCCCTCCTCCTCCTCACCTGCTCCGAGGGTTTACAGAGGAAGGAGCCAAAATCAACACACGGCAAACACAGGTCAGATTTCGGGAGCGCAGTTTGGTTTGTGGAGCGTAAACACTTTTTATGTTATTTTCTCGTTGCTCGTCTGCAGCACCATGGAACACTCTCTACGCAAAGCAATAACATGGAAAAGCGTTGACAGCTAACCAGCAGGCGGGCGACCCTGTATCAGAAAAGTTACAGTGTACCTTCCCTTATCTATCTCCAAATATTATTAAAGGTCCTATATTACACAAAATTGACTCTTGCGAGGTTTAAGCCATGTTATAATATTGTTACTGCCTCAAAAACAGACCTGGAGTTATGTTTTGTTTCATTCACATGTTTGAGTAACCCATTATTATTAGTCTGTACATCTCCAAAGCTCAAAATGCTCTGTTCCACCTTGTGATGTCATGAAGCAGTAATTTTACAGCTACTTTTTACCTTCAGTTCAGTAGAGATTGGCAATTCCAGGTCTGATCCAAATGATTCTAGTGAAGGTGTGTGGAGTTTAAAAACACAGTGGAGCACTTCCTGTATTACCTTTCGTTTGAGAGAAGAACTGATAGTCATGCAGGGTTAAACGTATGTGAATGAAACAAAACACACCTCCTTTAAAGTGATCATCTCTGGCTCAAAGAATCACAACAGTAAAGACTCTTATTTTACAAAGATGATTCAATCATTCAGTGTTAGTACAAAAATGTGCAAACGTGCATGGTGGTTAGCCGTGGGTTACCGGCCCGGCGTCTTGCGGAGAGGAGAGAAAACAGTTAACGTCGCTGTCTCCATAAAGAAAAACATGTGAGCCCTCCAGGTCGTGTTACAGGTCAGATCTGTGGAGGGTCAAGATATCAGAAACAGAGTTAATATTTTTCATTTGACTGGCAAATCCAGAATGATCTCTCTGTGTTTTTATACAGGGGAACGTCATGATCGTCCAATCAGGTTTGTTTATTTCAGTGACGCATGTGAAACGAAGGAGCTCATTCGTCACCGTCATTCACAACAACTCACCCTTATGTAACTGATAATACTCCCTACAACTGTACAGCAACTCACCCTTATGTAACAGATAATACTCCCTACAACTGTACAGCAACTCAACCTTATGTAACAGATAATACTCCCTATACCTGTACAACAACTCGCCCTTATGTAACAGTTAATACTCCCTACAACTGTACAGCAACTCACCCTTATGTAACAGATAATACTCCCTACAACTGTACAGCAACTCACCCTTATGTAACAGATAATACTCTCTACAACTGTACAGCAAATCAACCTTATGGAACAGATAATACTCCCTACAACTGTACAACTCACCCTTATGTCTTATTATGTCTTATTTGACACCAGTCTCTTGTTATTTTTTATTGCTACTTATTTAAAAAAAAAAAAAAAAAAAAAAAAAAAAAAAATTCCAAGAAACAATACAATACTACAACAACAAATACACTAATACTCTAACTTTTCAAATTCCCCAAATGTAGATCTTGTGGTAATACAGGAAGTGCTCCACTTTGTTTTTAAACTCCATACATCTTCACTAGAGTCATTTGGATGATTTCAGGAATCAGGAAAATTGCCCTGGAATTGCAAATTTCTACTGAGCAAAAGGTAAAAGAAGCTGTTAACCTGAAAACTAGTGCTTCATGACATCACAAGGTGGAACGGAGCATTTTGAGCTTTGGAGATGTAGACAGACTAATAATAAAATATTACTCAAAAATGTGTGAATGAAACATAACACAACTCCAGGTCTGTTTTTGAGGAGGTACCAATATTATAACATGGCTTAAGCTCACAAAAGTGAATTTTGTGTAATACAGGCCCTTTAATATCCTGAATGTCGTAATTTAAAGTGGCTGTTCTTCTTTTTCCAGGGTACGTGTGCCAGAGCCGTCCTCTCCCGGCGTTTGAACCCCGCAGGTATGTGGAGGTGTAAGTGACTGCGACAGGACTCTTTGGGCTGTGGTCCGTCTGCAGACCGTCTGGACCCCGCCCCAGTCCAAATCCTGGATCTGAACCGGACTTGAACCAGGTCCTGTCCATCAAGACCCCGCCGGACCCTCCCTGCTCAAATATGCAGCCATTAGAAAGCATTCCTTCAGAACAGCAGCTCCGAGTGGGAACACGTGGAATATTTAGACTGGCACTGCAGCTGTAAAGGAAAGAGTGGATGTATTAAACCAAATATGTCCTGCGTAAAGGTGTACTATGTAGCTTTTCTGATGTTGGGTTTGCTACCTGCTTGTCTCCATGGAGATGTTATTACTCTGCCTGGAATCTTACACAGTAGTGCATTAAATGGTAAACAAACAATGGTGCTTTTCCACCGTCAAGGCTCTCAAAGCGCTTTACAACAAGGAACCGCAGACACTGGGGGCGAGGCGCATTAAGTGTCTTGCCCAAGGACACAATGGCAGCATTCATCTGTTCAGCCTGGGCGTCGCCGCTTAACCAGTGATGTTTTTACGTCGAAAGCGCGATTCAACCTTCAGATCAGTGGACAAACGTTTGACCAACTGAGCTACTGCCTGTCCTGTTAAAGGAACTGTTTGTAAGATTGGGATTTTATAGGTGTCCAAAGGTGCAAGCCAGACACATTGAAATCAAATATAGTTTTTACTGATAACAATTCTAATGCTGATTTATTCTAATTTACAAAAACATTTCACATGATGTCCAGAAAGCAGAATGAGCCTCTCTCGCCATTTGCAATGCTGAAAGTTGGTTTAAACCTAAAATGGCTCTCTCTGGTGTGAATGGTCACTACTTGAGTCAGTGCTAGTGCAGCCTCTGCAGCTCAGGGAGGGAATTCTGGAGGTTCTGAGCTTGAGACATGGTCTGTCCATAAACTGAGAATGAGACAAACTTGGATGTGTCTCTACCTGCAGGTTAAGGCTCTGGAGACACAGGCCCAGTTGTGACTGTAGTACAAACTGCAAGAGCAGAGTTTAATAGGCCAGTTCCTTTAATATAGGCCAGATCGTTTCTCTGTCAGTTTTCTTGACAGTTTCACCTACCTCCTATCCCCGCCCACAAATCTGTACTTGTTTTTTTTTTGTTTTTTGTTAAAGTGGGTTGTACATCTGCCAACTACTGGTGAAAAATAATTAAAAAAAATAAATGCACAGCAGATGGTAGCTTTAAGGTTTTCTGCTCCATGGACATCGAGGCGAGTCCAGAGGAGCTGACGTCAAACGCACATTCTCATACTTGTTTCTGAGAGTCATGTTCTGGAAATACTATTGAAAACTCATCATGCTGTTAGACAAAGCCTCACAGCCCACGTGCGTCACTCCTCTGCTCACTGACCAGCACAAGGAGCTCGAAAAATCACACTCAGAAAATCCCTCCTGGAAATCATGTTGAAACATGAAGCCCTGCCTGATTCTGCACCTGTCCTCATCTGCACCTGTCTTCCTCTGCTCCTGTCCTCCTCTGCACCTGTCCTCTTCTGCACCTGTCATGGGACACAGGAGCACAGGATGGATCCAGATCTCGTGAGGAGGAAATGCGTCATTGTCACATTTAACACTGAGAGAGTTAGACCTCAGAGTGAACCCAAACAGGCTCCTGCTCCCACCACAATAAAACACCACACCAGGTCTCCACACTCTTCACCAGGAGCCTCACATGGAACATATTTAAACAGGAGCCACAGGCTGGACTTGTACACAGTGAGTCACTCAGATGCATTTTACCCATTTCAACCCACCGGTCACAACTGTGACCACCAAAAAAAGGCCTTACTTTTGAAGCTCTAAATTTGTTACTGTGTGTATTTTTAATGCTTTTTCAGTATTTTCTAAAAGAATAAAGGGTTGTGACGAAATGTGTGCAATATCACATATTTACTGTAAATAATCACATGAACAGAAATGGTTTTGTAAAAACACCTTGAGGAGAAGATGACGCTCAGAATTCTCTCAAACAAAAGGGCAGTAAAGTGATTTCAGTTTTACCCAGGACCATGATTTTTGGTCCACATCATGTTAAGGGTCTCTAGTAATCAAAAATACATTTGCAATGACTCCACTTTATTTTGCTCTGAGTGGAGGATGGAAAAATGTTGGTGGTCACTATTGTGACCGGTGGAATAGAATGCTGTACCATGGTATAGAGCAGTATATATAGGAGCACATATATGTCTGTACATATAATACATGTGATATGGATATCACAACTTTATTAGATATTAGAACTTAGGATCCTCATTGTTTTTGATTGGCCTGATATAGACTGTGAGGGGGAGATGTCCAGTAGGTTGTTCAATAGCCCATACCAACCTAGTAGTCCTGTGAGGACATTGATAATGTCCACCACTACCCCACCCCCTCTCCATTACCCTCAGTTATTGAAAAGGTGAAGGTCACCTTGAGACATGGCTGAAGAACATCCAAGATCACGTAGTGGCATGAGACAAGTCTAAGGAACATCCAAAGTCCTCCAGAACCTATATAGAGAAATTTGAACAGTTCTGAAGAACATTCAGGGTCTTCTAGATGCTATAGAAACAAGTCTGAGGAACATCGAAAGTCCTCGACTTGCTGTTGGGACAAGTCTGAAGAACATCCAAACACCTCTAGAAGCAATAGAAAAAAATCTGAAAAACATCCAAGGTCATATAGAACAAGTTTGAATAACATCCAAGGTCCTCTAGCTGCTACTGGGACAAGTCTCAGGAACATCCAGGGTCCTCTACCTGCTATTGGGAAAAGTTTGAGGAACATCCAAGATCCTCTACCTGCTATTGGGACAAGTCTGACAAACATCCAAAGACCTCTAAAAGCAATAGAAAGAAATCTGAAAAACATGTCCTTCAGCTACTAATGGGACAAGCCTGAGGAACATCCAAGATCCTCTACCTGCTACTGGGATAAGTCTGACGAACACCTTAGGTCCTCTACCTGCTATAGAAACAAGTCTGACGAGCATCCAAAGACCTCTAGAAGCAATAGAGAGAAATCTGAAGAACATCATTTAGCTACTTTTGGGACAAGTTGAAAGAACATCCAAGGTTCTCTCAGAAATAATTATACCCCATCTACCCGCTGTTAGAACAGCATCTTTCTCATTTTGAGGAAGAATTGCATTGTATTTTATAAATAGCAAAATCTGTCAAACTGAAAACAATACTTTTTAATGTTAAAATGTCTTTAAAATAAATGTGTATACTATCTCAGTGATTAAAGTCAAAACTGAGAGTATTTTCACAGTAAATTGATCAAACATCTCTTATAGCAGCTTTAATTCACAATACAAGATATTAGCCCACCAGTCACAATTTTGACGGACCATAAAACTCACTTTTTCATGCACTTTTTGACCATTTCCATAAAAGAATAATATTTGATCATACCAAAGTATTACAAATGGCGCATGAATTTCATAATGGCCTCTTTGGGAAAATGCGTGCTTTAATGGGTTAAAAGACCCATATTATGTTCTAATGTTGTTTCCTCATCACAAACAGACCTGGAGTTGTGTTTTGTTTCATTCACATGGTTAACATACAAACCCTGCAGATTTAGGCTGAGTTCTTCTCTCACACAGAAAACACTCCACCTTGTGATGTCATGTGGTAATACAGGAAGTGCTCCACTGTGTTTTGAAACTCCATACACATTCACTAAAATCATTTGGATACTTTAAGCCCTGGAATTGCCGATCTCTACTGAACTGAAGGTAAAAGGAGCTGTTAACATGAAAACTACCGCTTCATGACATCACAAGGTAGAACAGAGCATTTGGTCTGTTTTTGAGGAGGTAACCCCATTTTAACATGGCTTAAAGCTCACAAGATGATATAAATATAAATCCTGGTTATAATGAGATCAGCCCTCCCTCTGCTGATGCTGCAGTCTCAGTGAGCAGCTCTGTACAAAGCCCTGTGTAAACCCCCATGACCCCAAACGTGACCTCTGACCTTGACTGTGTGTTTAATGCTCCTCAGCTGTGACTCTGCAGGAGCCATAGAGCTGAGGAGGACTCTAGAGTGGATTTTACCACTGTGAATGCTGCGGCCATGTTTGGACTGTATAGCTCGATACATATTTAGGTCACCATGTTACCTATTCTTGTTTTGAAAATGTTTTGATTTTTTTGTCTCCCCTCTCTTTACTCTCTGCGGCAAGTCACTCCCCCTTCAGAGCACGAAAACACAATCAGCGCGCATCCTATATATATATATGGGGAATTGTCATGTGGGAGCATGTGCCTTGCACAGAATCTTACAGCTAACCGTAAAGAGGGTTCGAATAGGACCTGGGAGAGATCACAGAATTACTCAAACGTGCATGGATGAAATATGAGACCACTTCAGACATGTTTTTGATGAGGGAACACCGTTAGAACATGGTATAAAGCTAAAAAACATACCTGGAAATGTGTGAAATGAATATCAATCTATTAATGCGAGGAACGTCCGTCTGTGTCTCCTCCTGTTGGTTTGTCTGTTCCACGCATAATTCTGGAAGCACTCATCTGACTGATCTCAAATTTGGAGGGTGTCATCATAACGGTACGGGTGTGTGCAGTGCCAAGTTTCATGTTGTTATGACAAAAAATGCCAAAGATATTATCGATCAATCACACAACAGCGCTCCATACTCTGACACACAATACAAACCCCTCCACAATCTTGCCATATTTTCATTTGTGCTGTTCTAATAAAATCCATGACATTATTTTATTGTTACTTCCTGCTCCTTTCACCTCATGTCACCCACTTCAACAGTACAACCGTCTGGCACGTCTTCTCGGGGCTGGGCACTGGTAAAATTCAAACCTCTGTCCATTTTCTGTCTGTATGTACTACATGGAAACCAGTAGGGCGGTTCATTTACTCTTTGGTCTATTTGGTCTTCTCCAGTCTCAAGATGGCCTCTGCGTTGGCTCTGACAGCAGTCGCGTTGGCTCTAGAGTCTCTCGTGTTTGTGTGCTCAGGAGACAGCCTCAGGGTTCAGGCTGCGCAACCTCTGACCTCCTCCATTTGTGCACTCGCAGCTGCAGCCTCCAACAGGTGTGAGTGAGTGAGTGAAGGCATTTAAGACGAGGGAGGGAAAAAAAAAGGGAAGAGGGGGGAGGAGGAGAAACGTTAGAGAAGAGGGGGGAGAGGTGGAGGAGTGAGAGGAGAGAAAAAGAGAAGAGAAGGAGGAGGGAAAATAGAAAAGAGGGAGGGGTGGAAGAGTGAGAGAAGAGGAAAACAAAGGGAAGAGGAGGAGAAGAGAGAGGGAGCGGAGGAGAAATGATAGAGAAGAGCGAGAGAGGTGGAGGAATGAGAGGATAAAAAAGAGGGAAGAGGAGCAGGAGTTAAGATAGAAAAGAGGGGTGAGAGGTGGTGGAATGAGAGAAGAGAAGAAGAGAGAGAAGAAGAGGAGGAGTAAAGCTAGAGAAGAGGGGGAAAGGTGAATGAGTGAAAGGAGAGAAGAAGAGAGAGAAGAGGAGAAGGAAGAGAAAAGATAGAGACAAGGGGGGAGATGTGCAGGAATGAGAGGAGAGTGGAAGATTGGAACAAAGGGGAAAGGGAGAAGAAAAGAAAGAGAGGGAAACAGAGAGAATGAAAGGGGGTGGGAAGGGGGGGCTGGAGGAGATAGAGAGAAGAGAGGGAAGAGAGTGATAAGCAGGAAAAAAGAAAGGGGCAGAAGATGCAAAAAGAGAGGAGAGAGGGTTGATAAAAGATACTTCTTCCCTTGTTTTCTTGTCCCCTCTCTTCTCTCTCATTTTCCATTTTTTCTCTCTCTCCTCTTTATCTTCAGTCTCCTCTTTTATCATCTCCTTTTTTTACCTCCTATTCCTTCTCTCTCACTCTCCTCACTTTCCTCTCAATAGTTCTCTCTCCCTCTCTCTCCTTCCCTCTCTCTTTTAGTCCTTTTTTCTCCTCTCTTCTCTCCTCCCTCATTGACCTGACAACAACACACACACACCTCTCCTCTCTACTGCTTCCTCGCACCTCTCACTCCATCCTTCTTTCTTCTTTCTCTCCAACTCTCCTCTCTCACCCCCTTTTTCTTTTCTCCCTTTCCTCTCCTCCTCATCGCTCTCTCCCCTCTCCTTTCTCCATCCTTTTCTCCTCTTTGCTCTCTCTCCCCTCCTCTCCTCCCTCACTCACCCGCTCCTTATTTTTCTCCCTCCTTCCCTCTCATCTTCCTCTCTCTCTCCACTGTAACATTTTGACTCTGAACATACTCGCTCTCTCATCTCTCCCTCTTCCACCTCCTCTCTTTTTCCTCCTCTCTCACCTCCCGCCTCATTTCCTTCCTCCTCTCTTCTCTCCCTTCTTCACCTCTCCCCCATACTCCCCTTCTCTCTCCCCCTCTCTCATCTCTCCCCCTCTCCTCTCTTTCCTTTCTCATTTCTCTCTCCCCCCTCTCCCACTCGTTCACCCTCTCCTCTGCCCCTCACCTTTCTCCATCTCTTCCCCTCTTCTCTCTCCCTTCTTCACCTCTCCCCCTCTACTCCCCTTCTCTCTCCCCTCTCTCCTTTCTCCATCTCTTCTCTCCTCTCTTCCCTTTCTCCCTCCCCTCTCTCCTCTGCCCCTCACCCTCTCTCCCCTCTCCTCCCTCGCTCTCTCTTTTCACCTGCTGTGAGTGAGTGCTCTGTAACAGACTCCAGACCATAGACTGTATACATATATGGACAAACAGGAAGTGAGCATGGGGGCACTTCCAGCTCCATCGACTCCAATTGACTTTACATTGAAAAACTGTGGCCCCTCTCTCTGTAACTGCTACAGTGAGCCTCGTCATTTTGGTCTTAAAATGTTCGTATTAACCCTCTCTACGTGATCCTGGGGTTTTTATTTCGCTATTTTATCCGTAAATACATTTCTAATCCTAATACGGAACTCAGCTACAAATTTGCCCCAATAGGCTCTCTACCAGAAGTCGTCATCCGCATGTTTCCAGAAGTCTTTCGGTAAGGAAGACGTCTGGAAACTTCTGGTGTAGTTCCCAACACTGGGCATGTGATAAAACCGTGGATTCAGCAGCAGCGTCTTCACAACCTGCTGAAGATTTCCATGGTGGACGTGACTAATCGTGTCTTCAATGTCACCTACAGGCAGCTGGTCGTAACTGTTGATCTGCCGAACATAATGGAACGCTACAGTGACATCTTTTGTTTTGATTTTTCAGTCAGACAAATTATAATACACAAATGAATAGGCAGTTTATAAAAGGAAAAAAGAAGTAATACAGAAAAACGGACCATTTTCTCAGACTTTATCAGACGTACTATCACCAACAGAACTCGCCGGAAGTCGTCATCCGCAGGTTTCCAAACGCCTTCCGGTTTTGTAACGTCATGCTGAATAGAGCCCATAACTGCTAGCCTCGTGAGTTTCATTTGACTGGACCCAAAGGCCGTGGGTCGATTCTTTAAACAGACTAAGGTCACGCCTCGAGCCAGAACCAAACGCGATCGTCCAATCAGATTTGTTTATTTCAGTGACGCACGTGAAACGAAGGCGCTCATTGGTCACCCATCATTTATTCGTTCGTTCATTCTGCAGAAATCCTCCACGTTTTTCATTCCCCTGTGATGTTTTTTTTGTCACAGTCGTTCCAGTGATCACTCGCACAGCCGCTCTGTGCATCAGCCTGTTTAAGAAATTTGGAGAATAAACAGATAAATCTTTCTTTCCAACTCTGCGCCTTCTCTCTTTCCCTTCCCTCCTCTCTCCTTTCTTTCGCTCACTATCTCGGTCTCTTCCCTCCCCTCTCTTTCTCCTCCCTCCCCTTTTCTCTTTCCCTCTCTCTCCTCAACCCCTCCTGCTCTTTCGCTCATCCCTCTCTCTTTTCACCTCCTCTCTATCTCCCTTACTCCTCACTCTTCCATCATCTTTCTCTCTCTCACATCCTCCCTGTCTCCCCCCAATCCTCCCCTTTCTTTCTCTCCCACTGTCTTTTTCTCCTTTTTCTCCTCACCTTGTCTCTCTTCCTTACTTTTCTCTCCCCACATTCTGCCCCCCCTTCTCCCTCTCTCTCCTCGGCCCCTCTCCCTTTCTCTCTCTCCCCACCATCTTTTGCTCTCTCCCTCTTTCTTTCCTTTCTCTCCCTTCTTCTCCCCCACTCTCTCTCCATCACTCTCGCCTTTTCTTTCTCCCTGGCCCTCTTCCTCCCCTCTCCCCTTCCTCTCTCTCCCTCCTCCTCTTTCTCCCCTCTTCCTCCCCTCTTCCTCCCTCTCTCTCTCCAAACCGCTGGGTGCTTTCTAACCTTGTGGTGCACATTTGGCACACGTCATATTTCACGTGTTTTTATCAGGAGGACGAGGCGAGCGCCCAGAGAAACCACCGCTCTAAAAATACTCCAGAGTGTGGTTTGGGCTCAGCTGCTCTGACCACAGCCAGAGAGCCAGAGAGCCAGAGAGCCAGAGCCAGAGCCAGAGAGCCAGAGAGCCAGTGAGCCAAAGCCAGAGAGCCAGAGCCAGAGAGCCAGAGAGCCAGAGAGCCAGAGCCAGAGCCAGAGAGCCAGAGAGCCAGAGACAGAGAGCCAGAGCCAAAGAGCCAGAGCCAGAGACAGAAAGCCAGAGCCAAAGAGCCAGAGACAGAGCCGTACATGTGATGAGAGACTCATCAAATGTCCTGGAGAAGCTGTTCCCCAAGGAAGTGCTTGTTGTTTATGTGATAAACAGGTGCAATATGGCCTGATTGAGCTGTTCTTGAGAAAGCCCTGAACAGTTCATTAATGAACTTTCTAATGTAGTTGGCTTGTATCTTGGTTGTAAGTTGTAATCAGTGGTGGAGCGTGGCCTCAGGAGCTGTGCCAGCTGCTCAGATTTACAGATATAACTCTCTGTGGCCTATAGATGCTGAAGCGCCCATATACAACCTCTCAGCCCGAGGAGGCTGAGTATCCATCTTGATGTGCGCCCGGTTAACAGTTACGGTGTACGGTTAACAGGCTGAGCGGACCAATCACGTTGGAGCTTTGAGGTTTGTGCAGAAGACACGGCAACGCCCACAGATGTACTTCAATCTATTTTAGCATCAATATAGTTTGTGAAAAACATGCAGAAGGTCAGAGCTTTGTACATTTGTGGACAGGGAAGATGTCTGTGCTTTTCTCTCAACTGGATTTAACTAAAATTGATTTATTTTTTTGCTTGTTCTGCTGTCATGTGACTCTTCAACCAGTCAGATTCTAATAATCGTCATGACGCTCTCTTTTCTGATCCCTTTCAGTGAAAGCCGTTCCAGACTCATAATGTGTAGAACTCACTTCAGAGTGACAAATCAATCTGGCGTGAGCCTTGTTATACAAAATATAACAAAATGATCCACTGCCACACATCCATATGCTATATATCATCCTTACATTTTTTGTAATATAGGACTTTTAACACTGATAAAAGCTTATCTATTGTATTTGACCTCAGCTCTTTAGTTCCCCTTTGCTTTGCCTCGTGTTTCCAGTCACTTCTGAATCACGATTATTAAGGAGGAAATACGAACAATATGAAAGTTTCACCAATCGCCCATCACTCACCGCCTCTGGGCTCTGACCTGTGGTTTAGTTTTATTCAACCCAAATCACTCTCATTTGAGTCCTGAGGTGAAATATATGAGGTGCATAAAACAGTGACAGACCGAACTCATAAAACGCTCTGAAAATGGACCACCACACGAGGAGGAGGAGAGGTTCAACTGGAGTGAACATGTATCAGAGGAGAGACAGTTATTTCATTTAAAGTTATTGTTCTGCTTTGGTTAAAAGAGAAAAGTGAAGTTTGATTTACTGTGGGTGGATCTTGGAGACGGCTCTGTAATATTTCTAACCTCAAATTGCTTTTTTTACAAACAGTTTGGATTCTTGACTTGAAGAAGGGATTTTCAGTTGTTTGTGATCGATGAGTTGTCGCGGATTCTATAAAGAGGACATATGATATAAAATAAACTCTTCTGAGCTTTTACCCAGGTTGTAATGGATTCTCCTTATCCAGTGGTGAAAGAAGTACTCACTGAACACTGGAAGGGTTTACTAAGTTAGCTCCAAAATTCCAGTGTATTTTCAATGGGACCACGTCTGAGTAACACCCGTAGGATGTATAGATAACTGGACATAGCTAACCTTCTAGCCACCACGTTCGAAATAGTTCCAACAGGCTTCCATTCACTTTCCACCATTCATTTTTATCTTAAAATGTTCGTATTAACCTGCTCTACGTGATCCTGGTGTTTTTATTTTGTCATTTTGTTAAATCAAGATCTGAACATTAATACCAGACCAATCAGGAGCTTTCTTTCCCCGAGATTTGCAACAGATTTGACTGACAGTGTTGCTAAGCGCGGGGAAGTGGCGTTACCTTCAACAGCCTTTGCTCCGGCTCTTTGGTTGCTATGATACGATACTCACGGTCGGATTTCCAAATATGGTCCCTGGTTGCAGATGAGCACCTATCTGCACCCTAACTGCTAGCCTCGATGAGCTTCTCTTGACTGGAGCCGAACACTAAGGGTGACATCATGCTCCTGTAGTCCGCTTCTTTATACAGTCTGTGGTAACACCAGAACCTTGGGAGAAAACATCACGTATAACACTCTAGATTATGAACATCAGCGTCTCTCTTCTCTCAAACAGAAAACGCTCTGTTCCACCTTGTGACGTCATGTGGTAATACAGAAAGGGCTCCACTGTGTTTTTAAACTCCATATGCCTTCACTAGAATTTTGGATTTGGATCATTTCAGCCCTGGAATTTCCAATCTCTACTGAACTAAAGGTAAAAAAGGAGCGGTTAACTAGAAAACTACCACTTCATGACATCGCAAGGTGGAAGAGAGTGTTTTCTGTTTGAGAGAAGAGATATAGACAGATTAAGACAATAATAAAGAGTTACTCAAACATGTGTGAAAGAAACCAAACACTACTCAAGGTATATTTTTGAAGAGGTAACAACATTATAACATGACTTAAATGCTCACAAATGTTCATTTTGCTGAATATAAGACCTTTAAATACAACCTTGAGGGGCTAATGGTGACAGAAGACCATTATATCAGAATAATTACTCTTAATTGTAATTTTTTTTTTTTTTTTTTTAAACCTAGGAACATCTCCTTTAAAAGTACATTATCTAACTTTTCTGGTGGAGGATCCGTCAAATACTTTTCTCCATAGAGATGTTATGGCTTTGTCTGGAATGCTTTACCGTATGGTATTAAACCTTTCTAACTACATGGAGACTAAACCAGAACAAGTTACAGGTCAGATCTGTGGAGAGGTGACCCCGCTCACAGTCAGAATGCCTGTTTTTCTAGGTATTTTTGAGCTCTAAAACCACCTGTAATTGAATAAATGTAAAGTAGAGCTGTTTAATGTCATACTGTGGAACATTCCATGCAGATCAATGACATCTCCATAGAAACAAGCAGGTGACGGGCCTCCAACCATAAAGTTACACAGTTGTTTTTTTACACTGAAACATGCCTTATATTTCCCATGACACATACATGTACAGTCTCACACGTCTGAGATGGGCCACAGGTTGGGTCTTGTTCGTCTCTGTTATTTCATCCATACGTGCTACATCCTGCTACACGTTTGCTCAAAGGCGGCGCGGCATTGAACCCTCGCCCTCCGTGAATGGCTCTTTTCAGTCCGATGCTGGTACCTTCATTCAGATATGGACTCACTGTTTACACAAGCCTTATCTGCAGACAGAGATCACGGCTGCTGGTTCGACTCCTTTGATTCGCGTTTCTGAATCCGACAACAAAATGTCTCCACGGAAACGAGTCATGCTTTATTTTTAACCCAGGTTTGGTTTTCTATAGCCGGGCTTATTTTTGGAGATACAAGATAAAAGCTGCCAACATGCTGTTTAAACTTATCATTAGAATAACATGGAGACATTCAAGGCACTGTCCACACTTGGTGGTCGCACAAGAGACATTTCGAAATCAGTTTGAGGTTAGGTTGTGTGTTCATTACGCACACATTTAAAGGGCCCATATTACGCTATTCTCTGATCTATGTTCTAATGTTGTTTCCTCATCACAAACACACCTGGAGTTGTGTTTTGTTTTAACAGACAAATCCTGCAGATTTAGCATGAGTTCTTCTCTCAAAAACTCTCTGTTCCACCTCTGAAAACACTGTTCCACCTTGTGATGTCATGTGGTAATACAGGAAGTGCTTCACTGTGTTTATAAACTCCATACACCTTAAACAAACTAAAAAACTAAATATTAGTACCGGCAAATAGCGGCAAATATTCGACCAATTATCAAATATATGCCCATGCCTAATTGCTTTGCCTTGAATGTTCCACAGCCTAACCTTAATGTCATTCCATACTCATTAGATGTTCGTTTAATAACAAACAATAATGGAATATTACAAGCAAAAAGATAACATTTCCATGTAGACAATCAGGGGACGTCCACACCACCAGAAAAGATACATAAAACACCTTTAAAAATGTTAAATAACAGTAATAAAAGTATATCTTTTTTAGTTTTTACTGGCCTCTTTGTCACTGTGTGGTTCTATGTTTATAAGGAAAAACTTGATTATAAGGCCCATATTACACTATTTTCTGATGTTCTAATGTTGTTTCCTCATGACAAACAGAACTCAAGTTGTGTTTTGTTTCAGTCACACATGTTTAACACACAAACCCTGCAGATTTCGGCTGAGTTCTAGGTAGCTGGTAACTTGAAATCTACTGCTTCATGACATCAGAAGGTGCAACAGAGCATTTTGAGCTTTGGAGGTGTAGACAGACTAATAATAAGAGGTTACTCAAACATGTGTAAATGAAACAAAACACAACTCCAGGTATGTTACATTCTAACATGGCTTAAAGCTCACAAAAAGAGTCAATTTTGCGTAATATAGGATCTTTAAAGAAACCTAGTCAGACAGTTCAGGAGTCTAAACCACAACCTCCTTACTGAGAGAAGCAGACAGGATAACCACTGTGCCACAGTAACTCCTCATTTGTGTGGTCCTACCTTGTCTACTGATCAAAGTTTTTAATAATTCCACATATTAAAACTTCTTTCTCTGGTGTTGTTAAACGTCTCCAGACCGCGGTGAGCCTCCCAGGGCAGGGTGGTCTCCTAACCCCAGCTCCGAGCACTCGTTTTGGGCCGGGTGCTGACAGAATCCTGGCTTCGGCTCAGCTCTGCGGGAGAGCGGGTTTGATTTCGTCCAGTTGTGATGTTTCTTTACAAGCTGTGGCCCCTGGTCTCAGAGCGGCCATTTTAAAGGGCCTGTGTTGCGTGAAATTGACTCTTGTGAGATTTTATTTGCGTTATAATGTTGTTTCCTCCTAAAAACAGACCTGGAGTCATGTTTTGTTTCATCCACACATGTTTGAGTCTTTATTATTAGTCTGTCTAGATCTCTAATGCTAAAAATGCTCTGTTACACTTTGTGATGTCATGAGGTTTTCAAGTTAGCAGCTCCTTTTGCCTTTAGTTCAGTAGAGATTGGCAATTCCAGATCTGAAATCGTCCAAATGATTCTAATGAAGGTTTATAGAGTTTAAAAATACAGTGCAGCACTTCCTGTATTGCAACATGATGTCACAAGGTGGAACAGAGTGTTTTCTGTTTGAGAGAAGTCTAAATATGCAGGGTTTGTGTGTTAAATATGTGTGAATGAAACAAAACACAACTCCAGGTCTGTTTCTGACGAGGAAACAACATTAGAACATAGAAAACATATGGGCCCTTTTAAAGTGCGTAGGTTTTGATGATCATTTTGACTTGAGTTCCTGGGATAATACCAGTCAAAAAAAATGACAGCAGTGCAGAGTTTTATTTGAGAGAGTTCCACACTGATGATCTCACACCAGGAGAATTCTACCCAAAAGTTCAGCAGAGTTGACACACAAGAAAGATGTTTTCTTCTGTGTTTTTTATTTGTCAATGAATAATTCCTGTGTACATTAGAGTTAAGGTAACAATTATGGAATTCCCTAATGCCATTATTTCCAACCAGGAAGTAAACTTAAAACCTAAAAATGCCCAAACGAGGGAAAGGCAAAATCTTTAATTCATAATAAATCAAAATCTGAGCATTTCTGCATTGAATTATGTTCAACTGTATGTTTCTGTTGGCATGTTGGAACAAAGTCGCTACCTGGGCTGGTGCAGATATCTCTTGGTACTTTTAATACAGAGATATTTCAGTCTGGTCCACACTCCTTCTACCTCGCCTTGAGCCAGAACCAAACAGAACCGTCCAATCAGATTAGTTTATTTCAGTGACATGTTGTGAAATGAAGGAGCTCATTGGTCACACATAATTTACAACATTTTGATTTATATTGAGGGGTTGTTGGTTTAACTCTTTAACTTCAAATAAACTGTCTGAAATGAATTGTATGTATAGTGGTTGTGCTGGTGTTATGTACTTTTGTGTGATTGTTGCTGTACTTTTCCCTGTCCTGTACATGATTTCACATCAACCTGCTGAGGGAATGAAGATGGAAATAAGCCACGCTGGCTATAATCTTTACATATTTACATTTTAAACGTATGTTTTGTCCCTTTACAAGTAAATAATAATAAGAAGAAGAACAAAACTACATTTCTGAGTTTAGTGCTTCGCTCATTGATTCTGCAGAAATCCCACTCCCCTGTGATATTTGTGTCCTTTCTTTTTTCCTCATAAGCAGCCATATTTGCTTTGGACCATGCATGTGTCTGATTGGCTAATACACCCATCAATCACGCGCATCTGAACTCTGGAAGATTCACCGGTGACCAGACTCACATCTTCAGAAAGTGTTGAAGAAGTGTGTATTTTGGATCGCAGGCACAAGATATCAAGTTATTCAGTGTCGTCTACTCGTGCGTATACTGTATGTCATGGTATGCCTTTACTGTGACCGCCAGAGAGAAAGGGAAGACGAAGAGAGAGAGGGGGAAAGAGGAGGGGGCAGAGACAGAGAGAGAGAGAGAGAGAGAGAGAGAGAAAGCCCTGGGGTGGGTTCTGTGGTCAGGAAAGAGAGGAACCACGCCTCAAATGTGTTAGAAAGCAGATGTATGTATTCTTTACTATGAGACATCTTAATTCAGGTAGAAGAACAAAGAAAGCCATTATATCTCATTCTGTAATTATAACTCTGTACCAACCACTATAGACTTTGACTAGAAATGGACTAGAACAGGACTGACCCTGGACCATGGACCCAAAGTGGACCTGGGCTAGAAAAAGACAAGCCTGAATCAGTACGGGAAGGACTAAACCAGGATTCAACCGGGATTAATCTGTGAACCTTCCAAGGAGACATATTGTGCAAACTGATTAGAGCTTTTACCCATGTTATAGTTATAGTAGTTTCCTTCTCATTTATCTCATTCTTCCATGTTTGAGTCATCTTTATTCTCCTGTGCTTAAGATATTGCTCTGATCTACCCGTTTTCACCTCAGCCTGGACACTCCCACTGTGACGTACGGACTTTCTTTTCCAGTTTTATTTTCTTAATCGGTGATACACGTCAGATTCGGCAGCGTCGCGTAGTCACAGTCAAAGTCATAGTCAAACAAATAAGAAAATAAAATCCTCTGCTTGCCTGCTGCGGCAGTATTCGAGGCTGACAGCACGCGGCGCTTTGTTGTCAAGACGTTTACGGCAATAAACCATAACCCAATTCCTCATTGAGCTCTGCAATTTTCCAACATGGAAGTCAGTGGACTTGTTTCTTTCATTAAGTCGTTTTAGATGAATATTGTGATTTAAAATGTGTAAAATATAACATTATGACAGGATCCACAGGTTATAACTATAGCAGACACAACCATCTGTACCGAGCTCCTTCAGGTGGGACTTTTGTGTTTGTGTGTCTGCTTCATTTACAGTTCATTTTATCCACTTTTTGTCATCTTTTCAGTCATTTCTTGTTTAAAACTACAGTGGAAATAATGAAGCCTGCTTTTAGACCTGTTTAGCCCGAGATTAGACCTGGAATAGTCCTGTTATAGACCTGGTTTAGATCTGGTGATTCTTGGAAAGCCAAATATTTTCTTTGATGGTACTTAATGTGAAAAGTTTGAGAGGCACTGAATTAGAGGATGGTTAAACCAGAACTAAACTAGGACTAGACCAAGGTTTGATCCATAGTGGACCAAGGCCAGATTTAAACCAGACTGAGTCCAGACCAAGACTAAACCAGGACAAGACTAGGTCTAAAGCTGGACTGGGTCTGGTCTCTGGTCTGGTTTCTGGTCTCTAGTCTGGCCCTGGTCTGGTCTCTGGTCTGGTCCTGGTCTCTGGTCCTGGTCTGGTCTCTGGTCTGGTCCTGGTCTGGTCTCTTGTCTCTGGTTTGGTCTCTTGTCTCTGGTCTGGTCCTGGTCTCTTGTCTGGTCTTTGGTCTGGTCCTGGTTTGGTCTCTGGTCTGGTCCCGGTCTGGTCCTGGTCTGGTCTCTGGTCTGGTTCTAGTCTGGTCTCTGGTGTGGTCCTGGTCTGGTCTCTTATCTCTGGTGTGGTCCTGGTCTGGTCCTGGTGTGGTCCTGGTCTGGTCTCTTGTCTCTGATCTGGTCCTGGTCTGGTCCTGGTCTGGTCTCTTGTCTCTGATCTGGTCCTGGTCTGGTCCTGATCTGGTCCTGGTCTGGTCTCTGGTCTATCAGTCATGCTCAGACAGGGCTGGCTCAGGGCTCTGGGTGGACCTCATTTCCCTCAGGCCTCTGAACATTCCTCTAACTTATATTTTCTGAAAAACACTGGCACCGCTATGTACTGTGTGTGAACCACACTGCACCAGGACTGGACCAGGACCAGACCAGAACTAAACCAAGATTAGATCAGGACTAGCCCAGGACTAAACCAAGATTAGACCAATACTTTACCAGGACTAAACTAGGACTAAAACAGGACTAAATCGAGACTAGACCAAGATTAGACTATGACTAGACTAGGCCTAACCCAAGACTACACCAGGACTAGAGCAGGAGTAAACCAATACCATACAAGAACTAGACCAGGACTAAACACTAAACCAAGACTAGACCAGGACTAGACCAAGACTAAACTGGGACTATAAGGACCAAACCAGGACTAGACCAGGACTAGACTAGGACTAAACCAGGACTAAACCAAGACTATAATATGATTAGACCAGGACTTAACACTAAATCAAAACTAGACCAGGACTAGATAAGGACTAAACCAGGACTAAATCAAGAGTAGACAAAGGTTAGACCAGGACTAGAAAAGGACTAAACCTCGACTAAATCAAGAGTAGACCAGGACTAGACTAGGCCTAACCCGTGACTACACCAGGACTAGAGCAGGAGTAAACCAAGGACCAGATTAAAGACACTAAACCAAGATTAGACCAGGACTAAACCAGGACCAGACCAAGACTAAACCAGGACTATAAGGACCAAATCAGGACTAAACCAGGACTAGAGTAGGCCTAGACTAGAACTAAACCAAGACTATAATAGGACTTGACCAGGACTTAACACTAAATCAAGACTAAACCAGGACTAGACAAGGACTAAACCAAGACTAGACCAGGACCGAACCAGGACTAAACCAGGACTAGACCAGGACTACAGCAATGCGGTTCTAGTCTCTTGTATCAAACCTGTGAGCCTCTCATTACAGGGCGTGCATGCAGCCCACTTCACCATCCATTAAGGTGTTTCCCCATAATATAAAGTGTTTGCTATTCTCCACGTGATTCATGAACCCCCACACTTCCATCCATCTCCCTCCATCTCTCTCCATCTCTCGCCTTCTCTCTCCTCTCTCATCTCTCTTTCTCCTCTCTTTCTCCTCCTCTGTCCTTTTCTTTCTTTTCTGTCTTTCTGCTGTACATCTAAGCAGAAAAAATACCTCATCGTAAGTATTTTTTTTGAGTTTCTCTCCTCTTCCTCTCTCTTTCTCTGCCCCCCCTTTCCTCCGAATAACTTCCTCTCTATCTCTTAATCTTTTTATTTCACTCCTCTCTCCCTCACGTTGTTGCACATAAAGCAGAAAAACACCTCTTCTTAAGTGAATTTGAGCCTCTCTCTTCCCCTCCGTTACTCCCCCTTTCTCCTCTTTTCTCTCCTTCTCTCTCTCTTCACCTCCCCTTTCTCTCTCCCCTCCTCCCTCGTTCACCCTGCTGTACATTAAACAGAAAAACACTTCCTCCTCTCCCGCTTTTTCATCCTCTCCCTTAGTCTCCCCCCTCTGTCTCTCCTCCTCCTCTCACGCTCTCTCTCCTCTCTCTCTCTGGTCTTGTGGGTGGTCTGTCGTTCACATGTTTTTTCACGGGTGAAAAAATGGCACTTTTGGTAAACGTTTGGCCTGTTGGACTGACGGTTATTTTTAGCTCTGTACCTGGAATAGTTTTGGCTGTGCTCCCTCCGTCTCCTCCTCATCCCCCTTTCCTTCTCTCCCTCCTCAGCCCTCCATTGTCTGTCTCTCCCTCTTCACCCCCTTCTCTCTTCCTCCTTACCCCTCCCTTTCTCCTCTCTCTCACTCTCCCCTCTCTTTCCTGTCTCTTCCTCCTCTCTCCTCCTCACCTGCCACTCTCTCTCACCTCCTCTCTCTTCTCCCCCCTCACTCCCTCCTCTCTGTCCTCCCTCCTCTCTTTTCTCCCTCCTCACCCCCTCCTCTCTCTCTCTCTTCTCCCTCATCACCTCCTCCTCTCTCTCCTTTTCTCCCCCTCACTCCATCCTCTCTCTTCTCCCTCCTCACGCCATCCTCTCTCTTCTCACTCCTCGCCCTCTTGTGTCTCTCTCTCTCTTCTACCCCCTCACCCTCTCCTCTCTATTCTCCCTCCGCTCTCTTCTCCCTCCTCACTCCGTCCTCTCTCTTCTTGCTGCTCACCCTCTCCTCTCTCTTCTCCCTCCTCACTCCGTCCTCTCTCTGCTCGCTCCTTGCCCCCTCCTCTCCTTCTCCTTCCTCACTCCCTCACTCCCTCCTCTCTCTCCTCCCTCCTCACTCCCTTCTCTCTCTTCTCGCTCCTCGGTCCCCTCCTCTCTCTCTCTTCTTTCCCATCACCCCCTCTTCTCCCTCCTCTCTCTTCCCCCCCTCCCCCTTTCCTCTCTCTTCTCTCTCCTCTCTCTTCTCCCTCTCTCTCAGTCGCTCAGAAAACAGGAGAGAAAAGTGCAGTAAATGAGCACTAATTGGATTGGAGCTGTGAGGCTGCCCACTGCACGAGACGCCTGTGTACGACTTCTACTAGTATAACATGTTTAAAGACACAATGTGTAATACTTTAAATACAACTAGCAGTAGTGGGGCTAGTTCTAAAGGAGTAGTAGTAGTAGTAGTAGTAGTAGTAGTAGTAGTAGTAGTAGTAGTAGTAGTAGTAGTAATGGCAACCAAGACCACAAACTTTTAAAATACTTTAGAAAGATAGTCTGAAACCATAGCCTGGCTTGGACTAACAAATTGCTAAAGAAGTACTAGTAGTAGTAGCTGTGACAGCAGAAGTAGCATTAGAAATAGTTGTAAATGTTGAAGTATAACTAGTTGCAGTTGTACTAGTAGCAGTATTAGTAGCAGTAGTAATGAAAGGAGCAGAAGTAATAAAAGCATTAGCAGTGACAATAGCAGCAGCACTAGTAGTAATAGTAGTAGTAGTAGTTGTAGTAGTAGTAGTAGTAATAGTATCAGTAGCAGCAGCAGTAATAGTAGTACTGGTAGTAATAGTGGTATTAGTAGCAGTAGTAGCAGTAGCAGTAGTACTAGTAGTAGTAGTAGTAATAGTAATAGTAGTAGACTGATTGCGTGGGAAGTGGGACGTGTCTATTTTTAGGTGCAATAACAGTGGTTGCGTTCCTCGTCTCCAGGAGTTAGACCGTGCCGCAGGGCCAGTGTTTACACTGCTCCCAGGTCAGTGCACGGGGCTGTATATAGAGCGCTCTGCTGACTCACTGAGGCTGGGAGCAGGCTAATTACTGAGAATAAACAATGAGATAAAATGAGGTGAAACTGAACTGATATGACAGTTATTTATTTTGGACGAGTTTACATTTTAAACCAGTCTACATTTCTTTTGCTTACTTATAATGTTCTTAGTGTTATCAATAAATCTTTGCATAATTAAACTCATGTCACTTTTATGGTGCTTCTCTGTTGAAATATTATAGAGATAATTTACTGATCCTAAGGGAAATTCAAGTTTTGCTGCAGTAACATCTCCACTGCGTGTCTCAGTGTCCTGTGTGTCTCAGTCAAAGGTCTCAGTGCAGTTTAACAGGAGGACTGGTCAGGGAGGGTCAGCACATCCTGTGTCAGGGCAGTTTGAGGAGAGGAAGAGCCCTTATGCCAAAAGTGTCCTGCAGCATCACAGCAGTGTTCAGGGAGAGCCAGGTGAACACAACAGGAAAGGCCTTGTTCTTACTTCACTGGTATGTTGGTATGGTGAAATGGTTCATTCCCTCAAAGTATTTCCTCTGAAGGTCTTCTGACACATATGGTGTAAAAAGCCTGTCGCATCTCAAATGTTCATCGTTAGCTCCTTAACTAACCTCGGTCTCCAAACAGCTCATTTCAGCCCCTTACTTGTGTCCTTTGAACTACACATGCTGCATTTCCTAGTTGGTTAAATCCAATGATGTGATTTTAAAACCTGAGCTCAAAAGAACAGCCGACCACAGACGTCATTTTGCTGATCATTCCCTGTTTTCACTGCCTTCCTTCTCCAATTTTATTTTCTTAATCAGTGATACTTGTAAGATTCGGCAGCGTCGTGTGATGTTTACTGCGATGTCAGCTCCCATCGGATGCCACAGTTTTCTAACACGGAAGTTCAGCGCACTTGTTTCTTTTATTAAGTCGTTTTAGATAAATATTATGATTTAAAATGTCCAAATTATAACTATAGAGCTTTAACAAGACCAGGGCAAGTTTCTGCAGAATCGACTCTTGTGAGCTTTGAGCCATGTTGTAGTGGTGTCGCCTCATCGGGAACGTGCCTGGAGTTGTGTTTGGTTCACACACATTATCTTTTGTTATTGGTCTGTCTGCATCTCCAGGACTCGGGGTGCTCTGTTCTACCTCGTGATGTCGTGTCGTGGTAGTTTTTTGAAGTTGGCAGCTGCCTTTTACATTTGGTTCAACAGAAATGAAATTATGGCATGGATCGGAAAACGGGACAATATGGGCCTAATGTTAACGTTGCCGTCACAATTATACAGTGCCATACAAGATACTCTTTTTTGTGAAAGAAATCCCATAATATATATAAAATGTGCAGGTCTATAAAATGTTATAATTGATTTAAAGTTAAATTATCATAAAATAGACCAATTAAATGTATTGTCATTTTTTGTCACACATCAAAACAAGATACCATGTAGCAGAGCCCTTTAAGTCAGTACACAAAGTTTAATAAATATCTATATATATCTAAAAAAAAAAAAAAAAAAAAAAAAAAAGACCAGGGCAAGTTTCTGTTTTAGAGGCACTTCACACATAAGAAAAAATAATTGCAGGATTTTTAGTGGATTTTTTGCCAATAAAAACACCACTATTTAACAGGAAAAAAAAAAGAAAAAACAAAAAAAAACAACACAAAAAGTAAAATAGATCATTTAATGCAATACTGGGGAACATTCCAGACAAAGTGATTCACTCCCCACCAACAGAAACGTTACACGGTGCAGATCCTCCAGAATGAAATGATTGTTTGTTGTCTCCCCATTCTCAAATCCAGGGGCAGCACATTTCAACACATTTTTTCTCCATTTTGTCATTCCCTTCATTCTCTTTTGTTTTGCGATTATCACGTGTTAATATCAGGTCTGAATGTGCTTATGTAACGTCCCCGCTGCAGACTGGGTGTAATTATCGTGTGAGAGTAAACAGGAGGACAGGAGCACAGAGACCAGGATGTAACTCCCTCAACACAAACTGCTGATGAGGCCACGCTATTTAAAGTCTGTTTAACCTCCAACCGGAGTCAATTGACACGTTTACATGAGAGCTTTAATTCTGATTAAAAGTAAGTTCATTCTGAATAAAAGTTAATTCTGCTTTAAAAAGACTTAATTCCTACTGAAAATGATTATTCAGAATTAAACTTCATTCTGAATTAAGTGGGTGGTTTATTCTGATTTTAAAGCCGAATTAATTTATTCCTCGATCATGTAAACGTTTCTTCCGCTTAAAAATAATTCCGGTCGTTCGGCGCTCGTTGGGTTGTGCTTCTGACGCGATGACGCACGGCGAGATGGCGCCCGGAGCAAATGTTGGTCTCGAACCGAAACAATTATTTTAATAAGTTCGCTGGAAGAACAAAAAATAATGAAAAGAGTGGATGGCAGAAAACATAAAAACACTAACCAAACCGAGATGACAAAAAGCCGGTAGCAGCTGAAGTGTGTGTTTTCTTCAGGTCGACATAAATACGTTTGTGTCTCTGTCCAATCAGAACCCTTCCCCACCCCCAGACGTTGAGCGGAATTAAATAAAAACGATTTAACATGTTTTCCATGTAAACCTCAATTCGGAATTATTATTTCTATGTAAACTCGAAGGAGAATAATTTAATTCCGAACTATTTAATTCGGAACATATATCTGGAGTTAAAAAACATCATGTAAACGTGGCCAGTGTCACTGGACAAGATCTGGTGTCTCTATTGAAGGTGCGTTGTGTCACTTTTCTGGTGAAGAATCCGTCAAACGCTTTTCTCCATGGAGATGCTATTGCTTCATCTAGAACAGGGGTCTCCAACCTTTTTCCTCCGGTGAGCTCCCTTTACAAAACAAAAATGTCAGAGAGCTACTCATTTTAGCATCCGCAAGAAATTGAGACAATTATAAGAAAGAGGGCGAGCCTTTGGGTACAGTTAAACGCCTGTAAAACATAAACCTTTGTCCATTTATTAGAGCGAGAGCTACTGGCAACACCCGACCCCTGATCTAGAATGTTCCACAGTATGACATTAAACCTTTCTATCTTTACTGAGACGAAACCAGACCAAGTTACAGGTCAGCTCTGTGGAGAGGCGACCCCGCTCAGTCAGAATGTCTGTTTTTTGCCTGCCTATTTTTGAGCTATAATACCACCCGTAATTTAATTAATGTTAGATGGAGCTGTTTGTCATACTGTGGAACATTCCAGGCAGAGCAATGACATATCCATAGAAACAAGAAAGTGACAGACCCCCAACCAAAAAGTTGCACAGTGCATCTTTAAGAAACCAGATCTCAGAACCTCTGGAATTCTGCACCACAGACGGTATATATAAATACTTACATATATAAATGCACATCGCTAACCCGCTAGCCACCGCATTCCAAATAGGGAGTGACCTGAAAGTAAACCTGAAACTGTAAGAATGGCCAACTCTCCACTGATCTGACCGGTAACTTACCCTGGTGGGGGACAGAGACGTGTCACACTGTTGGAACATTCCTAAAACTCAATAACATCTCAGGAGACAAGCAGGTAATAATCCCTCCAGCAGAAAGGTTACACAGTACACCTTTAAAGGTCATATATGGACTCCTGTGAGCTTTGAGCCGTGTTAGAATGCTGTAAGACGAATGATGTAAAAAGTTCACTGTTTTACGTGTGCTTAAAACATGATAAATGAGCTGAGTGACTGATGGCGTTTGCTTCACTGGAGATACACAATATGGTCCCACAGAACGGATTCATCTGGACGCGTTTTACAGCTTCAGGTGAGAAACTGAAAGTCAGAGTCATAAATAATAAGAAAGAAATCATTTTTTGGATTTTACTTTCCTGGGATCCAGAAAACACACTTCACTAATACAACACTGAAGATGTGAGTCTGGTCACCGATGAATTTCCTCAGATGGGCGTGATTGCTGGACACGTGATCGACTGTGAGCTGGAGACATTTGTCACAGTGAGGGACAGGAGGACACTGAACAAACTGCTCTCCATCATGGACACTCCTGCTCACCCACTGCACCAGACTATAGAGGGACAGAGGAGATAATACTCCCTACAACAACTCACCCACTGCACCAGACTATAGAGGGACAGAGGAGATAATACTTTACATTAAAGTTTGTCTAAGTCTAAGATTGACAGGTGAATTAGCCAATCAGATAGGCATGGTGTCACATGTGTCACTAAAATAAACAAATCCACTCAGAAGATAATGTTTGGTTCTGACTCTGGTTTTGGTTCTGAATGTGTAGATTTAACAGGAAGAATTTTACTGACATTTGTTATTGTTTATTCAGATTTTTTACCGTGGTGGAACGTAACAAAGTAAAAGTAATAAAGTACTGTACTTAAGTCAAATACAGATGCCTAATATTACTACTTAGGTACATTTTAAAGTGGGTTCTTTTTACTTTTACTTCACTACATTTGAGAGCGGTATCAGTACTTTCTACTACTACACTCTGCTTTTTAGAGGGCTGAAAAGTAAAAGTATTTTTATTATTGTGTTAGACCTCCTGAAATTTTTTTTAGCTTATTTTTCTTATTTTTTTAGCACGTTCATAGTTTGCAGCACAAGTCTTTACCAAAATCACTACATTTGAAGCTTTATTAGATCTCAAACTCTGTACAGTCAGTCAATACTTTGACTTTGCACATTTTTAAACGGGTACTTTAATACTTTTACTTAAGTCGATTTTTTCATGTGATACTTTTACTTGAATGTTATATGTGTATATGCATCTATATTTAAGTAACAAAATCAAGTACTTCTTCCACCACGGCTCCATGAAGATCGAGTTAAATGCAGGTGGAGGACTCTTCTCCAGGAAAGTTACAGAGTGGAGCATTGAGTCATAGTTGAACTCGCTGAACTCCTTTAAAGCGGTCAGATCTTTATAAGTCTGCTGTCACTGGGGCTAGCATGTCTCATCCATAATGCAGCGCTTCCTCAGGAACGCATGCAAAATTCAACTGAAAGACACACCATGGAGCCATTGTTTAGCCGCTAACCGCTAAAGGCGCTAAAGAAGCTAAAGGCCAAGCTACGCTAATGGAGAAACAGTTACACAATGATGGTGGGCTCATGGATGTCTGACCTTTGAGTAAATGAACCCAGGAGACTCTAAAGCTAAATTAGCATGTGTGACGACTGGGCGACTTGGATGAACTGTCACAGCGTTAAAGAGGAGGCGCACAAGTAGCACTCCTGCAGCTGCGCTCACACATTTTTTTTTTTATTTTTTTTTTATCTTGGCAACAATTATTATTAAAGGAGATGTCATGGATTTACTCCGTGGAACCTCTGATTTGGGCATGTATCGCCACCTGCTGGTGACACAGTGAAACGTCACCGTGAAGGGGCGGGGCCTGTCAGCTCTGCAGCTTTAAACAGGAAATCCACAGACCTGCCACAGTAGCTCCGTTGGTAGCGTGCACGTCCTCTGATCTAAAGGTTGGTGGTTCGAATCCTGCTCTCGACATAAGCATTATTAGATTAGTTGAGAGCTATTTGAGTGTGATTCCAGCTCCCACAGATGAATACTGTTGTTGTGTCTTTGGGCAAGACACTTAATAGACCTTGTCCCCAGTGTCTGCGTACATTGGTGTGAGTGGTTTCTTGAAGGTGGAAAAACACAAAATGGGTTAATTTATTACAAATTGGTTAGGTCAGTATTGTGAACATGGTTTGGTTAGTCCATTCTGCTGCTGGGCACAAGGTCAAAGGAGTACTTTAAAAAAAAAAAGTAAATTAGACATAAACGTATATGTTTCTAAATGTAATTTTTACCTCCGCCAAGGAGGTTATGTTTTCGCCTGAGTCTGTCTGTTTGTTTGTTTGTTTGTTTGTTTGTTTGTTTGTTTGTTTGTTTGTTAGCAAGATAACTCAAAAAGTTATGGACGGATCTTGATGAAATTTTCAGGAAATGTTCCTAATCCAACAGATGATTAAATTTTGGTGATGATCCAGAAGAAATCCTGGATTCTGGATCACTTTGAAAACTGAGCTGCTTGGCGGAGGTCTGCACTCTCTGTGCTTTTCTAGTTTACTTAATGAACTTTAAGGATTCCTTCTCTTAAAGGTGCCCTGCCTTTTATGGCCCCTCCATGTCTCCATTGAGATGTTATTGCTTTGCCTGGAATGTTCCACAGTGGCTTTATTTCATTACATGCTCAAAAATGCTTGAAAAACATGCATTCACACTGATTCAACCAGGCCAATTTAGAGTTCGGATCTATGGAGAGGCGACCCAGCTCATAGTAAGAATACCTGTTCTTCAAGGTGTTTTTGAGCAATGAAATCGCTGTAATCAACAATTTGCCTGATCCACAGTTTTAATAATATTATGGACTATTACATACAAAGCTAACATCTCTATGGAGACCCAACCACCAGAAAAGTTACGTAGGGCACCTTTAAAAATGTTAAAGGTCCTGTATTACACAAAATCGATTCTTGTGAGCTTTACGTCATGTTAGAATATTGTTGCCTCCTCAAAAACAGACCTGGAGTTGTGTTTTGTTTCATTCACATCTTCGAGTAATCCGGCATTATTAGTTTGTCTACATCTCCAAAGCTCAAAATGTTCAGCTCCACCTTGTGATGTCACATAGTGGTAGTTTTCAAATTAACAGCTCCTTTTACATTTTGTTCAGTAGCAAAATGCAATTCCAGGGCTGAAATGATCCAAATGATTCTAGTGAAGGTGTATGACCTTTAAAAATGCGGTGGAGCACTTCCTGTATTCCCACATGACATCTGTATGGCGCTGTCACTTCTCTTTTGTAGATTCTAATGTTTATACAGAAAACCTTTATTAAAAACACGTCTGCTTATAATTTCAGTCGTGGATTCAGTTCAACAACTTACCGACTGCCATGTTTCACCATCCCCAAAACTGAACTCCGCTTGTAATATTTCTTCACTAGGGAAAATCCATCATTGGGAATTCTCCGGGCACAACATATTTTAATAAAAGTAATATTTCCTGTGGACGACTTGACAAATTAAAACCACGCTGCTCCATTGCTTTCATCTTCCGTGACTTCCAGGCTGTTTTGGTTGCATTTTGGCCCGGCTGAAGGTGCGCTGGCCTGGGGAAGGTATGGGACACGCTAGAAGGTCCCTGGAGCTCCGGCTGGCCCCTCTCGCAGACATTTTGGCCCATTGAAGTGCACTGTTTATGGGCATCGGCACGGCACAGACTGGGTGGGCCCTGGAACAGTCAAAAGCACGACTCGGAGAAACTTAAAGTCGTGTGTGTGTGTTCTGCGGTATTCTTAGTTTGTGAAAAGGTTTATGCTACCAGTTTTACACAGGCTCAAAATGTGTGTTTGTTATTGCGAAAACATACTAAAAAGATTGGATTACGGCAGAGTTAGACCAGAAAACATGTGGTCTACGTGTACAGTCACATGTTATATACACTATAACAGTGTAACAGTGGTGGAAAAAGTACTGCAAATTTGTACTCAGGTAAAAATGTGCTCAATTGCAAGAACAAGTACTGCTTTCAGAATTGTACTTGGTTTTACTTATGTGGAGTGGACTACGGGAGTGTTCGGCTCCAGTCAAATGAAGCTCAACGAGGCTTGCGGTTATAGCGGCGAATTTGCCAGTTCCATATTTGGATTAGGAATTTATTTACGGACAAATTAGAGGAATAAAAACCCCAGGATCATGTAGAGCGGGTTAATACGAACATGACGAGGCTCACTGTGGTAGTTACAGAGAGAAGGGTGACAGTTTTTCAATGTAAAGTGAATTGGAGCTGGAAGTGCACCTATGTTCACTGCCTGTTTAGAACTATTTGAAGCTATGTCCATTTATACATATAGTCTTTACTCAGCATCTGTAACGGGGCAGGCAGGAATCAGCTCTTAATACGTCATTGGGCACCACAATTTTCCAACCAGGAAAACAGTGGACTTGTTTATTTTAGATGAATATTGCCAATTTAAAATGTCCAAATTATAACATAAGTATCCACACAGATGATAATTATATAGCAGACACAAGTGTGGGACCAATAGTAATAAACAGGCATGTTAGTAATGCTGTAATAGAATGGTAATAGATTAGAAAGCACAAAGTATTTTATATTTAATGTGCACAAGAAACAATTAAGATGTTCATGCATTTTATTTGGTCAATGTTTAACTCATTACAGTCTACATACATTATATTCTGTCTGTTGCCCATATTCATCCATCCATCCATTGTCATCCGCTTATCCGGGGCCGGGTCACGGGGGCAACAGTCTAAGCAGGGACTCCCAGACTTTCTTCACCCCGGACACTTCCTCCAGCTCCTCCGGGGGGACCCCAAAGCGTTCCCAGACCAGCTGAGAGACAGAGTCCCTCCAGCGTGTCCTGGGTCTTCCCCGGGGCCTCCTCCTGGTGGGACATGCCCGGAACACATCCCGAGGGAGGCGTCCAGGAGACATCCAGAACAAATGCCCAAGCCCATATTCATATTCAAATAAAACATATTCAGTATGTAGAAAAATCAAATCAAACACTAAGTAAGTCATTGACCTGGTGTATGCAGAAGCTAAATATATTGTGCTGACGCTTATCTCCAACTACAGCATGTTAATGGACATTCCAAATGAATACAACATTAATACTACATTTTACTACATTATTCTAATTATAACAAAATTCTCTTTACTGTCGTTATTCTTTCAAATATTTTTTCCATTAATATTCCCTTAAAGGTTATTTTGAATTGAAAAAGAAAAGTCGCTTGTTTTAGCTCATTACAGCAACTGTTCCATAATTTAACTTAATCTTAACAAAGATTTTAGACAGGAGATACGCTGGGAACGCACACGGGTAGGTGAAGGCAACTCAGGGGTCCTCGCAGGTCCTAATTATAAAGTGTGCCTGGACATGAATAGCGCGGTCATAGATGTGTCTCTAGTGTTTCAGCGCATATGGCAATAAATGGAAGTAAACATACACTCTCTGAAGCCTCTTTATCCGACCACAAGTGCTACACAAGCAAAATATGTCTCCTTTAATTGTCCCATTACGCTATTTTCTGATCTATGTTATAATATAATGTTATATTCAAAAACATACCTGGAGTTGCGTTCTGTTTCAATCACACACTCATTGTTTGTAACCCTTTATTATTAGTCTGTCTACATCTTCAAAGCTAAAAAAAAAATACTCTGTTCCACCTTGTGATGTCATGAAGAGGTAGTTTTCAAGTGAACAGCTCCTTTTACCTTTACTTCAGTAGTATGGGCCTTTAAACTTTCAAAATACATGTGTGGTATACAATAGATTCCATTTCTTTAATAGTTACAGTGCAGATCCTTTAAACTACTTTAGCTCGCTTTATAATAATGACCTATATAAATCATAAACAAGTCAGATGCCCTCCCTTAGTAAGGCTTTGATATACTCTACATTTGTGTCTTAGTTTTAGTTGGGGCTGGACTGGTATGTGACATTTTTATTAAGAAAGCGTTTGTCATGTTTAGTGCTGCTTTTACTCATCCGGGACAGGGGTTAAGGAGGAGAGAGGATCAACTTTAACCCAGAGACAGGCGCACTGACAGGGGAGGGACACATATTTAACCCAGACACAGGCGCACTGACAGGGGAGGGACACATACTTCATGTATTTTCTGTGAGGAGTGAGCTGTGAACAGATATGTACTTTGCAGCAGGACTCAGATCAGTCATACAAAAGGTCAGAGCGTTCTGAAGAGTGAGGCTGGAAATATGACCAGATCTCAGCCTGTGTTTTATGTTGAAGTGATTAAGTGTGGTGGATGAGGTCCAAGCTGAGATGGTTTGTGCAAGAACAGAGGAGGGACAGAGGATATATGGAGCAGAGGAGAGGGTCAGAATGTAGGAATTCACCAATCCAGCTTTTTCAGTTCTGGTACTGCTTAAAGTATCCACTAATACCCGATATCAACCAACACCAGTGCAGAGACTGAAAGCAGCATTTAATTCCTTAAAACCAAAATAAAATGAGACTTTCTGGGCCAACTACGATGAGTAAATTGTCATTTTACATCAATGTACACTATATTGCCAAAAGTATTCGCTCACCTGCCTTGACTCGCATATGAACTTAAGTGATATCCCATTCTTAATCCATAGGGTTTAATATGACGTCCGTCCATCCTTTGCAGCTATAACAGCTTCAACTCTTCTGGGACGGCTGTCCACAAGGTTTAGGAGTGTGTTTATGGGAATTTTTGACCACCCTTCCAGAAGCACATTTGTGATGTCACACACTGATGTTGGACAAGAAGGCCTGGCTCTCAGCCTCCGCTCTAATTCATCCCAAAGGTGTTCTGTCGGGTTGAGGTCAGGACTCTGTGCAGGCCAGTCAAGTTCATCCACACCAAACTCTCTCATCCATGTCTTTATGGACGTTGCTTTGTGCACTGGTGCACAGTCATGTTGAAGAGGAAGGGGCCATCTCCAAACTGTTCCCACAAAGTTGGGAGCATGGAATTGTCCAAAATCTCTTGTTATGCTGAAGCATTCAGAGTTCCTTTCACTGGAACTAAGGGGCCAAGCCCAGCTCCTGAAAAACAACCCCACACCATAATCCCCTCTCCACCAAACTTTACACTTGGTACAGTGTGGTCAGACAAATACCGTTCTCCTGGCAACCGCCAAACCCAGACTCGTCCATCAGATTGCCAGATGGAGAAGCGCGATTCGTCACTCCAGAGAACGCGTCTCCACTGCTCTAGAGTCCAGTGGCGGCGCTTTACACCACTGCATCTGACACTTTGCATTGCACTTGGTGATGTATGACTTGGATGCAGCTGCTCGGCCATGGAAACCCATTCCATGAAGCTCTCTACGCACTGTTCTTGAGCTAATCTGAAGGCCACATGAAGTTTGGAAGTCTGTAGTGATTGATTCTGCAGAAACTTGCCGACCTCTGCGCACTATGCGCCTCAGCAGCCGCTTACCCCGCCCCGTCAGTTTACGTGGACTACCACTTCGTGGCTGAGTTGCTGTCGTTCCCAGTCACTTCCACTTTGTTATAATCCCACTGACAGTTGATTGTGGAATATTTAGGAGTGAGGAAATTTCACGACTGGACTTGTTGCACAGGTTCATCCTATCACAGTACCACGCTGGAATTCACTGAGCTCCTGAGAGCGACTCGTTCTTTCACAAATGTTTGTAGAAACAGTCTGCAGGCCCAGGTGCTTGATTTTATTCACCTGTGGCCATGGAAGTGAGTGGAACACCTGATTTCCATTATTTGGATGGGTGAGTGAATACTTTTGGCAATATAGTGTATATGTCCAACCATCAACTGAACCGATATTTGGAAACCGATGTAGGATACAGATTTTTTTTTTTTTTTCCCTGTATCAGTGGTGTTTCCCTAAGTCAGATGGAGCAGAGAAGCAGAGGAGAGGGTCAGATGAAGAAGATGAGAGGGTCAGATGGAGCAGATGAGTGGGTCAGAGGAGCAGAGGGAGAGATGAGAAGCAGAGGATGCATTAAACTTATATTTCTCCATGGAAACAAGCAGAGGGCACCACAAGGCCAAGTGATAGGTCTGATTTGTCAAGATGTTTTTCAATAGATTTCTAAGCAATTAAACATATCTGTAATTAAATTTAAATGCAGGATAGATCAATTTATTACCATACTGTGGAACATTCTACACAGGCAAAGCAAGGACCTCTCCATGGAATAAACAGTTGGCAGACCCTCCACCATAAAAACCTTTAAAGGGGCCATATTATGCTCATTTCTGATGTATGTTAGAATGTTGTTTCCTCATCACAAACACCTGGAGTTGTGTTTTGTTTCATTTACACATGTTTAACACACAAACCCTGCAGATTTAGGCTGAGTTCTTCTCTCAAACAGAAAACACCCTGTTCCACCTTGTGATGTCGTGTGGTAATCCAGGAAGTGCTCCACTGTGTTTTTAAACTCCACATAGCTTCATTAGAATCTTTTGGATGATTTCGGCCTGTAAACTTGAAAACTAAAAACTTTACATGACATCACAAGGTGGAACAGAGCATTTGGAGCTTTGGAGATGTAGACAGACTAATAATAAAGAGTTACTCAAACACGTGTGAATGAAACAAAACACAACTCCAGGTCTGTTTTTGAGGAGGTAACACCATTCTAACCTGACTAAAAGCTCACAAGAGTCATTTTGTATGACAATTCTTACCACTGAATCATTTCTTGGTCCTAATGTCTGTCTGTGTCGTGGTTTTCAGATTCTAATGAGATGATGTCATAGTCCCAGATGGGCTCACAGACAGTTTTCCCTATTGATTACATTATACTTTACTATAAAATCTCCAAAAAAGGTTAATAAAAAAAGAAAATCACAAATGTTGAACCTGATCTTTTCTATTAGTGACTATACCCAAAACTTACTGTATGAAAACACAAACCTGTATCTGAACAAGATTCCTTCTACAGTCCCTGACAAAAGTCTTGTCGCTTATCCATTTTGTAGAAACAAAAGCTTATAACCTGACTTTAAATTAATCGACTGGTTTTAGAAATGTCTCATATGAAAGCTAAAACCCTCCCAAATTATGCTCAATATACTAAAATAAATTTGCTTCACTGAAGAAAGATTGATCATTTAATGAACACAGAAAGGTCAGATTTTGGCAAGACAAAAGTCTTGTCGCCTACAGAAAACTGAACAAATAATTTACTTCAAATACAAAAATATGTTGCATAACGTCAGTGAATTAAGTAGTGGTGCTGTGAGATCCATATTTAATATCTTGTATGACTTCCATGAGCTTGAAGGACTGCATCCATGCGGTTCGACAATGATTCATACAATTTGTTGATGAAGTCATCAGGAATAGCAAAGAAAGCAGTCTTACATGCCTCCCAGAGTTCATCAAGATTCTTTGGTTTTGCCTTCCATGCTTCCTCTTTCATTCTATCCCAGACATGCTCAATGATGTTCATGTCTGGTGACTGGGCTGGCCAGTCCTGGAGCACCTTGATCTTCTTCGCCTTGAGGAACTTTGATGTAGAGATACAAGTATGCGATGGAGCACCATCCTGCTGCAAAATTTGACCCCTTTTATGGTTGGGAATGTAAGAGGTAGCTAATACTTCTTGATATTTTAGGCTATTGATATTGCCTTCCACCCTGCAAATGTCTCGCACACCCCCATACTGGATGTAACCCCAGACCATGATTTTTCCGCCACCAAACTTAACTGTTTTCTGGGTGAATCTTGGATCCATGCGGGCTCCAGTAGGTCTCCTGCAATATTTGCGGCGGCTGTGATGTAATTTAACCGAGGATTCATCTGAGAAATCCACCTTCTGCCACTTTTCCAGTGTCCATACTTTTAGCAGGCTGTGGGCCTTGGCAAATGCCACACGGTTTTTTAATTGCCTTTTGTTTAGTGCTGGTTTCTGTGCACTGATTCGACCATGGAGGCCATTTCGAGACAGAATTCTACAAACTGTTCTGGTTGACACAGGGACTTGAGGTGACCAGGCCTGGTGGAGCTCTGCTGCAGTGGAAAAGGGGCTGGCCTTGGATTTTCGAATCAACAAACGGTCCTCCCGAGCAGTTGTCTTGCGGGGTCTGCCGGACCTGGGCTTGTCAAAAACATCTCCAGTCTTTTCAGATCTTTTTCTTATTCTTTGTACTTGACGCTGAGACACATTGAAGGTGTCAGCCACCTCAGCAGTGGATCTGGTCTTCAGCCTCTTGATAATTAACGCTTTGGTCTCAGGGTGGATCTTAGGCATGTTGTCAGAGGTCAAGTTGCAGTTGATGTGAAGGTCTGGTGTGCTGGGGTTCTTTTTATACACACCCACTAATTGATTGATCAGTAACTGATCACAGGTGAGGCTGTAATCTAGGATTGGGTGCATCATATGACAAGGCGACAAGACTTTTGTCTTGCCAAAATCTGACCTTTCTGTGTTCATTAAATGATCAATCTTTCTTCAGTGAAGCAAATTTATTTTAGTATATTGAGCATAATTTGGGAGGGTTTTAGCTTTCATATGAGACATTTCTAAAACCAATCGATTAATTTAAAGTCAGGTTATAAGCTTTTGTTTCTACAAAATGGATAAGTGACAAGACTTTTGTCAGGGACTGTAGCTTCCTCCATCTGTGTTACATATGACTGGCCTATAGAATGTAGTGATGTCATCTGAAACAATACTTAAGTGGTGCAGTAATGCGGTGAAGATGTCCACTCTCTGGGTCTCCACACTTAAAACATCTCAGGGACCATCTTCTTCTCATGTGTTTCGCCTCTGTGTTTTCTTAAAGGTGTGGTGGCTCTCACTTTTGACTTCAACACTATCGTCTTTCACAAGTGATGGAAAGTAACGAAGCACAAAAGTAAAAGCACAATACTCAAAGGCGCACTACTGTACCTTTTTGGTTGGGGCTCCATCATCTAATTCGGCTTTAAAATCGGAATAAACCACCCACTTAATTCGGAATGAAGTCTAATTCCGAATAATCATTTTCATTAGGAATTAAGTGTTTACATGGTCTTTTTAAAGCGGAATTAATTTTTATTCAGAATTAACTTACTTTTAAGCGGAATTAAATCTCTCATGTAAACGCGTCAATTGTGAAACAATCCAGACAATGAATAAACATCTCCATGGAGAAAAGCATTTGACCGACCCTCCACCAGAAAAGTTACACAATTTACACAACTTTTCTGGTGTAGGATCCATCAACTTCTTGTCTCCATGGCGATGTTATTGCTTTGCTTGGAATGTTCCATGGTATGACACATCTATCGAGTGTTTCTATTGCTCAAAAATACAATCATTCTCTCTGTGAATAGGGGCGACTCTTCACAGATCTGACCTGTAATGTAGCCTATAGTTGTCTCCCTTGTGATAATCTCTACTGTGGAACATTCTAGATAAAGCAATACATCACCAAGATAAGCAGGTGGCTGAATCTCCACCAGAAAAGTTGCACAATGCACCTTTAAGTGTGATTTATAGGTATCTGTACTTTACTTAAACGTGCACTATGTAACTTTTCTGGAGGAGGATCTACCTTTGTCTGAAAAGTTACACGAGTAGATTTTTTCATGTGATACTTTTACTTTTGCTAGAGTTATCTTTTGCCCCTGTATTTGTACTTTTACTTACATAACTAAAGTGAGTACTTGAGTGAGGGACTGGCGGCTCTGTGCAGGCCCTGTCAGCTCTGGTCTCCGTCTCTGTCTCTTCACAGACTCTGGTCGGGCTTTGATCACACTGCGCTCACTCTGATCTTTAATGTGTCACTCCAATCTTTAAAGTGGAGATGTGTGAACTCGAGTTACCGACAAATATTTATACATAAACAGCAGTCAGTGGAAAAAGGTTTGTCTAAAAACCAAAGTACAACTACTGCTACAACAACTACTGCTACTACTGCTACAACTACTACTACTGATGTTACTACTACTGCTACTAGTGAGGCTAGTACTACTGTTACAACAACTACTACTGCTACTGCTACTGTTCTACTACTACTGCTACAACAACAACAACTACTACTCCTGCTGCTACTACTATTGCTCTACTACTACCACTACAACAACTGCTACTACTACTACTACTACAACTACAACAGCTACAACAGCTACTACTGGCACAACTACTGGTACTACTGCTTTTACTACAAGTACTACTGCTGCTGCTGCCCCTACTATTACTACTACTGAAGAGTGAAGCTTAGAAGAAGCTTTCCCGTTGTGTCCAGACTTCACCTGTTTCATCCTTGAGGCTGCTGTGATGCTGCAGGACACAGCTGAGGGACACTTTTGTCCTGAGGGCTATTACTGTCCTCAAACCGCCCCAACACTTTGGTTTGAGCTTGCTATTGTTGTATTTTACTGCTCAATGTGCTTAAACTGTCCGAGATTTTGATTTGATTTTGCTGCAACTACTACTGATACTACTACTGCTACTATTACTACTACTACTACTTCTACTACTATTAGTACAACTACTACTGCTACTATTACTACTACTGCTTCTACTGCTACTATTACTACTACTACTACTACTGCTACTATTACTACAACTACTACTGCTACTATTACTACTGCTGCTACTATTATGACTACTGCTGCTACTGCTACTATTACTACAACTACTACTGCTACTATTACTACTACTACTACTACTACTGCTACTATTACTACTGCTACTATTACTACAACTAATACTGCTACTATTACTACTACTACTTCTACTGCTACTATTACTACTGCTGCTACTGCTACTATTACTACAACTACTACTGCTACTATTACTACTACTACTACTACTACTACTACTGCTACTACTGCTACTGCTGCTACTACTGCTACTACTACAACTACTACTACTGCTGCTACTATTACTACTGCTGCTACTACTACTGCTACTACAACTACTAGTGCTACTACTGCCACTTTTACTACTATTACAGCTACTACTACTACTACTACTACTTTTACTACTATTGTTACTATTGCTGCTTTACTTCTGCTGCCATGGGTTGTGTTGAGGTGACATCAGCACACTGTAGAATCCCTATAGTTTAAAGTGATCTGGAGGACACGTCAGAAGTGTTTGGTGATATTTGCTGTTTAACTGTGAGAGAGCAGCTTTGTCTCTTTGGACCGATCCTCGTGAAATCAAAACTGGGACAAAGTTCAACGTCTTCACTGTCAGGCACAAACTCTAAATAAACAGTCAAATCTCCCACAGAGTTCTACAGGCCCCTGCCCTCCATCTCAAAGGAGGACATCAAATTCTAGAATGTGAACGCAAACATGTTGATACTTTGCAGCTGATATCATCAATATTCCCAGGGGGGTGAAGCTAACTGGAGGCACTGCTCTGTCTGAAGCTCTGTTACTCAAGTGAGACTTCAATCTGAGCTGTTATAAGAAAATCTGACCAGAAAGAACTGAACTACAACTGTCAGAGATGATTTGTGCTAAACAAGTCAAGTTTTTCAATTAGTCACTCTCTCCTTTTTGTTGAAAATCAAACTCTAAAACTCTAAAATTGGGAAAAAGGATTGTATCCTATTGATCACAGGCTCCTGAAAATGTGTTTAAATTCATTTAGTATTTTTTCTTTAGATTTTCAGACAATCTAAAACCTCCCTTGGTAGTGTTTGCTAATGTGTGCATTGTATCATCATGGTAACTGCTGAACATTACACCATAGACATGCATGCAGAACACCCCCAACACAACTTCAAAACCAGCTTCTACTGATACATGTCCTCCAGGTGCTGCTATTTTCACAGCACATTTGAATGCCATTAACAGTCACTGTTGACTGAGTTTAGTGGAGTGCGACGGCGGTCATTTTGATTGTCAGGTCCCCCCTTAAAGCCACGGCGCCCCCTGTCTGCAGAAGACAGTGATGAGGCATTTATGGACCTTCTAAAAACAGGTGAGGACAGTTTAAGGCGTCTCTGGTTTCAGAGGAGTTCAGGGACAAACAGAGATGGTCACCTGGACAGAGGCACCTGCAGCAGATCACCTTACCCCAGAAGAGGAGCCTCTGATGGGGCAGAGACAGGAGGGGGGGTGGGGCAAACTGGAGGTCTGTAGTCCTCATTCAACTGACACAAGCCTTAGTTTATGTATTATCACTTGGTAAAAGAAATAAAGCATAATACATTACACAAGCATTTTCCACTTTAAGTCTACAAGTGACTAAAGTGTGTTGTGTTTCTTGCACTGCTTCTTTAACCAGGCTCACACCAGACTGATCTGTGTGTCACTTTGGAGTGAGTTCCACACATTATCCACCAGCGAGAGGCCAATGCGGATTCTCGTGAGTCTGAGAGCTCACAAATATCATGGGAATCTATCTTACCCTGCAAGGTTACCACTCATTCAGATATGATTTCATTCTATCCTTTGAAAATATCAGATTTTGTTGATTATTTTATGTTTTGTCCATCCAATCACATTAGATTTAAATTATAATCTGAAGTTAATCCTGACAGTTACTTTTCCCAAGTACTTTGTACTTCTACTTGAATAATATTATTATGACATGACATTACTCTTACTTGATCTCAATTTTTGGTACTTAACCCACCTCTGGAGTGGAGCAGTAGGCTCTGTGGACAGTCTCTCTCGAGGCTTCATCAGCAGTACCTGGAGGTTGTTTCATGTTTTAGGTTGACGGAGATACCAGTACCAGGCGCCAGACACGAGGAGAATATGCAAACTCCAAGCAGAGAGGCCCCACCAGAGAGTCAAACCAGAGACTGAGGTCTAATCACTCAGCCACTGTGCCGACAGTCTCATGACACACAGTTCTTCCTCCTCCAGTCACAGTACTAAAAATTCTAACTCAGTTTCAATACTAAGGAATATGACTCAATGCACAATACTGATTGTCTTTCTTTAGACAACAGAATGTGATTTTTCACATTACATGATAGTACTTTCCTTTCTATTCCCATGTGTCCTTATATCTGTGTAATCCTCAGTGGTCCTGTAGGTTCCATAGTGGTCCATGGGTGTATACTAGTCTATGTGCTCTGATACTTGTTCTGATACAGCTCAACATCATTCTAAAGACATTCAGGAAAGGTTCTGCTCTGTCCTGTCAATGGGACTTTTTTAGTTTCGATACCTGTTTGAGTATCTATTTTCGATACTGGTTTTTGATATCTCTCCCCGGCGCCTCTCTGGTCTCCAGTTGGGCGCTGGTTTCGTTGGTTGTATTTTTCCCGTATCCATGGAGACCATGCAAGAGCCTAGCAAAGGAGCAAGCTAAGGTCATTTGAGTTGCTACAGGTATTTTACATCAAATGTGGCAGAAGACCTTCAGAGGAAATACTCTGAGGGAATGAACACAAGGGACTGTTGGATTGTGTGAAATGAACTGTTTTTCTCGTATTCATGGAGACCGTGCAAGAGGCTAGGCTTTTTATACCATATGTAGCAGCAAATGTGGCAGAAGATCTTCCAGTGAAAACACTTTGAGGGACTGGACCATTTCCTCACCAACCAAAACACCCGCGCTGAGTAAGAACAAGGCCTTTCCTGTTGTGTTCACTTGGCGCCCCCTGGAGGCTGCTGTGATGCTGCAGGACGCAGAGGAGGGACACTTTTAACTCTTCCTCTCCTCAAACGACCCTGACACAGGCTGACCCTCCCTGACCAGTCCTCCTGTTAAACTGCACTGAGACCTTCGACTGAGTGGAAATGTTGCAGCAAAACTGCAACAGTTTGTTGTAGCTAAACTTGAATATCACTCGGAATCAATAAAATATCTCTCTCGTTGGTGCATTGGGCTGCAGTGGCTCTGGTTCTAGCTGCAGTGGTTCTGGTTCTGGGTGTCATGGCTCTGGTTCTGGCTGCAGTGGCTCTGGTTCTGGCTGTCATGGCTCTGGTTCTGGCTGTAGTAGCTCTGGTTCTGGCTGTCATGGCTCTGGTTCTGGCTGTAGTAGCTCTGGTTCTGGCTGTCATGGCTCTGGTTCTGGCTGCAGTGGCTCTGATTCTGGCTGCAGTGGCTCTGGTTCTGGCTGCAGTGGGTCTGGCTCTGGCTGTCATGGCTCTGGTTCTGGCTGCAGTGGCTCTGGTTCTGGCTGTCGTGGCTCTGGCTGCACTGTTCAGCTGCTTCTCATTTCCCTGTGAAACTTTGTGAAAACACAGGGATCAGAGGGAGCACAGGGACACACCCTCAGCTGTGTGCCCGTGCCAAGGGTGGGGTCCCAACAGTCTGTCCACCTACCCCCTCCTCATCCCCCGCTTTCCCCATACCTTCTCACTCCTCCTCTCCTTCATACCCCCTCCTTCCCCTTCTCCTCTTCTCTCCTCCCTCTCCCCCCTCACACTTATTTCTCCCATCTCCTCCATCTCTATCTCTCCCCTTCTTTCTTTCTCACTCATCCTCCTCCTCTCTTTCGCTGTCCTCTCATAATCATCTCTTCCTCCACTCAATCTTCCCCCTCTCCCTGTCTCCTCCATACTCCCTCTCCGTTTCACACATTTCATTCTGGACTTTCAGATGGTCACATGACAAAACCCAAATCCGCAGCCTTCACTCAGCGTTTACTTCAAACCTCAGTGGGTTTGTTTTATGAATGAACGTTTGTGCTCTTCTGTGCACTGCAAAAAAGAAAGCGAGAATTATTTCACTTGAATTCACAATCTTCGTATCTGATCAGTGTTCACTATTTTAGATGTAGTTTTTTCGAGGGGAAGGAAGACTTTATTGATCACAGATTAGGTGGAGCCAAAAAAAGTTACGATGCTTTGAAAACTTAAAGAAGAAATACAAAATTGATTTAAACAACACATTTTTCAGACCCTGTGATCAAGTGTTCATGGTCCTGTTTAGGAGTTTGACTTTCAACAAAATGGTGAGAGTGACTAACTGAAAACTATCAGTATAAGGATCCTATTCGCAGGTAACATTGTAAAACTGTCCAGGAGCATTGATATTTCAACAGCTGAACTACTCCATGTATTTCAGAACATGTTTGCAGAGATCTAAACTACAGGGTTAGCTGCTTTTACACAGAATAATACCCCATGGAGGCACAGGGAGGGCATCTGACACACACAGAAAGGCCGTCTGACACACAGGGACATTTCAGAACATGTCTGTAGAGGTCTAAATGACAGGTGTTGTTCACTGGATAAATTATGCTACTGAACTAGTAACTTTTCTTGTTGGGTTGGTATACTTCTTGTCACCATGGAGATACTATTGCTTTTCCAGAAATGTTCCACAGTATGGCATGAAACACAATTAACGGGACTAGACTCACCTAAGGAGCTCTGAGTTTGACTAGACTCACCTAAGGAGCTCTGAATTTGACTAGACTCACCTGAGGAGCTTTAAGTTTGACTAGACTCACCTGAGGAGCTCTAAGTTTGACTAAACTCACCTGAGGAGCTCTGAGTTTGACTAGACTTACCTGAAGAGCTCTGAATTTGACTCAACTCACCTGAGGAGCTCTAAGTTTGACTAGACTCACCTGAAGAGTTCTGAGTTTGACTAGACTTACCTGAGGAGCTCTGAGTTTGCAGAATTACAGCAGTTCAAATTTGATGTAATCTTTACAGACATTTTTACAGACATGGATGATTCGCACAGGACGAGAAACAGATGATTTTTGTAATTATTACAATTTACCAGTGGACTCCAGATTAAAACTAATTCCGTGTGAATAGGGCTTTAGTAACCAAATCTGTACCCTTGCCTTTTTTTTTTTTGCAGTGAATGTTCCAGTGCAGGGTTGTGGTCGGAGCGTGCCAGTGCGTTGCCAGGTACAAAGCCATTAGGTGCTTGAGAAAACTTCCTCGCAGAATCCCTGGTCTGGGTCTGAATCGTGTTTTCAGAGACGGGCAATTTATGAGAAGAGGAAATGGTTTTTAACGCTCTGCAATCAAGCTTTGGGCGGGCGAGAATGAACCCACCTGCTGCTCGGGGAATATTCGTGTGAAGTCATACCAGTAAAATTCAGGGCACTAATTGCTCAAGATTAAACGAGCCCAGTTGGTAGCTTAACGTTTTTCCTGTACCGCACTGAAAGCTTTTAAAGTGCATTCTTGTGGCTTTGATTGAATTTTAAACATGCTTTTGGTTTAATGTCATACTGTGGAACTTTCCAGACAGAGGAATGACATGTCCATGGAAACAAGCAGGTGACGGACCCCCAACCAAAAAGTTACATAGTGTACCTTTAAACGGGATTACTGAAACTAAAATACAACTCCAGGTATGTTTTTGATGAAGGACAATAGTAAAAGCTCAAAATTATCCTTGTAAGGGTGCCCAGCTTTACTGCTGTTTTTTGTTGTGTGGGAAACATGTAGCCTGAGCAGCCAGCCCCTTCTACATTCTGTTTGTATCAGGCATGAAACATTTCTTTTGCAAACTGGGTGCACATGGGAGGAGAAAAGTTTGGGGGTCCTTTCCCAGAATAAGTATTATGGTCTGGATTATGTTTGACACCCTCTTTGTACAAACAGGGCTATTTGTTTCTACTCCTACACCTTATTTATGTCGCTGAGCCTTCAGGACTGTTATAATTATTATAATGCATCTAGAAAGCACATAAATATGACCACAGATGACAACTCTACATGTGTAATGCAATACACAAAATGTACATTCATGAAGATCATGAAGAGATACTAACAACAACAGTGCACTGGTCACACAGGTGCACTGGTCAGACAGGTGCACTGGTCAGACAGGTGCACAGCCTGATGTGTCACAAACGTCCCCTTAAACACAGCACGTTCACACTCATCTCTCACAGATGCAAAATCACGTCTTTCCTGAAGAAACATCCTGTGTTTCCCTGAAAAGGAGTAGGTTCCTCCACACGTGTGTAACACACACACACACGCGCACGCGCGAGTGTAATAGTGCTGTTACTGTTATTCCACGGTCACTGTCGCTCCTTCATAAACACAGACGAGGTGGACTCCTCACTGCCCCAGCCGCTCTCACTCCAATCCTCCGTCCGGATCCTCCATTTCACACAAACTCGCACTGAAACTAGCTCACTGTTTGATTAAATGACGGCCTGTATTTCTAACTATCACCTAATCATTACAAACACAAAGATACAAACAATGACTTTTCGCAAAACACAAGTTACTTTTAGATACTTGTGTTGAAAGTTAGCGCTGCTGTTGTCTCCTGCTGCACATGTGCACTCACGTGGAATCACCTCCCATCTCCAATTCCCATGGACGATGATGTGGGTTTATTCAGCATAGTTTGAGCCCGCTGTGGTCGTCAGTACACATACGCAAACCTTTAAAACAATCGGCTGGCCTCTCCGGTTGTAAGAGCGCATGTAGAACGCATGGGGTGGAAAGTCACGCTCTCAACATGTGCCTCCATATAAGGGCAAAACAGCACAAGTTAATGAGACGTTTGGTTGTTGCAGTTCACTCAGTGACCAGAAGAGGGTAGTAAAGGACACTGTGACTACAACCATGTTGCAAACAGACAGAAGTGAAGGGAAAACAGGATTATTTGGATACAAGTCGAAACTATTTAATTATACTTTTGACACACAATGATTTCAGATTTGCTTGCCTTGATTGCACTGACTGGAAACGAAGCATGCGTCTCTCTAACTGGTTAATCCATCTGTCAATCACGCTCTCTAAAATCAGGGATGCGGAATCCAGCTCCAGATCCACTTGTCTTTGTAACGTTTTGTCAAATTGTGTGGCTCTGGCTGGACACGTCTGGCATTTTCTATACAGAGGGATGTCAGTCTGGTCTGGACTTCATCTGTTGTCTCTCAACTCAGAACCAAACACCATCATCCAATCAGATTTGTTTATTTCAGTGACGCGTGCGGAACGAAGGAGCTCATTGGTCACCTGTCATCAGTGGAGGATGACGTACTCAATTACATAAGTAAAAGCACGGATACAGAGGCAAAAGATTACTCAAGTAAAAGTATCGCATGAAAAATCTACTTAAGTAAAAGTACCTCTTTAAAAATATACTTTGAGTAAAAAGTAAGTAAAGTATTTGGCAGAGAGTTTTTAGAACAATTAAAGCATGAAATGTGTGATTTTGATAAAGAATTGAGTTGATTTTAAGTGATTAAAATGATTTCTTAATTTTTGTAGCAGTTTTTTTGTATTTTTGTGTGTTTTTGTGTATTTGTTTTGTTTAAATTTGGGATAATTATAAGTCTCAGCCATTTCAGCAGCTCTTAAACCATAAAATGTAGTGTAGTACAAAGTACACATACCCACTCTCAAATGTAGTAAAGTAAAAGCTAAACGTATCCACTGTAAAATGTACTCAAGTAAAGTACAGATACCTAAAAATTGTACTTAAGTATTGTAGTTTTACTTTTGTACTTTGTTAAGTTTCCACCACTGCCTCTCATTTTGAACAAAATCATATTTCTCTCTCCTCAGATGAACAGAGTTTAGAGCTTTACTCATTAATTTTGCAGATGTCCACTATGTTTTCCAGCCCCCTGCGATATTTTTTTTTCCCTTTTGCTTTCCTGGATTATTTGCATTCTTCTTTAATACCAAGTAAATCCAAATCCACTTTTTTTTTTTTTTTTTTTCATTTATGTAGCACATGTTACAAACAAAGCAGTTTCAACAACAAAAAGGACAACAAAACCAAATAAAACAAAACCATAAAAATCATAAAATAGCAATAAATAAGTAAAATAAATAAAAGACACAGAGGACCACACAACTCACAGTGTTAAAAGCCAGAGAGTAAAAGTGGGTTTTAAGGTGAGACTTAAAACTCTCCACTGTGGGGGCTGTTCGGACATGGGGGTCAGAACGTTCCAGAGCTTGGGTCTGGCCGCAGAGAAGGCCCCGTCCCCCCTGCTGGAGCTGGAGCTGGCCCTCGGACCTCAGAGCGCGTGCAGGGGGGTAAATCTGGATGAGGTCCAGGATGTAACGTGGGGCCAGTCCATTTAAAGCTTTAAAAACAAACAATAAAATCTTAAAATTAACTCTAAAACCAACTACACTTGTCTAATCCAGAGGAGATAAAAACGTGCATGACCTGTTCAAATGACTGAAACGATAAAAAAGGTTTAATTTTAGTTAAACGCCAGATTTAACAACCGCGTTCACTTGTTTGTCAAATTTAAAATCACTGTCAATAGTGAAATAATAAAAACTCTGGCTCCTGCTCCTTCTGAGAGGTTAACATCTATTATCTGAAAACAACCAGAGCTAAAATAATTTAAATACTATAATAAGGATTTAAAGGAGTGACCGAAAGTGTTATTATTAATGATGAAAAAAAAAAAAAGAAAAATAGTTAATAATGAAAAAAAAAAAAAAAAAAAAAAAGATAATCCGTAAAGCAAAGGCAATTCATAATTTATATAAAAAAAATAAGATAATTAATAATAAAAAAATTAAAATAATAATAGATAAATAAATAAAAAGAAAGGGGGAAAGAAAAAGAAAATATTTTTGAAATTGCTTTAATATGCTTTAATATTGTCATAAATAGTAAAAGATGATGAAAAGATTAAAAGAAATGATGATGAAAATAATATTAGGTAAGTACAGTGGCTAAAAGTGTTAAGTAAAAACGGGGAAAGGAAGAAAAATGAAGTTATAAATAGGCCAAAATATAAATAAAAGGAGGCTTAGTAGTGTGGTTATGCAGCACTACATTACTTTTATTTTTATTTACTTAAATGTGTGTGTGTTCGGTTAGGGACGATGAGCTTTTTGTGTCTTTTTTTCATGTTTATTATAGTATTTTGTTTAAATGTTATATTCTATTGTATTTAATAAAAACTATAATAATAATAAAATAAAATAAAATAAACACACACAAAAAACCACCCATAGCTAGTAAGTAAGCCTGTGTTGGTGGTGCGTCATCTCTTATTACTACATTACCACTTTCCTCAAGACAATCTCACACATAAACATCACACTGGGTTAATGAGCTCTCAGCTGGCGGCCATTTGGTTGTAGTTCTCTTTTGGATTTGTTGCTAATTTAGAGAGCTTTATCTGTCCCTGATGTGTCCAGTGTGATCTCACGGGGAGGGAGTCCGTAAACACACAAAGGGCCAGTTTTATGAGGTTTGGTTAGGAACAGATGAACAACAAAAGCAGTTCCTAGAAGCACTTTCACATGAACAGACCGGGGGCATGTGTTTGAGCAGATGTCTGGGAGCGAAAGTCAGAAATGCGCGGAGCAGAGAGTTTGAAGGGCCCATATTACGCTGTTTTCTGGTTTATGTTTTAATATTTTATGTTTCCTCATCACAAACATGCCTGGAGTTGTGTTTTGTTTCATTTACACATGTTTAATGCACAAACCCTGCAGATTTAGGCTGAGTTCTCTCAAACTGAAAACACTGGTAATACAAAATGTTCTCCACTGTGTTTTTAAACTCCACACACCTTCACTAGAATCGTTTGGATGATTTTTGCCTCGGAATTGCCAATCTTCACTGAACTAAAAGTAAAATGTTGCTGTGAACTTGAAAACTACAACTACATGACATCACAAGGTGGAACAGAGCATTCTGAGGTTTGGAGATGTAGACAGACTAATATTAAAGAGTTACTCAAACATGTGAATGAAACAAAACACAACTCCAGGTCTGTTTTTTGAGGAGGAAACAACATTCTAACATGACTTAAACATGACTTAAAGTTCACAAGAATCAGTTTTGTGTAATATAGCACTTTGAAACTGCAAATTCATAGAATTCTGATCTGTTCTGAAGGTTTTAATTTATTTCTAGTTATTATTAATTTGGTAGGTAAATATTTGTCATACTTCTACTTTAATCAAGTGAGAGTTTATGAAGTAAAGTTGAACAATACAGAAAGTAGCGTTGAGTTCTAAAAAGGATGTCATCACACTGGGGGTGTTCTGCCTCTATGCCTATGGAGGAGTTGTCATCAGTTACCGTGGTGACGCAACACACACGTTAGCAATAACTACCAATAAAGTGTTAACAAAGTCTAAAAATACAAAACAGATTTAAACAGCACATTTTCAGGAGCCTGTGTTCAATACGAGCGTTCATGGTCCTCTTCAGGAGTTTGGTCAGACTGTGTTCAAATAAAGCTCATATTAAAGACAAACAGAGCTTCAGACAGGGTAGTGCCTATGGTTAGCATCTGCTGATGACATCATGCTGCAAAGTATCAATACACACATCCAAAATGCAGACAATTTACAAGCAAGGAACACATTTTTCAAACACGTAGGACAATAACGGTCTGTTTTTAGTTCGCAAATCATAACTCCTCTGTAAATTAGACACATTTTGGTTTGTTTACATTATGGTTGCTAGGTAACAGTTATGGAATTATAAATACATGTCACGTCTGCTGCTCATGTCCAACCAGGAAGTCAAATTATAAACTTCACCAAAGGGGTATTTTTAAATGAACCATGCACTATTTGAATGGAGAGAGTTCATACACACTTGACACTATGGACAGTGTAGAATGTTGTGATGTCATGTGAACACAACCCGAGCTAAAACACACACACAGCCCACCAAATGTTCACTACACGCAATGGCACTTAGCCCCAGATAATTTGGATAATCCCGATAATTGCAGACGGAGGAGTGTGCACGCTGGTCTCTGGGGTCACGGAGGGGTCACAGAAGGGTGGGAGGGGTCGCGACCTTTGCTCTGACGAGAGAACATCTGGTGTGAACAGCTGAACGGTCCCAGGGCCAGAGACACCTGTGTGATTACAGAGGCACGCACAGAGCAGAGGAGCTGAGGAGCTGAGAGATGGGATATTTACTGCTAAAACAGAACATATTTACATCACCATGATACATTTTATTGTTTGAAAATGTTATATTTGCCCAAAACAACTTTAAGTAGTTTCAGTTTTTTGTTTCTGACAGTCACTCCCCCATCAGAGTGATCACAACACATTCAAAATGCATCCCGCTGAGGAAATGACTACACATCCCATCAGCTTTGTGACGTGTGTTTGTGTATTTGTGTACACGGCTAACGTGATGTGAGAAAGAAAACACAGGAAAACTTAAAGTCCACAATATCTGACCACTGTCAAGGGGAAAACCATGTCATGGACTGGGACAGAGCTGAAACAGCAGGAACAGAGGAGCACAACTACAAAAGATACAAAAAAAAAAAAAAAAAAAAAAAAAAAAAAAAAGATAAAAAGAAAGATACAAAGGAAAAAAATGAAAGATACTAAAAAATAACAAAACAAAAAATAACAAAAACAAATAAAAAAACAAAACAAAACAATATTAACAAAAACAAATAACAAAAAACAAATAAACAAAACAAAAAACAAAACAAAAACAAAACAATAATAACAAAAACAAATAACAAAAAACAAAAACAAAAAAACAAAAAACAAAAACAAAACAAATAATAACAAAAACTAATACAAAAAAACAAAAAAACAAAAACAAAACAGAAACAACAAAAAAATAACAAAACAAAAAATAACTAAAAAATAAGAAAGATACCAAAAAAAAAAGAAAAAGTTCCAAAAAGAACTACAAAAGACGAGAAACTATTGAAGCAGGGTGCACAGACCATCAGCAGAGATGAGGGGGGCGTTTACCTCGGCTCACACACGGGACTCACTTCTCCAGAGAGCACCACATGATGGTGGGTGTGGTCAGTCTGATAGCTCTACCAGATCCATCAAACTGAGCATGCCTGAACAACAGCTGATCAGAGACACGTCACAGTCACACCTCTGATGAAGACGAAGTGCTGCCACCCAAACATGTCAGGGAAATAAGCTATTTACCTTTTTACAATTTGTCTTATTAGAAGAAAACACAATGTTTGTTATAAGACAAATTCATCAAATAAAAGTTCTAAACATGTGTGACTTAATGTTGTAGGCGTTAGAGCATGAGAATCTTACACTAAATGTTATTACAATATGGGAGAAAGCTCCAGAAGTCTTTATATCTTAGTATTTTGTATAATAACCCTTTAAAGGTGCACTAGTGAACTTTTCTGCTTCTGCTTGTCTTGTCTCCATAGAGATTATTGTTGTTTTGTCTACAATATAAACTTGAACATGAATTTTTTATTTGCAAACTATTAAACTTGAATTGGCCCTAAAGCTACAGTTTACAGATACCATTTTCATTCTGCTGAGTGAAATATTGTAAATATAGTCAGGATAATGAGCTGGTATGATTAATGCAGACTTGGTAGCCGAGTGGAACTGTGGAATGACCAGTGTCTGTTGTCAGGGCGATGGTTGAGCTGTTGGGCTGTCATGCTCTGTCACACAGCACATGCTGATTGGGTTTCTCTGCGGGGCATCTGGGCATTTGTCACAAAACACCTCGTAAGAAGCCAGGAATGTGTCTAATGTTGGGTTCTTTCACCAGCAGGACCAGAGGTGGGTAGAGTAGCCAGCAACTGTACTCAAGTAACAGTAACTATGTAAAAGTATAAAAAGTACAATTTGTTAAGAGTTTCCACCTCTGTACATTAGCCTGATCAAAACTGCTTCATTCTTCAGTGCACCAGAAGATGTCCTTAAACTGTTATTAAAAAACATCTTCAGTTCTGCCTCTAGTGTTTAGAAATGAAAACGCAACACATTTTGTTCATTTTAAACCACTGATTTAAAACAACTTAATAATAGAACGTTGCATTTCACCGTAACAGGAAGTACATTTTAAGGAACAGTATGAAACTTTCTGGAATTGGCACGTCACCTGCATGTTTCCATGGTAACAGAAAGTTAAAATCAGACTTTGAAACATTCTCCGTGGAGATAGATATGTTTTATGCCATACTGTGGAATATTATAGCCAAAGGAACAACATTTCCATGGAAACAAGCAGAAGAAGACAAAACATGCCTTTATTTTAGGCTACATTTAAGCAAAACAAAAAACAAACAAACAAAAAACTGTGGCTTTAACTTGGAGCATTTGCGTATGACCCGGTGTATTAAGTTTTTCTAATAATCACAGGTAAATACAGAGTGGTGGGCGGGGATAGGGGGTAGGTGAAAACAGACATTTTCTGAGCACTCAAGCCTCAACTGTAGGACAAACCAGATTACTCAAACATGCAGGGATCAAACTGAATATAAGATCATAATATAAGTGAGGGGAACATCATTACAAAGCTCATTTTCTATAATCTGTCTCCTTTAAAATGTATTTGAAAAGCAACGAGAACCTCAGACAACCTCCAAAGAGACTGAAACACAGACTCGAGGAAAGAACAAACTTCCCCTGATGCTTCATGCACTTTTCATGTTTCTCTCTTTACTCCAGACAGGACATCAAATATGGAGAAGACTCTGCACGAACCGTCTGCTCCAACTTCTGTGCACGAATAGAACGGACGGAGAGATGCCATTACTGTAAAAGAGAGATGGAGAGGGGGAGAGAGGTAGGGAGAGAGAGATGAGGGAGGGAGAGAGACAAAGGGAGAGGAGGGAGTGAAAGAGTGGGAGGGGAGGAGGGAGAGAAAGACAGGAGTGGCAGAGGGGGGAGGAAGAGGGAGAGAGCAGGGAGGGAGGGAGAGATAGAGAGAAGGGAAAGGTGGGAGAAAGAGAGAAACAGGAGGAGGGGAAGAGGAAGAGAGAAAGAGGGAGAGACAGGAGGGGGAGGGGGGGAGTCGGATAGAGAGACAGGAGGGAAGCAGAGGAGGGAAAGAGAGACAGGAGAGAGGGGGGAAAGGTGGAGGAACGAGAGAAACAGGAGGAGGGATGGAGGTAGAGAGAGGAGAGAAACAGGAGGTGGAGGGGCGGTGCATTTGTACAGGCAGGATTCAGAGATGTTATCTGAACCCGTGTCACGGGCCAATGCACCGGCAGCGTTTGGGCATGACATCATCTGTGTGCAACCATGACTCACTGCTCAGGAATCTGCACTTTGGACCTGGTTTAGTCCTGGTTTAGTCCTGGTTTAGTCCTGGTTTAGACTTGGGTTAGTCCTGCTGTGAGTGTGCTTTACATTAAAGATCCTGTATTATGCAAAACTTACACTTTGGAGCTTTTAGCCAACTGTACAACAACTCACCCTTATGTAACAGATAATACTCCCTACAACTGTACAACAACTCACCCTTATGTAACAGATAATACTCCCTACAACTTTACAACAACTCACCCTTATGTAACAGATAATACTCCCTACAACTGTACAACAACTCACCCTTATGTAACAGATAATACTCCCTACAACTGTACAACAACTCACCCTTATGTAACAGATAATACTCCCTACACCTTTTCATTTTGGCAGAAGCGTGAGTTGGAAGTAGCTCGCCTTTCTAATGGCGCTAATTTGTCTGTCCCAAATTTAAAGCAAAGGTCAAAAATCACACAGAGATTTTTATGAGTCGCCTTTCTAGACCATAGACCTAGAAAAAAACAAAAAACAAAAAAAAAAAACACAAAAACGTCACCACTCTCACTGTAACTGCTGCTGTGAGCCTAGTAATTTTGGTCTTAAATGTTCGTATTTTACATGATCCTGGTATTTTTATTTCATTATTTTGTCCGTAAATAAACTCCTGGTCCTAATATGGAACTGGGCTCCAAATTCGCTCCTATAACTGCCAACCTCCATGAGCTTCATTTGACTGGAGCCGATGAGTCTACGGGCACCTCACAACAACAAACACATACAAAAGCGTTGTATTTGCCAAAATCAAAGAGAGTCCGGCCCAAACAGAGGATACAAGTCATCCTCCAGTTCCACGGCTCCAGGGAGTTTCCTTTAAGGCAGCGGAATTCTCACCAACGCAAATCAAACACGTCCCATTGTCTGTCCTGACGTCTGGACTCAAAGAGACCTGCGATTTCTGGGAAGACGAGCGTAACGTGATGATTTCATTTCCTGCAAATCTCGGTGTGATTTTAGATTCTGTGGGCTCAGCGTTGTTCCCTCATAAACAATCGGACAAACAGCGCGGGGGCCAAGACTCTCCGGATCCGGGGCAGGCTTCCCATGTTTCTCCGATCAGACGCAGAGGAGCGCGTTTTCTTTGGAGGAGCTGCTGTAGATGGTGTTTTCATAGTCCCACTCTTGCTGTGAAATGACCTCTCCTGTCCACAATCACAAACACTCGCTCCGGACACAGCAAAGCACCATGGGAAAATGAGGGTTTTGTTTAAAGGGCCAATATCACACTATTTTCTGATTTCTGTTCTAATGTTGTTTCCTCATCACAAACAGACCTGGAGTCGTGTTTTGTTTCATTCACACATGTTTAACACACAAATTTTGCATTCTACTCAAATAGGGTTCTTCTCTCAAACAGAAAATACTCTGTTCCACCTTGTGATGTCATGTGCTCCACTGTGAATTTTAAACTCCATAGACCTTCACGAGAATCATTTGGATGATTTCAGCTTTGGAACTGACAAATTCCAAGTTTGAACAAATTGTAAAAGGTAGCTGTTTACATGAAAACTACCGCTTTATAACATCACAAGGTGGAACAGAGCATTTTGAGCTTTGGAGATGTAGACAGACTGATAATAAAGTGTTACTCAAACATGTGTGAATGAAACAAAACACAACTCCAGGTCTGTTTTTGAGGAGGAATCAACATTATAACATGACTTAAAGCTCTCAAGAGTCAGTTTTGCATCGTATAGGACCTTTAAAGGTGTTGTACCTGTACCTGTTTTATCATCTTAAAAACATAAAACAGAACTAGTTCATTTTAAACAGTTTGCAGTGGTCCAAAGTTATTCCTCATTTACCTTCTGAGTACCCTAATTATACTCCAGGATGAGTTTATGAGCACTTTTCACAACTTTCAGAGACCAGAGCGAAGTTTTGCCGTCACAGTGATGCTGTTCCCCCCGTGTCTGTGTGGGTTTCCTTCAGGCACTCCAGTTTCCCCCATCAACCCAAAACATGCTCCATAGGTAAAAAATCCTCCAGCTGAGGTCCTGACCAAGCAACAAGATCATGGAGACGGGTCCCCGGGCACAAGGAGGAAAAGGGATAATAAAGTACTACAAAACAAAACATAAACACCTGTTTTTGTTTGAGGAAATACTCCATGCAGAGTTTAATCTATTGGTGGTTTTCAGATTCTAGAATGTGATGATGTCATACTCCCAAATGGGGGTCAAGAGCCAGATTTCCCTAGTGATTACACTGTATTTTACCATGAAATATGCAAAAAGTAAATTCACAAATGCTAAACCTGGTATTTTCAATTATTATTATTATTATTAACCCAAGAACTCGTTCTATTACAACATGATTTTGCATTATAACTGCTCCCCATCTGTATTAACATTGGCCTATAGAATGTTGTGATGTCATCTGAAACCCAGCACTAGTCTCTGGGTTCTGTTTCAGTAGCATTCCCTTTCCACCTAAACCATGCACAAAAGGTTTCTCTTATAGGTACTAACCCAACATAATTATTTATTTATTTATTTATTTATTTGAAAGGGACAGCGCACATTAATGAACATATGATACATATGTAAATATGACAGATTATAGCCACAGGCTAATTTCCATCTGTTGTCTCTGGACAGGTTAACGGTGCCAATTAAAAGGTCACACATACAATAAAACAAGAGAACAATACATTAAAAACACAGATTACACACAGGAGCGATTCACAATCAAAAATAATCAAAAAACTTAAACTCAGGAGGGTTACACAATTCATATTGCACTAGTCCTAAAGTGCTGAGTGTATTGCACCTGCCCTAACGTTTCTATTCTTATATTATATTATTATTCAGATGTGAGCCCCATTCTCACATGTTGCTGTAACTTATGTCACATAATGTGTCAAATCTCCGTGTGCAGGTCAGTGCAAATGATACACAGAGGCTGAGTACGTACAGTCCATGAGTCTAGTACAACTTGTGTAACACTGAGTTTAACACTGTTTTTGTATTCAGAGCCCGGGACATGACGAGGCCAGAGACGTCCCACTGTCTCTGGCCTCGTCATGTTTTGGTCTCATATTTCAGAACAGAGCTTTGTAACTCAACCTGTCACATGTTTTACAGTAACATCATGTACCTGTGGACACCGTGTTTTTACAGTAACGTACACCACTGACTCTGGCACATCTGAACGGCTCAAAGCTTTTCACACACGCTGTAAGAATAGGCTCTGCGCACAATGGCGCACAGCTAGTTCTGGTCACAGGGTGCAGTAAGTGACACCATTTCTGCTCTGATGTTAAGTCTGTGAGGTTTGCAGTCGCCCTGTGATCACAAACTCCTGACAGGCGAGGCAGTGACAGGGAGCTGCAGGTGGATGTCATTGAAAACATGTTAAACACTTTACACATGCAGAGGAAACTTCACCGGAAGACTATTCTGAGTTTACAAAGGTACATCATTACGTGTCATTGCTAATGCTAATGCTAATTTCAGAGCCTAATAAATCTTGAAATAATGCCACAAACTGAAATAATCTACACCCACAGATAAGCAGGTTGTTTTTACTACAAATGTCATTTTGTTGTCAGATAGAACGTTTTAATAGAAGTCAGCATTGTGAGTTCATAAACACATGAGAATCTGTTTTGAGATACTTCCGCCAGAAGGTTCAAATTGGCCGTGCAGCGAGTAGACCAAACACAGAGTAAACAAATATGTGGGGTAGTCTCAGAGTAATTTCATTGTAGTTAGCTCCTCCCTTCAGGCAGATATAAGGCAGTGTCCACCAGAGTCTGACCAGAACTGAAGAAGCAGCTTGGATGAGCTGCGAAACGTATTCGACCAAATAAATTTTGTCCAGTTGACAAATTGAATTTCTCCTTTAGCCATGGATTCAGCCCCAGATAGCACGACTGAAGGATTCTACACACAATCACAGAGTAGCACGGAGGTGTGTGCAAGGGTCTGGATGCAACAAAGGTTCCATTTTTCATCTTGTTCCGCTTTTGTGACTCTTCAACCAATCAGATTCAAATAATCGCCATGACGTTCCACTTTTTACCGATCTCTTTCAGTAAGAGTCGTTCCAGATTAATAATGCGTAGAACTCAATTCAGAGTGACACACATCAGTCTGGCTCAAGAATCCATGTTTACGGCTCCTTCTGCTTCGATTCTGCACTACTATTGTGTAGATTTTCCAACTAAAAACATTTTATTAATAATTACTAACAGCAACAGCAAAAGACTTTGTTGAATGATCTGAGCATTTTGTTGTTGCTCATTGGCTTTCAACTACGACATAAATGAAGAAATCGATCACAGCAAAATGGAAGACTCTGAAGCTCAGCAGAGAATTTGTCTTTGAATTACACTAAACGCAGACACGCTGGAAAACACAACTGAAACAAGTCCAATATAACAAGACCAACAAATAGTTCATAATCACATCACTATATTCTGACTAAGGCACTGAGCTGGTGTCCTGTAATGTTCTTAGCAGCTGATCTCTGTACTTTGGAGCTCACATTTGAATGTTGCATCAGGGATTGGGTTTTATTTCTTTTCCCGTTTGAAAATGCTGAGTCGCAGCTAAAACAACAGCGTTTGTCCAAAATGTGGAATATTTGAATGAAAATGGAGCAGATCTCCGAATGAACGGCGTCATCAATGGAACGTTCAAAAGCGTGAGAATATCAGATTTTTAACTAAAGAGACATGTTGTGCTTGTGTCTGTTATATAGGTATAATCTATGACACTATGACACCTGTGGATCTTTATGTTGTAATTTGCACATTTTGAATCACAATATTCATCTTAACAAGTCTGAAGAAACAAGTCCACTGACTTCCGGGTTGGAAAACTGTGGTGCCTAGTGAGGAATGGAGCTGATTCCCACCTGCCCCTTTATCATATGTCTCCGTAAATATCATCACAACAAAGCGCCGCATGCTGTTGGACTCTCCTATGGACAGCTGCACATCACACATTTTGCATTTTCTCTTCTCATCTCTCACGTCACCACAACAGGTTCCAGGTCAGATCTGTTGAGAGGAAAGCCCGTCCCCCACAAATGCACCTTTTTCTCTCTCTCTTCTTCTCTGTCACATTTATTCTCTCTCTCCCCCTCTCCACCTGCTCCTCTCCTTTCTGTCTACTCCTCCTCCTGCCTTCTCCTCTCTGCTAGTCTCTGTCTTCTCCTCTCTCCTCCTCTCTGCTCTCTTCTGTCTGCTTCTCTCCTAGTTCTGACTGTGGGATTCTTTTCTTGCTGTGACTTTGATGGAAATTGATCTTGGCTCAAGTTTGAAAGGATTTCTGCACAGGGACGTCATCTGTACACGTGCACTGGCTTAAAGTGTGAGAACCAGGTCTGAACCAGGTCTGAACCAGGTCTGAACCAGGAATGAAGCAGGTCTAAACCAGAACTGTCCCGGACTGAGTCAGATCTGAATCAGCATTGATCCAGGACTGAGCCAGGACTAAACCTGACTTAAATTGAGTTTCAAATTAACTTTTTTAACTTAATGCCACATTAAATCAGTATTAAGCCAACAGATATTAATATTCAAAAATATATATACAGTAGATCATGTTCTTCAGATGTTGTGATCACCATAAAAGAACTGCGCGGGTGTCCATTGGATGATTTTGGCCGTCTAACTTCCAGCAAGTCTGAAGAGATGTGGACTTCAGGCAAATGTATTCCCCACAACGCATTTCACTGGAATGATTTCAATAGGAGTACAATGGGAAAGATCCACTTAACTAACAAGATGGTGTGATAGGGCCCAACAGATGTACTTCAGCCTATTTAAGTATCAGTACAAGTACAGTACAGTATTTTGTTTGTGAAAAAACATGCAGAAGGTAAGAGCTTTGTGCATTTGTGGACAGGGAAGATGTCTGTGCATTTCTCTCAATTAGATTTAATCAAATTATTTTAGGTCTTGTTCTGCTGTTGTGACGCTTTGACCAATCAGATTCAAATAATCGTCATGACGCTCCATACTTCCAGACTGATAATGTATAGAACTCACTTCAGAGAGACACACAGATCAATCCAATGGACACTGTCCCTGTTCTAATGTGTACTCCTTCCCTAGAAAGTGCACTCTTCACTGTAGTGTGTAGAGTGTGGGTGGGCTGAGGTGGGTTTTGGACTGATGTCAGGGTTAGAAGTCTTGTCTTCTCTGTTCCTTTTTGTAGCCTCACTCATCCAGGTCAATCTGTCAAAAGAGATTTATCCCTCGAATCATACAAGTCCAAACGAGTCAGTCCAAGTCAGTTATGTCAGCTGTTACAAACATACACTCAGATTTATTTTGAATCAAAACAACCACTTTTCCAGGTACAATGTTCTTTACACAACACTTTCTGTTTGTATGATTGCATAAGGTTTCTATGGAAAAACAAAACAAAAAAACATTTAGTCCTTTTCAGAATCCTCCGTTTGACCTGTTATCCCGGGGAAAACACAAAGATGAAAATATATTCTAATGTGAATCCTGTTTCAGCTGCAGAGGAGAGTGTGAGTCACGGGGCCGTCCCTGTCTGAGCTGATCTGAGGAAAGAATCTGAGCATGTTTATGAGACTTCCTCTGGTTTCACAGGACTTCACACATTCACAGATCTGGACTTTTAAGGTATTTATGGAGTTATAGTTGAGATTTTTCCAAACTTTAATCTCACCCAGAGCGGACATCCGGAGTCCCGCCTGGAGCTTGTATGAGGAGAGAGTGACCGATGAAGACTGCAGTCAGACGCTCTTATGCTAGTCTTTGTCTGGGCCTTTAAGTGTGGAGTTTGCATTTTCTCCCTGTGTCTGGGTGGGTTACTTCTGGGCGCTCTGGTTTCCCCCATCAACCCAAAAGATCCACAACAGGTCAAATCCTCCAGCTAAAGCAGTCCTGACCAAGACCAGCTCAAGATCTGGAGATGGTCTTGACAGGTTCAACCCAGAGACACTGAAGGACGGGTCAAATGCAGATGAGAACAATGGAGATCAATAAAGTATACCATAATTTAACTATAGAGATGAGAAGCGTTGTATGGGGATTAGTTATCCAAAACAGACATTGCTCAGCTGGAAAAAGAAATGTTTCGTAGAAGATTTTGGTAAAAATGTGGAGGAAACAAAAAAATCCACTTGGTTTTTATCAGGGTGGTCCAAATACTGCAACTGAGTAGATTTTTGGGGTAATTGCACTTTTTTTTTTTTTTTTTTTTTTAGATTTTTAAACCTGAGTAAAATTCTACCCATGTAATTGTCATTAGTTGGTAAATGGTCACATTTGTACACACTTTTCCACCTTCAGGGTACTCAGGGAAAATGAATATTCAGAATTAAACTTAATTCCGAAGTGGGTGATTTATTCCGATTTTAAAGCTGAATTAATTTATTCCTTGATCATGTAAACGTTTATTCTTCTTAAAAATAATGCCGGTCGTTCAGCGCATGCTCGTTGGGTCGCCCTTCTGACGTGATGACGCATCCATGAACTCAGGACGATCCGGCTCCACCAGTCCTTGGTTCGGACTTTCATCCACTGCTCTTTTGATTTGTGAGCGGGATGTGGGAGTGGGCTGAGGTGGAGCAGCCTTTGACTCAGTTTGTCTTCTTCCTCCTTCTCAGACACTCTTCCCTTCTTCTCCTCAGCTGACAGACGTAAAGCGTGAGGATAGAATTCTCCAGCTGCTGCTTAATTATCATTGAAATTACTGCGAAAAAAAGTTTGTATCACGTTTTGTGTTCATGATGTAACGACAAACCGAGATGACAAAAAGCCGGTAGCAGCTCAAGTGTGTGTTTTCTTCCAGTAGATGTAAATACATTTGTGTGCCCCCTGTCCAATCAGAACCCTTCCCGAGCACCAGACGTTGAGCGGAATTAAATAAAGGTGATTTAATGTGTTTTTCATGTAAACTTCAATTCGGAATGATTATTTCCATAAAACTCAAAGGAGAATATTTTAATTCAGAACTATTTCATTCAGAACAGTTTATTTGGAATAAAAAAAAACAAAACAAAAAAAACATGTAAATGTGGCCAATGACAGCATTCATTTGCTGGAATCGCACTGCCAACCTGTGGGTCAGTGGATGTGACTGCTCAACCAGTGATGTTTATATCGAGAGCGGGATTTGAACCGCCAACCTTTGGATCAGCGGACAAATGCTACATTTTAAATCATAAAGAGGTACTCCACAAGTTGCAATCGTCCCAATCTGTCTCTGCTTCTTTCTAAATCAACAAACTCACATCACAGCATCGCCTGCTCTGATTGGACAGAGCTCAAAAGAATATGCAGATTGTGGTTTGAAACAACTACATTCAACTTTAAACTGTTCAATGTATATAATATAATAAATAATCTAAATGCCAAGTGGAATGAAGTGGTAATGAAGCTATAGCAAACAGCGACGTTTGCAGAGTGGACCTGCAGCCAGCCCTCTCTTGTTTTCTCATACTCCCATGTTTCACTCCAAGAACAATGACCTACTGGCAAATCCTGTTCAACAGCCAAGAAGAAGAACATGACTACAAGCTCATGAACATTGATTTTGCACAATATGGCCCCTCAATGAAAACTATTCGGCCAACACTACAACTCTCATTTCCCAGAGGTCCCGGTGAAAGCCTGACTCAGCCCTGCACTGTGGGGTCTGGAGAAGAAACACTAAAGTTCAACATTATTCACACCTCTGCCACCAAAGTCAACACGAACACGTCAGTACACATGAAATACAGCCACTTTCATCAGTCATTTTAATTGAAACTGTCCAGTGGTCTGCACTGTGTCTTCTACTATCAGCAAGTGTAATTATTTTGTTACACCCAACACACTGCATTTGTTATGGAAATACAAAAATCTCATCTTTATCCACCATCCAATGTACAACGAATCATTCACTGTGAGAAACACCAAGAAACACCAACACATCATATATAACTATAACCAGAACTGCACAGAGGTAACAGAGTGTGTCCTCTGCAGGTATATGTGCTGTTGTTAGACCTTGTTTTTAATAGATGGTGAATTGTGAAATACCAAAGTTTCCAAAAGCATGAACTAGATGAGGCCTGTTTCTGATAAATATTGCATTTTATTATAAACAAAAAGTAAAATAATTATCTATATATGTGATAGTTTACTATTAAAGGTGCACTGTGTAACTTTTCTGCTTTGCCACCTGCTTGTCTCCATGGAGATCTTATTGCTTTATCTGGAATACTCCACAGTATGGGAATAAACTGACTTACTGCTCAGAAATTCCTTGGAAAACATGCATTCTTACCATGAGTGGACTTGCCTCTCCACAGATCTGACCTGTAACTTGGTCTGGTGGTGTCACCTGCTGTTCTAAGTGGAGGTGGCTAGGTTTAATGCTCTACTGTGTTTCCGTAGAGATGAGCAGGTGGTGTACCATACACCTGAAATGCTAAACCTTTAAATACCAGAAATATCCTCTTTAAAGCTACCATCTGTAATTAGACTGGCCGACCCACCCCTGTTGTATTCTCACGTAACCACTAGAGGCGGTCTACACTAAAGCTGTCTGACAGTGTGCCAGCTTTAGCCTGACAGAAGAAGACCAGAGAACAAGGCCAGGTGAGGGGTTTAGCTTTAAGAAAACCAAAACATACTTCATAATTACAATTTCTTAATAGGAAACTTAAAGATGTGCACAGACATACCTAACAATGCCTGCACATGCCTTAGTTCTCTGCACATACCTTAGTTTGCTGCACATACTTTAGTTCCTTATACATAACTTAGCTCGCTGCACATACCTTAATTCCTTCTTGCACATACCTTAGTTCTCTGCACATACTTTAGTTCCTTGCACATACCTTAGTTCTGTGCACATACCTTAGTTCCATGCACATACCTTAGTTCCTTGCGCATACATTAGTTTGCTGCAAATACATTAGTTTTCTGCACATACCTTAATTCCTTGCACATATTTTAGTTTTCCTCACATACCTTAGTTCCTTGCACATACCTTAGTTTTCTGCACACACCTTAGCTTTTGCATATACATTAGTTTGCTGCACATACCTTAATTTTCTGCACATACCTTAGTTCCCTGCACATACCTTAGTCCTTTGCACATATCTTAGTTCTCTGCACATACCTTAGTTCCTTGCACATACCTTAGTTTTCTGCACACACCTTAGCTTTTGCATGTACATTAGTTTGCTGCACATACCTTAGTTCTCTGCACATACCTTAGTTCCTTGCACATACCTTAGTTTTTGCACATACCTTAGTTCTCTACACATACCTTAGTTCTCTACACATATCTTAGTACCCTGCACATACCTTAGTTCTCTGCACATACCTTCGTTTTTGCACATACCTTAGTTCTCTGCACATACCTTAGTTCCTTGCACATACCTTCGTTTTTGTATATACCTTAGTTCTCTGCACATACCTTAATTCTCTGCACATACATTGGTTCCCTGCACATACCTTTGTTCTCTGCACATACCTTAATTCTCTGCACATACATTGGTTCCCTGCACATACCTTTGTTCTCTGCACATACCTTAGTTCCCTGCACATACTGTAGTTCCCTGCACATATCTTAGTTCCTTGCACATACTTTAGTTTTTGCACATACCTTAGTTTTCTGCGCATACCTTAGTTCTCAGCACATACCTAGAACAGCTCCTCTTCTCTCATGGGTTCACTTTTCCTCTCAACACTGAGCTCACGTGAGATTACATACAAAAGTCTAGACACAAACTGACAGATGAGGATAGTGAGAGAGCGCTCAAACTGTCAACGGTTTCCCCCGGCAACAATAAGCACTGCTGAAAAAAGTATGTAGCATCTATTATAAAATAAGAGTATCAGAGTTAAGAGTCTGACACCTGCTGGTAAATACATCACTCTGTTGTGTCAGAAAACATTTGAATGAACACTAAGGCTAATATTTAACATCTGAAAATCTCCATTGATTTAAAGGGCCCATGTTGCATGTTTTGATCTACTGTATGTTAGAATGTGGTTTCCTCATCAGAAACAGCTGGAGTTGTTTTGTTTCATTCAGCAAAGGAGAAATTCACTTCTGTCAAGTGGACGAAAGTTTTTGGTCGAATACGTTTCACAGCTCATCCAAGCTGCTTCTTCGGTTCTGGTCAGACGTTGGTGGACACTGCCTTATTGGTGGTTTTCAGATTCTAGAATGTCTTGATGTCATACTTCCACATGGGGGACAAGAGCCAGAGTTTTTCTTATTGATCACATTGTACTTTGCCATGAAATATCAGAAAGGTAAATTCCTCGATATGGAACCTGGTCATTTCTATTACTGACCAGACTCAAGACCATACTATATTACAACAAAAATCTGCATTTGAACTATATTAATTTAAGCTGCTCCCCTTCTGTATTAAAGATTATTCACTAGAATGTTGTGATGTCATCTGAACCCCAGCAATATCTGCCTGAAGGGAGGCGCTAACTACACTGAAACTAACACACACACTTGTTTACAGTTTCTGTTTAACTAAGTCTATTGAACTGCACAAGTCATATTATTATTAAGTATTAAGTATTCAGGCCCTGATGGGAGCTTTCACACCTCTGAACCTGAACAGATCACTATTGTTTTCTTTGTTTTGATTTAGGTCGGAGGATGGAGTTGTAAATAGGAGAGAGATGATGTCTGAGCCCTTATTTCTGTTTGAAGATTGATTGGCTTTCCAAAATACAACAAAATAGCCTCTTTAACTCCCCTCTCAAACAATTTCTTTTCTCTGGCAAAGATCTGTACCTCACTGTCCTCAAAGGAGTGGTTAGTGGTTTTGAGATGGAGATGTACAGCAGACTGAGGTCCCGTGTTGCTCTCTTGTCTGTGTTGGTACATCCTCTTATAAAGTGGCTGTTTTGTTTCTCCAATGTCACGCTCACTGCAGTCCTCACTACACTGAATGGAGTAGACCACACTGCTTTGTTTGCGGCTCGCGGTTCACACATGTTTAACACACAAACTCTGCATATTAGGGTTCTTCTTTCAAACAGAAAACACTCTGTTCCACATTGTGATTTCATGTGGTAATATCCCACTGCGTTTTTAAACTACATACATCTTCACAAGAATCATTTGGATAATTTCAGTGTAAAAGTATCTGAAAACTACCTATTTTGGAGCTGTAGACAGACTAATAATAAAGGATCACTTAAACATGTGTGAATGAAACAAAACACAGCTCCAGGTGTGTTTTTGAGGAGGTAACAATATTGTAACACGACGTAAAACTCACGAGAATCACTGTTGTGTAATAGAGGACCTTCAACATTAGGCTCAATGAAAATTCTTGAAGGTGTGACATCACAATCCTGAGCTCTTTCCTAATCATTTAACTGTATCCTGGTGGCCCCTTCTCAGGCCTGAGCGATGCCTGGTATTTTTTAAATGCTGCGCTAACTGAAAATGTTCATGATGTAATTACTCCAGACAAACTCAGACGTCAACACCAGAGCAGCCCCGGGCGACACGAGCAGACGCGCTTTTCAATGGGCTAATTACAAGTGTCATTTAAATATGCTAAAGCTAAAGCTAACAAACAGTCCGCTAACAGTGATCAGGGACATAGCTCACATACCAACCACTGACAAATTAAGTGTTCTAGAGAGTCATATTCATCATTTTAAAGGCATGTTGTGCTTGGGTCTGTTATGTAGTTATAATCTATGACACCCGTGGATCATTGTTATCATATTTTATAATCTGGTGCCCTCCTAAAATAATGGTCTTTGTTTTTTTGTTCACATTTTTCACACAAAAAATTGTAACTGTGCAACATGTGATAATGTTTTCACACAAAAATATAATACTAATAGATGAGAAACTGATATACCAACACATATACACACATGTGACACAAAATGACCATTATTTTAGGAGGGCATCGCTGTTGATACTTTGCAGTAATATCAGCTGAAGGTGTTCTCCATGTATGTTTATGGTGGAATGTCCATCAGTTACATGGTGACACATTTGCAAACACAGACAACAAAGTTTTAAGATTGTTTGAAACTCAGGAAAACATACAAAATGAAGTGAAACAACATTTCTCGGAACCTGTGATCAATACCAGCTAAACCAGCTCTTTCTGGTCAGATTGGGTTAAAACAAAATTCAGATTAATGAGTAACAGAGCTTCAGACAGAGCAGAGCCGACAGCGTCACACCTCCAGGGGATTTTGATGACATCAGCTGCAAAGTATCAACAGTAGTAGAGTCACTCTCTCTAATAGATTATTAGAAAACATCTCTTGATCTGTTCCGCTGAGGAGGTCAAAGTTTTAAATAACAAATTAATAAAAGAAACATGTTCACTGATTTCCGTCTCTGTTACCACGGTAAACAACAAAGTGGTGCTCTGTTGGACCGCGCTGACAGCTCCACCTGTGGGTAGTTACAGATCACATTAGCAAGCAGGGTTGGGCAAGTTACTTCAAAACTGTAATGCGTCATTTCAAAATAATTTGTTACATTACAATATTACTGTATTTAAAATGTAAGGCATTACACTACTATTGCTTTTAAGTTATTCTTACCAAAATAACTTTAACTATGGATTAGCTCATCACACATCCAGTGGTAGGTGGTATCTGACTGAGCTACACTTACGGTTAAAAACAGTAGAATATAATAGCCACAGTGACGACGGCTCATGGCACATTCCAAGGAACAATCGCAAGAACAGACAAAAGGTCAAAGTCTGGCAAATTGTGATAGAAATACTGTAACTTAAACAATTTTTAAACATGATAAAAAGCGCACACAACAGCTACAGTAAAACCACTCGCTTTGAGACTCTTAAGTGTTCAAAAGATCAGAGCTGCACCTCTAGTTTAGATACAAGTCAAAACTGTGTTATTATTATTTGTGAAATGTGGAGCAATGCTTCAGATACATGATTTTTAAAGCATAAAAGTCTGGCGATAAAGTCCACAGGAAGTAGAGTCACTGTCACTAATCTGCAGCTTCACCTCGATCCGTGCGCTGTGTGGATATAAACAGACATGTGAGGAACTATTCTTGCCTTTTTACTTTTAAAGAACGCTTCAAACTGGATTAACAGTGGTTTTGTGGACTGGGGGTCATTATTTGCGGAGGACAAATTCTATGGATAATGTGGATGAGATGCTGCAGTTTAAATGTACAACTTTATGAGCAGTGAGTAATAAAGTCGCCTCTTTATTTTCGCTATTTCCTGAGTTTGTATCTTAGGCCTCTGTGTCCGTCACTCCATCTGCCACTGACGCTCTGGTTTATTGGCTGTTGTCTGAGCGTTGCTGATGTTTGGTGGTTACGATCTAACAGAGCAGCTCAGAGTCACACTGACACCACATGCAGCCAAAATCGGGCAAATTCTCCTGTGGTGTGTGGCGGCCTGTAGCCGTGCTTACCTTGTCATCATTGCTGCTTGTCGCAACAGGGATCTTGCTGATAATTTTTCGAAAAACTGGCGATTCCACTGTTGAAAGCGGTAGCACATCTTCAACAACATACTCCACCACGAGTCTCCTAACCTCTTGAGGCTGAAGAATCTCAGAGCAGGAGAACATTAATTTTGGATGCTTTGTGGTTTTTATCACCACTCTCATCCTCTGCTTGCTTCCTCGCTAACTTCATGTTACTATGGCATTAGCATCTCTATAAATGTTTAGTTAAATTACTGGTGCTATTTTGGGAAGTGGACAGTTCTTTAGGTTTAGCACACAAAGTGCATTTGACTACGATGTTCTTCATATCCTTATTTTTTACAAACTTATTAAGTAATGAGCATATGCCCATCTGGAGAATGTGCTATCCGATGTTAGATCATCTGCAGGTTCACTCATCTGTCTCTTCGGTCTGACTAGCCTAAAGAAAAAGGAATTGAAACATTTTGTGCGGACGTTTCACCGCTGCTGATTTCGTGGTGACTTTATTGAATTTGTATGAAGACAAACAAAAAAAACCCACCACCAATCCAGGTTAAAAAGACATTATAATGCATTACTGACATTTATACCGAGTAAAATATAACTGTATGTATATATAAATGTAACTCGTTACTCCCAACAGTTAGCAAGCAGCAGGCTATTTTCATTTGTGTCAAAATGGATACGTGATGCTGCTGAATCCAAATGTAGGATTTAAGACAAATAAGTACATAGCAGTGTGCGTCTATAAACAAGAATGAAAAAGCAGGTTAAAATCTTCGACAGAGGTATGGCCTGTCCATTTAAACTCAAATGAAGTTTGTACGTTCACTGTTCACTGTTTTAAGTGGTTTGAGCACAGGCCCACTAACCCTAAGGTTAGACAACCATTTTCAGTTTGAACTGCTTTCCTGATTTACGTGTTTTGGCTACTTCCTGTAGCCTTCCTCTGATGTGCTTTCAACTGCTGTCGAGTTCTTGGACAAGACACTACACCCACATTCAACACTCAGTAATGCACTGACACTTTGCACAATTTGTTTTATGTCATTGTTTTTATATTGTGTTAATTTTAATGCACTTTGGTCACCTTGAGAGTTGTAAAAGGCTCTATAAATAAAGACTGATTGATTGACATTGCGACATATTTGGAGCCGCTTGAAAACACGTCGCTTATGTTTATGTAATTGTTTAAATGTTACAGACCTTCTGTAGATCTGACTTAGTCCATATTAAATCCTGGGTTGTACTAGATTAGTCTAAGGCTGCAAGATTAATGGCAAACCATTCAAAAGTGTAATTTGAATGGACACAATTGGCAGATGACACAGACATCTGTTCTTGTCTATTTGTTAAGTCATCTGGATGTGTTTATAATGTGAACTCTTAACAGAATCCTATTATTAAAACATAAATTACAAATACGATCACAATACTTCTCAGAAAAATCAAAATGAGATGTTTTTCCCAAATGGTTGATCCTTATTTCCGCCCTCTGTACCTGCTGAGTTCTGGCTTTTCTCTCAGCTCGCTCAGTTCTTTGATGGTACAGAAGCTGCCGACATACACAACATTTATGACAATTTCTAGGCATTTCCTCGAATGCGATTTCTTATAAAACTTGCTCTGTTTTATTCACTTGTCATCTGCCTTTGCCAAGTTACACATCTGTCCTCCAGCTTTCCCCATTTTTACTGTATTTAACCAACATAAAGCAGATTCAATATGTCAGGGTCAACGAAATTCAACTTTTGGATCATTTCTCCACCAATTAAACTGTGAATCTTGGAATAGAAAGCACAAAAACGCAGCTAAACATGTAATGTGATAGCCACTGATGGTAGAAACCGTTTTCTATATCTGTTAAAACTATAAAACTACACAGGAGTCTAACCCACAACCTCCTCACTGAGAAGAAGAGACAGGATAACCACTCTGCTGCAGTAACACAAAGAGGACATGCACACGTAATGGGATTTTAGGATCTTTTTTTGGGATCTGAATCTTTTGGTTCAGTTTATTTCAAAGAGCCATTTAAACGACTCACTTCAAACTGAGAGTGGGACTAAATCAAATGTCGCACCACAATTTATTTATTATAATGTCAAAATTATGATTATTCTGATGCCAGATCTGTTTTAGTCAAAAAGCTCTCACTCATGTTACCTATTGTGTCTCTGTGCTGATTTTTGTGTTAATGAGTATAAAAATGCATAAAAACTGGAAAAAAAGACTAAAACTATAAATTTTGAGAACTAAACCAGTTCTAAACCTAATACAAAACAGAGGTGGAATAATTTTGTTAAGTAAAAGTACAGATATTGGAGCAAAGAATTACTCAAGTAAAAGTATCACATGAAAAAATCTACTTAAAGGTGCATTGTGTAACTTTTCTGGTGGAGGGTCTGTCAAATGCTTTTCTCCATGGAGATGTTCATGCTTTGTCTTGAATGTTCCACAGTATGGTATTAAACCTTGCTACCTTCATGGAGACCAAACCAGACCAAGTTACAGGTCAGATCTGTGGAAAGGCGACCCCGCTCACAGTCAGAATGCCTGTTTTTCTAGGTATTTTTGAGCGATAAAACCAGCTGTAATTGAATAAATAAATGTAGAGCTGTTTAATGTCATACTGTGGAACATTCCAGGCAGCGCAATGACATCTCCATAGAAACAAGCGGACACCCAACCAAAAAGTTACACAATGCACCTTTAAGTAAAAGTATTCTTATAAGTACCTGTATAAAAAATGTACTTCAGGAGTAAAAAGTAAATGTATTTCATGTAGTTTTTGGTGATCTAATAATTGTTGAGTAATCCTTTATTATTAGTCCGTCTACATCTCTAAAGCTCAAAATGCTCTGTCCCACCTTGTGATGTCATAAAGCTGTAGTTTTCAAGCTACTTTTTACCTTTAGGTCAGTAGAGATTGGCCATTCCGAGGCTGAAATTATCCAAATGATTCTAATGAAGGTGTGTGGAATTTAAAAACACAGTGTAGCACTTCCTGTATTAACACATGACACCACAAGGTGGAACAGAGTGTTTTCCGTTTGAGAGAACCACACAGCCTAAATATGCAGAGTTTGTGTGTTAAATGTGTGTGAATGAAACAAACCACAACTGCAGGTATGTTTGTGATGAGGAAACAACGTTATAACACACATCAGATCTCTGCTTCACACATATGCGGTTGATTAGCTGTTAGCTGTGTGTTGTTAAGAGCTTTTTAAGATTTTCTGGAAACTTGAGAACATTCTTTTTCTCCAGAATCAGACAAGATCAAATTCCTGGAGTGGCTGATCATTAAAACATGGTGTGGACGTGCGGAGCTGTTTTAGATAAGGCATAATTCTCTCTTTGTAAACCATGTACAATATTATTATAGGTCCATGACACCTTGTAAAACTCCTCAGGATCATAGTTACCTAAACAGACACTGTACTTACTGATGTGAGTCAGAGGAGCAGGTCCAAGATGAAGTAATGAAGCTTGTTAGTGAAAGAAAACAGATTATGTGGATACTACACAGAAATGCTCAAATTAAAGACTCTGTACCTGATTTTCACTGTCTTAAAATGTGAAAAAACAGACTTTGTTCATTTTAAAGGGTTTGCAGTGGTCCAAAATTGTTCCTCACTTACCTTATGCGTGCAGAACATCTTAATTATTCACCACGATGAGACCCATGCAGAGTTTTGCCATGACAGTAAAGTTATCAACTAGTATGCTAACATGTATTTCCTGATTATCGGACAATGAAATGCTTTAAAATTTGATGCAGACAGTAGAGAGTGGACTTATTTTGACCTCAAGATCTGCTTATACAATATAGCTGTACTGGGAGAGGTCACATTTGCTCAATTACATGGGAAAAATTGTCATCGACTTGTTTCTATGGATATTGCTCTGTCTGGAATGTTCCACAGTATGACATTAAACAGCTCTACTTTACATTTATTCAATTAGAGGTGGTTTTATAGCTCACATTCCATTATGATAGAAAGGTTTAATGCCATACTGTGAAACATTCCAGACAAAGCAGTAGGAAAAGCATTTGACGGACTCTCCACCAGAAAAGTTACACAATACACTAAAACCAGGTAACCAAAACAAACCTTTTCACAAACTAAACCAGTTCTAAACCAAGTGCAAACCAGATTTTAGGACTTCAACTTGGTCTAACCCAGATCTAAACCAGGTCTACAGCAGGACTAAACACTCCCTATTTTTCCTATTGTGTTTACCAAAATAGACAAGCCTTTCAAACAGTAATACTCTGTAGTTATTATTTATACACTTGGAGACCGAGGCTGCTAATTTGCACCAACTTTTACTTGTTCAAATAAGACTTAACCAGAACTAAACCAGATAAAACGCATAGCACACTCAGATGGCCGATGTTCAAAAGCTTTTTTTTTATTTTTAAATAACGTTTCGGGAAAAAGCCTTCGTCAGAACATTCTTCTTGCTTTGGACCGCAGTATACAACATGGTTGCCAGCCCAGGTGCTCATATCCCCTTCCACTGAATAAGAGGTCCCAAAGTGAGGTCACCCAGTGAGATCAGCCACTCTACAACAAGAAAAAACTGTTAGATATTTACATAAGGTAGTTACGTTAATTAGTTTAACCATGACACAAAAAGCATCTTAGGTCAAAGTCCACATTAAGTCCGCGAAGTGCAAGAGTCTTATGTTGGTGAATCCAGAAGTGCTCTCTTTTTGATAGGAGCATTTGACCTATGATATGGTGATATGACCACTGCTCTAGGAGACATTTTGTATGTTCAGTGCCCACATAGGCTTAACCACAGGGGCAGGTGACCATATTAATGACAGATTTAAACCAATACTTCAGTGTAAATCTGTGCTAAAGACTGGGATTGCTTTGTCACATCGCTGAGAATTTTCAGTTGCCTAATCTTAATCAAATGGAAATTTTAGAATGCTAAGACCTTCACCAGGACTGAAATACTAGTAGGTTCAAACTGGGACTAGGTCTAACCTTGGACTTAGCTCTAAACTAGCAAAAAGACCAACGAATATTGCTTACCAACCAGAGACTACTGAACAGTTTGAAAACCCAGTGTGAGGTGAAGTTGTAGTTTGGCCATTTTTGCATCCAAGAGTTTTCTGTTTAGACATTAGTAAACATTACTATCTCCAGTGTGGCGTTCCCTCCTGACTTTATCAGCTTTGGCTCATATTTTGGCTCATATTTCACACAAGAAACCCCCAATCAAGGTCTAACGCATATCTAAACCAGGTCTAAGACAGGGACTCAGTTTTTAAGTTGCCAAAATACTCAAAAGAGCTCAGGATTGTGTGATCACATCTCAGGGGATTTTCAGTTGCCTAACGTTAAGCAAATAGAGATTTTAAAATGATAAAATGTAAGGTTACTAAGACCTTTTAGGACCTGTTAAGGCAGACCTGCATCAGATCTAAACCAGGGCTAAACTGGGACTTTTCACTGACAGATCTAAACCAGATCTAAGATAGCGTTTACCTTAATCATCTGTAGTATCAAAAATCAGATACTCATTTGAGCACATGCTAAATGAGTATTGAAACTAGTTACTCATTTGAGCAGGTACTACAAAAGTCCCATTACACTGGAGTTGCCAAAGGTGGATATCATTTCAGGCAGAGGAGATGCGCTATTTTCATGAATGTGGTCATGGTGACTATGAGACAAAGAATGTTCCAAAGACCCACAAGGTGGGCTATATCCCTTCCCATGATGCATTTCGAATAGTTCGTTTGGACCTACTGTCTACGGTTTGGACCCGAGTTTGCGTTCTCACCAGAGGGACCGCACCATAGTTTGGCAATTGGTGCAGAGTCAAGTGGACCAAGACCACCTCTTTTTTGAGGTCTCGGCTTGATTTAGTTTGGATCCGAGTGCGATTGATGTGAACTAAGAGCTTCTGGTTCGAATGGAACGTTTGGTGTGCACCAACTGCTGTCGGTGTGAAAGCTCCCTCAGTTGCCTAACGTTAAGCAAATTGGGAATTTCATATTATAAAATGTGAAACTACACCTTTTTTTTAGGACTAAACCAGTTCAGGCAGGCCTACATTAGATCTAAATCAGGACTAAACTGGGACTTTTCAGTGACAGATCTAAACCAGATCTAAGATAGGATTTACCGTAATCATCTGTAGGGTTGTCAAAAGTATTAAAAATTAGACTCATTTGAGCACATACTAAACAAGTATCGAAACTAGTTATTCATTTGAGCAGGTACTAAAAAAGTCCCATTGACAGACAGGTAGAAACGAATTACACTATTTTCTGATGTGTATTATATTGTAGTTTCCTCATCACAAACTGACCTGGAGTTGTGTTTTGTTTGTTTCACACATGTTTAACACACAAACCCTGCAGATTTAGTTCTTCTCTCAAATGGAAAACACTATTCCACCTTGTGATGTCATGTGGTAATACAAGAAGAACTCCACTGTGTTTTTAAACTCCATACACCTTCACTGGAATTATTTGGATGATTTCAGCCATGGAATTGCCAGTCTTTTCTGAACTAAAGGTAAAAGAAGCTGTTAACTTGAAAACTAAGAAACCCTGCATGAGGTGAAATTATAGTTTTGCTATTTTTGCCTCCAAGCGTTTTCTGTTTAGACACACATTAGCAGCTCCAGTGCAGCGCTCCCTCCTGACTCTATTAGCGTTGGCTCATATTTGACACAAGAAACTTCAAAGTCCTGTTTAAGAACATGAGCTGGGAACTGAAGGGAAAACTTGTGTCAAACATGTCCTCTTCTTTGTGCAACCATCAGAGCCAAGTCTCTAGTGTCGCCTTCAGGAAACCGCGCTGTTTTCGGTCTTGGGTTCAAACGCTTTCTCAACTTTGAACTCTACTCAGTACTGCTGATTTGTGCAAAACTTTTGGTTGGTTTGCTGTGAAATGGACTACGATATTCCACAACGGAAGACAGCAAAGTGCAAATAAACTGTGGAGTGATTCAGGGCTATTTTGGGAGAGAAGAGGAAGTTCAAAAGTGTGACAGAAATGAGACTGCACTGAAGCTTTTTATAAAACGCGGAAACATGGAAAATTATGGGATTTGTTGCTAAAAACAAAATTATTACAGTAATTTGCTATAAATACTCGGCTGGTCGGGTTTGGCAGGAGCAGAGGAAACGAAATGTTAATGTAACTGACCTCTGCCAGAGAGCGGTCCAGAGAAATACTGTGGCTTGGTTTACAGTTAAAAGTTCATCCGTTCTGAGGAGGAGACGGGCTAACCACTCTGCCGCAGTGACACAGGGAGGCAGACCTCTCATGATAATTACTATATCAAGTTCTGTATCATTCTATATATGCTACCAGTCAAAAGCTTGGACGCACCATCTCATTGAATGTTTTTGCTTATTACTTTCCACATTTGATATACATACAGAAGAGATCAAATATATTCAAAGTCCCATATTATACAAAATTGACTGTTGTGAGCTTTTAGTCATGTTATAATGTTGTTACCTCCTCAAAAACAGACCTGGAGTTGTGTTTTGTTTCATTCACATGTTTGAGTAACCCTTTATTATTAGTCTGTCTACATCTCCACAGCTCAGAATGCTCTGTTCCACCTTGTGATGTCAAAAAGTAGTAGTTTTCAAGTTAACAGCTACCATTTACCTTTTCTTTAATAGAGATTGGTAAAAATGCATGGGATTTAAAAACACAGTAGAGAACGCCCTGTATTACCACATGACAAAGTAGATGGAGTTGGTGTTTTCTATTTGAGAGAGTCCAAATATAGAGGATTTGTGTGACTGAAAAAAACACAACTCCAGGTACGTTTGAGGAGGGAACAACATTATAACATAAATTACAAAGTGGCATAATATGGGCCCTTTAAGTAAGATATTTGGAAGATATTATGTAGCAAAGAAAAAAAAAAAAATGAAATAACTATTTTTTATATTGTAACCAAATCCTCAAATTACCCAACTTTTGCTTTGTCGAAAAATATTAGGCTTCAAATATCTTGACTTCTGTTGTATATCTAAAATCTGGAAAGTAGTAAGAAAAAACATACATAACATTGAATGAGAGGGTGTGTCCAAACTTTGGACTGGCCATGTATGTTTGGACACAGTGTCTCATTCAATGTCCAATTTTATTTTCTTATTCGGTGATACACGTAGGATTCATCAGCGTCACGTAGTAATTTTGGGATAAATGAAAAATGTTTGCTTAGTGTGATCTGCAGCTATCCATAGGAGGAGCTGACAGCATGCAGCGCTTTGTTGTCATGGTGTTTATGGCGATGTGGGAATCGGCTCCTAAAACCTCATGGGGCCGCAGTTTTCCAACCCGGAAGTGCATTTGTTTCCTTTATCACAGAGCTTTTTTCTAATCTATTTTATAATGTAGTTTCCTCATAACAAACAGACCTGGAGTTGTGTTTTGTTTCATTCACACACGTTTAACACACAAACTCTGCAGATTTAGGTTGAGTTCTTCTCTCAAACTGAAAACACCCTGTTCCACCTTGTGATGTCACATGGTAATACAAGAAGTGCTCCACTGTTTTCCATATATTTTCATTACACAATTATTTGGGTGATTTCGACACTGGAACTGCCATTCTCTGCTAAAGAAAAAGTTAAAGGTAAATGTTAACTTGAAAACTACCACTACATGACATCACAATGTGGAACGGAGCATTTTGCACTTTGAAGATGTAGACAGACTAATAATAAAACACTACTGAAACATGAGTGAATGAAACAAAACACAACTCCAGGTCTGTTTTTGTGGAGGAAACAGTGTTACAACATGGCTTAAACCTCAAAAGAATCAATTTTGTCTAATGTAGAATCATGAATATTGCGATTTAAAATGTGCAAATTATAACATCATGATCCATGTTGTCATAGATTATAACTAGAAAGCAGACACAAGCAGAATAGGTCTTTTTAAATGCATTCTGGGTAATATGTGTGTCAGTATTCAAATACCAGCTGGTATTGGTTTAGATGGTACCTGGTTTAGATTATTCAAACCAGTACAAGAACAACCGCATTCACTATCTACTCACTGCTCCCTGTGGCCACGTCCGTCATTTTAAAATACAACTCCCAAATCTCAGAAAAAACGCTCCCATTTGTAAACGGAAATGTTATGATAAATTAATAACACGATTGATTGAGCCAAATGTTCCTCGTGAGGTCAGGCCCTACATCCACAAAGCGATCCCAGGACGCAGAGCTCCGATTTGGGGCTAAAAAAACCCAAAGTGTGGGGTGGGTCCTGGAGACAGCTGTTCTCAGTGTCTTTTGTGCATATTAAATTTCATATTTGCTAAATAATTCTCTAAGTTAGACGCAGTAACAGGACAAGAGTGCGTGGTGAACTGTGACCTGCAGATTTTCCAGTAGTGATCATTAAAGTGGAGATATAATGATAAGTTTTGACAGGCTGAACGTGTAAAAGTTTATGGATTGCTTTGAGCTGTCGGTTTGTTATTGGGAATCAAATGTTTGGATGAAAAAACAGTAACATTACCCAGTCAAGAAACGCTCACCCATCTGGAAAAGTTCACTGATTTGGAGTGGAATTCGCCATTGAAAACAAATTAAAGCTGGAATACGAGAGCATGCAAATTGTATTTATAGGCGCATTACATAACCCGCTTGTCTCCATGGAGATGTTATTTTGCCTTTGGCATTTCAAGTGTTTATCATACATTGTTCAATCATGAGAGTGTTTACTGCTTAAAAATATACTGACAAACATGCATTCTTACTATGAGAGGGTTTGGCCTCTCCACAGAGCTGACCCGCAACTTAAAATGGGACTAAACACATACACAACCACCTTTCAAATAGAGCTGCTCAACTGGGCAGTACCTGGAGGACTAAAGGGGAGAGTGGGGATGGGGGGGCGGGGGGTCTGGAGGACTAAACTGAAAAGTGTGTGTGTGTGTGTGGGGGGGGGGGGGGGGGGGGGGGGGTTGGGGTCTGGAGGACTAAAGGGGAGAGTGAGGGGGTCTGGAGTTATAAGGAACAGTGTGATTGGTCAGATATCCACACTTCAGACTCCGCCCCAGTTGCCACCTGGCTGCATTCAGGGCAGTCCTTTGCGATGTCATGTAGTACTTGAAAATTGCAGTGGGAACAGTAGATAATGAGTGCCAAAAAAGGAGATTTATTACTAATTTTAATGTTTAAGTTTTACTCTACTCTTTCTTAATCCAAAATTCTTATTTCACAGCTAAATTCTCATATTCAGCGTCCTCCTTCTTGATACTCTTCTCTAGAAATTATCATCAGTATTTGACTTCTCTGAGGTCTTAACTGCTAACACATATTTAGATCACCATGTTACCTTTCACTGTTGTGAAAATGCAATATTTTTCGAAAACAACATAAAAATAACTTTCGGTTTAGTCCCTCCTCCCTCCCTGAGCTACGCCACCCCCCCTTCAGAGCGCTATCACAACATAATAATCGTGCATCCTGCTAATGAAACTACTGCACATCACATCAGGTTTGTGAAGTTGTTGTGTACAGTTTTGTAGCATGTTTTTGTATATTTATGGAGAATTGTCGTGTGGACGGAGCCTTGTACAGAATCTTACAGCTAACTGTAAGGAGGATTTGAAGAGGGCCCAAGAGAGATCGCTAGGTTACTCAAACATGCGTGGATGTTTGAGTAAACTCTTCAGACATGTTTTTGATGAGGGAACATTATAACATGGTAGAAAGTTTGAAAAAAATAATAATTTTGCACAGTAGCCCCTCTTTAAAATAAATGGACAGACACTCTCTTTATAGAATATGATCATGGTTTATTCAATCTGTTACTTATCTCTTTAGCGTTGTTATTCATTTGGTTGAAAACATTTTGATTTTCCAAAATATTTCTGCCTGGATAGCACTCCATCTCTTCCCTGTTCACTAAGAAACCCATAAAACAAACACTTAGAACTGTCCTTATGAGTTACGTTCTATATACTCCAGATATGATTAAACCAGGACTATCAAAGCAGATCACTTTCTCAGGGCCACCAGTGCAGTTTGACTTGGACCAACTCACAAACTCCTCACAACTTTAAGCATTTCACCAGCGTATATCTTTCACTAAAAATTATGTTTGTAATTTTGCTCGATTTTGGTTTGCGGGTCTGGCAACGCAAGCTTTTAAATAAACCATATCAAATTTACATATCAAAGCGCACATTAAAATCTGCACTGGTTTCTTTGCTCTTTAATATTCGCAGTGAAATGTTGAGGAGTTACTGGAAAGCAGAAACAGATCGTAAAAAGGCAAGATGACGCTGACACCACCACTCGTATAACACCTTATGTACGAGATTTTTGTCTATAAAATGCGACGCAGAGTTGTAAATTTGCTTCTCGGAGGTGGCTAGGAGCTCGTAACGATATGTCAACGCTGCTCCCTGCACAGTTTAAAGACATTTACTGTAGTACTGGACGAGGTAAAAAGCACTAAAACGAAATATGAATAAAATGAGGGCTGAGTCGGGGTAATTGAAGCTGGAACAGAGTAGAACATTTTCAGTGTACAGTGTTAAAAGGTAATAATGTTGACATGCGTTAAATAGGCAGTACCTGGTCTTTACTTACTTGGGATCCAGAATACACACTTCTCCAATACTTTATAAAGATGTAACTCTGAGTTCAGGTGAGCGTGAGTGACAGGTGGATTGGCCAATCAGGGACACACGTGGTCCATTCACATCTAAACAAATATGGCTGCTTATGCAGAAGAAATAAAGGACAAAAATCTCACATAAAAAAAGGAAAAAAAAAGCTGCACCTTGCTTTGTTGTGACGATGTTTACTGCGATGTCAGCTCCCTTGTTTTTTCTAGCTATTTCTAGATGAATATTGCGATTTAAACTGTACGCAGCACATTTTTTCAGACATCGGGATCAGCGAGTACTCAGACCAAATCACCGATCCGATACCACTCTTTATTTTCCACAATGAGGACCTGTAGATGCAAGTGCGGACGCTGTTGACCTCGGTGGCTAATGCTACTGCTAACGCCCAGAGCAGGTCAAACACACTGTGGAGGCTCTGCAGACTCTTAAAACACGCTGATAATGACAGAAAAGACATTTGTGTTTCCTCTTTGATATCTTCATTTAAAAGCCTTTGGTGTGGATGCTCAACTTAGTACACTGACAGTCAATAAAAACTTTGAGGGGACAAGTTTGTATTTTCTGGGTAAATATGAGACAGAGGTATAATCCATTTGGCTTTTTTGTTTCCATAATGTATGAGCATGATTACAATTGATGAGTTTTTGCTTGGTCATGCGTCACTGCACATCTGGGGATTATTTGACAAAAGCTCGACCACATGCCAGTTGAGCAATAAGAACAATGAATCTGTTCAATTTGAGGAGTGACATGGAAAGCCTATATATGGGAACCAAAAAGGCCACCAATATCATTCCAGTGCACCTCTGGGATCAACTTGGTAGGCAGGTAGCCAATCGGGTCCCCCAGCCTCAGAACAGGCAACAGCTGATCCAGGCACTGCAGGAGGAGTGGCTCCAGATCCCTCAGGACAACATTCGACACCTTGTGAGGAGCAAGGGTCAGCGCATGACCGCCTGTGTAAACGCCAACGGAGGTCACACCCGTTAGTGATCTGGTGCAAAACTGTGTTTGGCAGTCGCCATATATTCTGGTTTATTTTGGTGAAAAAAAACATGCTTTTGGACACCTATTCCTTTATTAATTTTTTTACTGATATGATATTGTTGTTGTCTGTTCATATGAAAGTAGCTTTGTGTTAGGGAAATAACAAGTATTTGTCAATTTTGTCCCTCAAAGTTTTTATTGACTGTCAGTGGACTTTGTTTACTCTGCAAATTTGGTCACATGCTCCAAGGATGAGCGTCTTTTTACAAGCCTCACTGTTTTTATCCACGCAATTACTATAAGTGCTTAAATCAGTGCTACTTACGGTCAAGATCAGTATATATTTGACTCTTAACACTTCTTTTTCAAAATCTAATTTATTCTTCTAGATTTTCTTTAGAGATTGCCTTTTAGTAGATTGATTTATTGCTCTTGTACTGTAACAAACTTGAGTAGCCTTAGTCTACTTCTTCACACGATGTGGTATCGGACTGGTATCGTATCGGTACACCAAGGCCAAGTATTGGTATCGGATAAGATCCCAAATGGTATCGGAACAACACTACTAATTATAGATAACTAACTATAGCAGACACAAGCACAATAGATCTTTGTTTATTTCTTGGAATACTACTTAGTTTTATACAGACCTTACACCAGAAAAGTTCCACAGTGCCTCTTTAATGAGCTAAGCGTGCATGTTAAACTTCTCCTGGACCTGCTGTGGTCTCTGGAGCTGCAGGTGGGACGTGAGGAGATGAGATTTCCATTAGTTTTTTTTTTTTTTTCAGGAGCATTCAGACCTCTGCATTAGAACGGAGTTGTGTTTAGCAGAAACACACTGATAAAGAGCTGTTTATGCGGCCTGGAAACATTTGCTCAGATCACAAGAAGTTCTGACTGTGAGGAGCTCTGTGGGGTTTGAGCCACTGGAAAAGTGAGCTCAACTTCAGACACGTTGTCAAGGGTTATATTAGGTGGTGTCATTTTGCAAAGAAGTGGTTTCATATTTAGTAAACCACACTGTTTTGCATAAAGCTTGTACTCTTACTAGAGTAATATATAGTACAGTGCATCAGTACTCTTACTTAAGATATAGTACAGTGTAATAGTACTCTTACTTGAATAATGTATTGTACAGTGTAAAGGTACTCCTTCTTGAGTAATATATAGTACAGTATAACAGTACTCTTACTTGAGTAAAAGTTGTACTTCCTCTTCCCACTGTGAGTGAGTCTAATGTGACAAAAGTTTTATGTGACAGTATTAAAACCTCGTGAGGGATCTGCATTTGACCCATCCTTCAATGCCGCTGGGACAACAGGGTACACAGTGGGACCCATCTCCAGATCCTGGTCAGGACTATCTTGGATTTTCCCTCCAACCCACCGAGACACGGGGGAACATGCAAATTTCATTCAGAAAGGTCCATGTAGCCCAGGAGTTGAACTGGCGACCTTCTTGCTGTCAAGCCACTCAAGCACAGTGGTAGTAATTACATATGCTGATATATTACACCACATCTTGGCTCTGATCATTTGACTTGTTTTATATTACAAAGTATCAACACAAGTGTATCCAAAAGGTGAAAAGGTCACTTGGATCGGCCTGACCCTGTGAAGTCTAAAGCAGCTCTAAAGTTTGGTGAAATCACTGTGTTTTGCTGTGATCAGTTTGAATTGAAGCTCTGGTGAAATGGACTGGAGGTACCTGAGGCTCTGGATACAAACTAAAAGATCTATTAATCTCACACACATCTGCCATTATTATTTTTAAGTTTCATTTTTACAGCACGTCGTTTGTTACCGACAGCAGATGGAGTTCATAAGAGGAGTTTGGCTCTGGAGTCAGCCTCTGGATCGTCTGGACTCAAGAACTATGGAAAAGGCTCAAATATGAACCTGAGTTACTGTGGCAGAGTGGTTAGCCTGTCCCCTCCCCTCAGTAAAGAGGTTTTAGGTTAGACTCCTGATCTGTGAGTGGAGTGTGCATGTCCTCCCAGTGTTCCTGTGGCAGAGTGGTTATCCTTCCTCTTCATTGGAACACAGGCGTTTCTTGGGGAGTTTGTGGCGCAGAGCAGATTAAACACAAACACATAAATCATGATTCCTTCACTTTTATAATCACTTGGAAACGCCTCATTGGTCACACATGCCGTTTCACTCCTGAGCGGAGCCGGGTCACACAAGGACAAACTCTGAGACTAGTTTTACCTGCACTGTACTCAGACCAGCACTAAGGTACACTTCATTATCCCCATAAGGAAATGTGCATTTGACCCGTCCTTCAGTGTCTCTGGGTTAAACCTGTTAGGAGCAGTGGGACTCATCTCCAGATCTTGAACTAGTTTTGGTGAGGACTACCTTAGCTGAAGGATTTGACCTTTGGTGCATGTTTTATATTAAGGGAAAAAGGAGTGCCCAGAGGAAACCCACCCAGACACAGGGAGAACATGCAAACTCCTCACAGAAAGGTCGAACCTGACCCACACCAGATTAAAGTGTGTCACTCTGAATTGAGTTCAGGTATGACTCTCACTGAAAGTGACCTGGACCTACTACTCAGTTTGAGCAAATACCTCACCTTTGGCTCTGCCCAAACAACAATGCTGCTCTGTGATTGGTCCGAATCAATGGTGGTCGTAGCATTCCAAGGTGGTTTCTTGTGTTTGTGAACTCGAATACCGAGAGAATCCTAGAAGTTTAAGCCATGTTACCTTATTCACAAATGTTTGAGTTTATTATTAGCGTGTTTACATTTCCAAAGCTCAAAATGCTCTGTTCCACCTTGTGATGTCATGAGGCAGTAGTTTTCGAGTTAACATCTCCTTTTACCTTTGTTCAGTTGAGACTGGCAATTCCAGGTCTGAAATCGTCCAAATAATTTAGTGAAAGTGTATGTTTGAGTTTAGAAACACTGTGGAGCCCTTCTTGTATTACTGCATGACATCACAAGGTGGAACAGACTGTTTTCTGTGTGAGAGATGAACTCAGCCTATAAAAATGTGGGGTTTGTGTGTTAAAAATGTGTGACTGAAACAAAACACAACTCCAAGTGGAAACATTATAACATAGATGAGAAATGAGCGTGATATTGGGCCCTTTAACAAATTTCGCAGATGGTCAGGGCGTTGAACCTAACACCTGCTCGTTTTGAGGCTAAATTTCTCACCACTTTACCCTCACTGTCCCCCCATCTTCTCTTCATGTTTTGTGTTGAAATGACCTAAAAGCACCAAGGCCCTGTGTATGTTTTCACTTTGGATTGTCCTCTGATCAAACATTTGCGTCGATCCCTCAGGAAACGGTGGAAACAGATCCAGCTCCGGTCTCTGCGTGAATTCTGCCACTACAGAGCCTCGCGCGTCAATCAACATTTCAAAAACAACCGCCTTCAAGTTCAGATGTTTCTCCTCCGCACTGACAGAAAACCCAACTCGGACCTCCACTTCCTCATCTCTGACCTGAGATCCATCAGACTCTTCAGATGGTTTTCATGTTTTGGAGCTGTTTGTGTTGAAAAGAGAAAATGTTGCACTTTATCATGGGAGGTTAAATTGACGTTGTGGTTTGTAAAATGAAAAGCTAAAGTCTGCTTTGAGTTGGGAGATTTTTGGAACCCAGAGACAAAAGACGTGTTATAGAAGGTGGAATGAGGGTCAAAGCAAGTTCTGGGGTAATGTTTAGGGGCTGTTAAAGAGGGGAGTATTTTACAAAATTGACTTTTTTGGAGCTTTCTACCATGATTGCGTTGTCAAAAACATGTCTGAAAAGGTTTTAAATGTCATCCATGTACGTAGGAGTAATCTGACGTATTCCAAAACTGTACACAGCAACTTGACAAACCTGAATGAAACTGAATAAGCATAAGGATACACATTTTTAAAGCAATACCGCATAACTTTTTGGTAGTGGAAACATTCTCCATTGAGGTAGATATGTTGTCAAACCAGGTCTATACCAGGACTAAACCAGGTTTATACCAGGACTAAACCAGGTCTATACCAGGATTAAACCAGGTCATTACCAAGACTAAACCAGGTCATTACCAGGACTAAACGAGGTCTATACCAGGACTAAACCAGGTCTATACCAGGACTAAACCAGGTCTATACCAGGACTAAACCAGGATTGAATCAGAACTAAACCAGGTCTGGACCATCTCTCTCTCTTTCTCTTTGAACGTGCTCATCTCTTCAGCTCAAACTTCTGCCAAACCCTTTTTTTTTTCTTTCTTTCGTTTGTTCTTCCAGGACTTCACTGTCACGGCCTGAAGTAAACCTGCCTCCAGTGCCAGCCCTCTTCTCCGTTTCCCTGTACTTTTGGGTTGTTTATCATTCTAGCATTCTTTTTTCTTTCTCTCTCCTCTCACTCCATCTCCCTCCCTCTCTCTTTATATCTGCCCTTCCTCTTTTCTTCCTCTTTCTCCACCATCTCTCTTCTGTCTCCTGTCTTCCTTGCTTTCTACCTCCCCCTTTCTTGTCCTCTCCCTCTTTCTCTCTACCTCCCTATCTTTCTTTTCTTTCCCTCCCTCCTCCTCTCCTCGGGTAAAATTTCACGCCTGTGTTTGGTTGTAAAAGTACTCATGTTTTGTTGTTCTCTTCTCGGTTGAAAAAGGCTGCAATGTACTCTCCGTCTGTCAATGTAAAGCCCTCTCCTTTCTCCCTCTCTTCTCCCCCTCTTCTCTCACTCTATCTCTCTCCTTTCTCTCTCCTTTCTCCCCCTCTCGTCTCTCCTTCTTTTCTTTGCTCTCTCCTTTTCCCTTCCTCTGTTCCCTCTCTCTCCCTCTTTCATCTCTTTCTTCCCTCTCCCTCCTCTTCTCTCTCCATCTCTCCTTTCCTCTCTCCTCTCCCCCACTCCCTTCTCCTCACTCCTCTTTCATCTCTTTCACCCCTCTCTCATCTCTTCTCTCTCCTGTCCTCTCTTTCCCTTTCTCTCCCTCTTCTTTCATCTCTTTCTCTCCTCTCTCATCTCTCTTTTTTTCCTCCCTCTCCTCTCTCCCTCCCCTCCTTTCTCTCTTTCCTCACGCCTCTTTCATCTCTTTCTTCCCTGTCATCTCTCCTCTCTCTCCCTTTCTTTTCTCTCTTCTCCTATCTCTCCCTCTCTCCTCTTGTCTCCCTTTCTCTCTCTCCCTCTCCTTTCTCTGTCTGCTCACTCCCTTTTTCTTTCTTTCTCCCTCTTCTTTCATCTCTTTCTCTCCTCTCTCATCTCTCTTCTTTCCCCCCTCTTCTTTCCTCTCTCCCTCCCCCCTCTTTCTCTCTCTCCTCTTTCATCTCTTTCTCCCCTCTGTCATCTCCCCTCTCTCTTCCTCTTCTCTTGTCTCTCCCTCCTCCTCTTCTCTCTCTCCCTTTCTTTTCTCTCTTCTCCTACCTCTCCATCTCTCCTCTTGTCTCCCTTTCTCTCTCTCTCTCTCTCCCTCTCCTTTCTCCATCTGCTCACTCCCTCTTTCTCTCTCCCTCTCATCACTCTCCCTCTCTCCTTTCCTCTCTTTCTCTCTCTCCCTCTCTCCGTGCCAGTCCCAGCTCTCCTGTTACAAAGACAAATTGTCCATGTGGAATTTGGTGGAGAAGTTGTGGAAAGGCGGACGCACTTTTCCAGCCAGCGGGCCCCAGGGCTCTGGAGAGTCACTGCCCGACATCAGTGAGCTCATCCTGGGGTCGATCCCATCACAGCAGCCTCAAGTGAACCAACTGTCTGATCCACTCTGGGGCTCGGGGTTATCTTATTTTCATCTTATACTTAAGTGATACTTTGACATCATACTGGTGCTGTTTTACATGTATATCTAAGGTGGAATTTTCAGCAGTTACCGTGGGGACACAATGCACACACTGTCAAAAAAGTTTTAAGATAGTCTGAAAACTTAGGAACAGCACAAATCAGCTCATCTGTTGTAGTTCCAGCTAAATCAGCTCTATATAGAGCTTCTGACAGTAGTGCCTACAGTTAGCGTCACACCTCCAGAGAATGCTGACGACAATATCCAACAATATTTGCAATGCTGGCTGAGTTTTAGCACTTTCGTCTCACAGCAAGAAGGTTCCTGGTTCGACTCCCAGGGCTTTTCTCTGTGGAGTTTGCATGTTCTCCCTGTGTCTGGTTGTGTTTCCTCTATGTACTGTTTGTTCTTTGTTTTCTCTCCATAAACCTTCAGCTGGATGGTCCTGGTTCAGATCTGGAGATGAATCCCTGGATGCTGCACTGCTCTCCACAGGTTGAACCCCTCATCTGAAGTTTTGCCTATGACACAACTAAATGGACAAAATGTGAAAGGAGCATTTTAGAGTGTTGCTTTTATTGAAACGTAAGTAAAACTAAATGTAACTCCAGGTGTGTTTTTGACAAGGTATAACATGGTTAAAAGGTCAAAAAAAAGTCCATTTAGCTTAACACATCCTCTTTGATGTATTTCCTATGAATGAATAGTGTGTTCAGCAGGGGCCGGCAGAGGAGCTGGTGGAGGTACTGGTGGAGGGGCTGGTGGAGGGGCTGGTGGAAGAGCTGGTGGAGGTGCCGGTGGAGGGGGCAGTGGAGAGACCGGTGGAGGGGCTGCTACTGGAGCGCGTTCGGGACACACCTCGTTACGTAACATTTCATCATCTGTCCAAACACAAAGATAAAACACTTTATGGGATTCCACTTCCATCTGTGTAAATACTGTCTCCAGTCTCCAACAGAACTCAACACGGAGACACATGGTACACTAAAAAACGGGAACTTATACACATTTGCAGATTCATTCACGGATTCCAAGCCATTTTGTCCAATTTAAAGGAACTGTATGTATCCTGTGCTCTTCTAGTTATAAAAAAAAGGTAGAATCACAACTGAACCTGTGTCTCCAGAGTCTTAACCTGCAGGTAGAGGACACATCCAAGTTTGTCTCATTCTCAGTTTATGGACAGGCTCATGTGAAGCTCAGAACCTCCAGAATTCCCTCCCTGAGCTGCAGAGGCTGCACTAGCACTGACACAGGATTGGCTGCAGGTGCTGGGGTTTAGGTAGTGGCCGTTCAGATCAGAGAGAGACATTTAGGGGTTACCAACTGGATTTCAGAAATGAAACTGGCAACCCAAATGAGAGACTCATGTGAGGCTCATTCTGATGTCTGACGTTATAATGTGATTATCCAAAGTTTTTGTAAATAAGAATAAATCAGTATGACAATATAGTTTGCTGTAAGAGCAGCACTTAATTTGAAAATGCCTACATTGTATTTGGGGACACAGTTGAGTCATGTTTATGGAATTTAAAAATCTAACTTACAATTTCTTTTAAAGCTCATAATAAAATTTAAATATTTTATTAGTTTCTTTTCAGAGAAACTAATGTTTTGTGTATCTTTATTTTGCAGATTTGCCAGAGCATGGAGACCTTCTTTAAGGACACTGGACCTGCAGCCCTTTCTTCTGTGCGTTGAGAGAAAAAAACAGCTTGCAGTTTTTTCTACATTGCCCTGGATCAAAATGTTACTCCCTGTTCAACACAGACTGGAGTTAGTGCTTTCGATGAGCTCTTCAAAGCCCACTGTGTGTTCTGTGTCGTATGAGGAGGCTCTGCACAGCTTCTTTACTTTCATCCAGACCACAGTGTATAACATCGACAGTGGCAACGTGAAGGCCAGTCCCCGAGTCAAAGAAATCAGAGCTAAAAGTTTTCATAGTGAACTTTGAGAAACACAGTATTGCATGGAAACATACCTGCAAACAAGTTTTACGTTTTCAATGTACACCACATTGGTTGTTCTTTGTTGTTTAGGCATTTGAAGTTTCAGCATGGTTCATACCCAGGAAGGTCTTTGTGTTTGACTTGTGGAGAGCCAGGATGTTCATTTGTGTTCACACTTATTTTGGTTTCCAGCTGCACTTCTCTCGAGCGCATAAAGACAGTGCTGACTCAGTTCATGGTGTTACGGCACTTGGCCTGGGCCTGCCTCGCCCTGCACTCCTCCTGGTGTATATTCATTGTGTGCCTCTGTTTCATGTAGGTAAAACTGCTGGCGGTGATCTAGCTCCTAACTGGTGGACCCTTTTCCATGTTTCCTCTGGGTTGGCTTCGGTTCCCCTTCTAGTGGTTGGCGCATCGATCTTCCGTCCCACCAATCTGGGGTCCCAACCGGCCAGCGCTGCCCATAATAAAAGTGCTGCCACTCCACATGGCTGGATCACCTTCGCTCGTGTCTCCCACAAACTGATCATGTGTGCGTATGTGTAACTGTCGCTAACGGCCTACTTTTGTTTTGTGACTGCTAATTGGCTCGCCATTTGTAATTAACCTTGATTTGGCTTGTAGCCTACTTTTGGATTTATTGTATATTTTAACTTTTTTACCTCCATTTGCTTATTAATTAAAAGGGCATTTATTAATTACCCGATGCCATCACCTCTACTGCAGAGTCAGTGTGGATCCTTCTCTTGAGATTGTTACAGCGCCCCCTCCAGTGGGAAAAGGCAAACAGCACACATGTGCAGCTCTGTTATTATACGTGCTAGCCTCAGGTGTCCTGGAAAGTACTGTTCAGCCTTTGGTAGGTCCAGTAGAGTGTTAGTCATATGATGCATCTAGAGAAACATAGCTGAACCTGCAGAGCATATACCTTGTGTGTCCTTTGACATGCAGAGACAAAACAACAGGCCCATACTGTATAAGCAGAGTGTTCTGCTGTATTATGGGGTCTCTTGAATCAATTTTCAGGAACGTGAACTGTGCAACACTTTGACAAAAGCCAAATCACATCAGGAGGGGGTCTACAGAGATGTTTCATAATACAGAAATCATACTTTATTTCCACAACAAGAATCCACCTTTATTATGACGATGTTGAAACTGCTAATTCCTTGGGATAAAAAAGGTATACACAAACTTGGTTGCATTTATTTTGAGATTTCTTTTATTTTTGAGAAATTTATCACCAAAGCTGAATTCTGTGTTGATGAACATCCATCTAGTTGCTCTTTTTCCACACAGAAGATTAAAAAAAAATAATAATAATGATAATAAAATAAAATCAATTTCGAGGCTGTAGGAATACACTGTTTTGCTGTGTTCAGTTTTTCAGGTTACAGGAGACTACTTGGCTTTACATGGCCTCTTTGGCTTAGTTGAGTCGTTCTGAGCAAATTATTGTTGTCACTTTTGTTTAACTGAAAAGTCTGAGTTACAGTCAGTGTTTACTGAAGATCATCCTGGTTTAACTTTACATTCAAAAGAGCTCCATTCACAACGCTGCACTGATATCAACTAAATCCTGCTTTGGCCTCAGCTTACAGTGTCAAAAGAACCTACTTGCAAAACTCTCTTCAACTGATGAGCACTTCCTGATGCTGTTGTTAATGATAATGTGTGATCCACTGGAGAGGGGGTGCAGTATGAGTTAAAGCTTGTGTTTCAGTAATTGGTTAAGAATTTCATATCCTCACATTCATTGTTAAAGAGAGTTACGAGTTTTGCCAGTGGATTCACTCAGAGAAAAAACAGACAAAAACTGTGTTAAAATGGGACAATAATGTGCTGCACCCAAATATGTGCCAACATATTTGGTAATGTTATTATTTGCATTTTATTTTCCACTAATAATAATAATAATAATTTCCACTATTATTATTTTACATTTATGTTATGTAATCCTGTGTAAATATTAGGGGGGAAAGGAGTAATATAGCAAGCAGAACCTTTGGCACTGTAGTCGCTCATCCCCCGTTGCCTATTGAGGACCAATTTCCTGTTCCCCATCAACACAGTCTGCGAAAAGAGACGAGTGTGTCCTGTTGTTCTTTCTCTGAGACTCTTCCTTTATTTTAGGTCAGTATCATTTGTGTAACTTTAAGTTGAGTTTGTGAACATTTACCGAACTGTGGCAAAGTAAATCTGAGCCACATGGTACTGGTAGTCCAGTGAGAGTTCGGTGACTCGCATTGGCCGTCCTTATTTTAAAGTAACCTTTATACTGCGTTTATATACTTAATGCATATTGTTCCCATTTGTTTCTACAAGTCTCCTGATGTGATTTTATTTGAGTTTCAGAACCAATATGCACTATTTGTTCAATGAATGTAGCAACTATTTTATAATAATGTGTTTACATTCAAGGTGCTGTCTACATACAGTGAGATTTCTGGACTAATATTAGTCCTGGAAAAGTAATCCTGAGTTTTGCACTATGTTAAAAGAAACACTGTATGTATTTTGCACTGGCCAAGTAACAGTGTGTTTAGCAATAACAAGGGATTTCAAGAAATGACAAATACATGTAGAAGTAAATGCCTTTTATTTTGACATTTCTAGTAGTTTTGTATATAGGACAAGTAAATGCACTGAATGTAAATTGTACAGATGTAACATGGGTTGATTTTGAAATAAGAGACACAATCTAGAAAAGATAACAGTGCTCTTGTTGTCCTTTTTCTGAGACTCTACCTTTGTTTTACCTTTTATGAAATAGCCTGTTAATGTTTAAAGATCTTGTGAGCAGAGGAGATGACTGTTGGAACGTGATACGTCTCTGAACACAAAATGTAAACATTGTGTTTGCACCTATTGTGACCCATGGCAGGACTTACTATTTGAAGACTCACAGACTTTTCAAATCTCTCTTTCCAGAACAAACTCAGATTCAGAAGCACCGCATAATGATCCTTTATCCACATTGTATAGGAACATATGGTGGAACTTTGGGAGGTTTGAAGGAAACACAGCTTTTTCAAAAAGTCTGTTAAGAACTTTAAAATGTCACAAAAACCCTTCACAAAAACCCTCAGAAATAGTTGGCAGGACAGTGAGGCTCTGAGACATTTGTGTCTGGTTTGTTTCCACAACTTCCTAGGTCAAAACTATAGCAGTGTCAGGTTGGAATGTACATGTACATTTTTTTTTTTTTTTTTTTCATGGTAAAACTCTGGTCTGGTCTCTGACGTTTCTGAGTTTTGAAAAATACTTATAAACTCATCCCGGTGAGTCATTAGGATGCTCAGAATGCATATGGTAATTAAGGAATAACTTTGAGCCACAGCAAAATGAACAACTTATGTTTTTCCCATTTTAAAGTTGAGTAAAGGAGGAGTAAAAGTTTTCAGATGAGATTTTGTTGCCATGCAGATGCCCCAGCGTGCAGGGGCCTGATTAAGTGGCGTATTATGGGTCCCTGTTCCTCACAGAGAGGAGAGAGGATCAGGGCAGATGGAGTGTTGACAAAGAGCATTACATCACCAGCGCGCCGGCCCTGCAGCCAACAAAAGGATTTTCTAAACATGATCAACATTTATGGCTCCTCATGTGAGAGTCCACCCTGCTGTAGAGTCATGTCTGTCTCATCCCTGCTGCCAAACTACACAAAGGCTTCAGGAGGAGGAACACTATTAGGGCTGCAGCCATTAATTGACTAAGCGTGACTAGCCGACTATAAAAAATATCGTAAAGTGTTATATTTTTAAAGAGGGGGTAGTACATTTCTGTGGGGTCTTAACTGCTAACACATAACATATTTAGATCACCATGTTAGCGTTTATTGTTTTGAAAATGCTGTATTTGCAGAAAACAATGTATTAAAATGTTTGATCAGTTCTGTTTTTGACGCTCTGAGTCTCCCCTCTCTTTGCTAAGTCGCTCCCCATTAGGAGCGGTTCCATGTCATTGGTCCGACAGCCCATTAGTCCGAGAATGAACCATCGAGTAGAGATCCCATTAGTCCGACATTCCACTAGTACGAAAAAAAGAGAACCACTGGTCTGACAGCCCAATAGTCCGACAGCCCGTTAATCCGACAGCCCGTTAGTCTGACCATACACAGTAGAGATGCGTGGATGACTTGTAACATGCTTAAGCTTGAGGATAAACCGTTCGTAAATTCAGTGTGTGGGTGTAATTCTCGTTCGTTTAGAGAGCCACACCAGGGTGGGGAGCCACAAACACCAGAACGAGAAAATCTACGCCGTGTCATTAGCGAACCAGGACTAAACCAAGACTGGCCCAAGACTAAACCAGTGTCATTATATCGCATCAGGCTTGTGAAGTTGTTGTGTACAGTTTTTAATCAAGTTTTTGTATATTTATGGAGAATTGTCGTGGGTGATGTAGGCTTGTGGACTGAGCATTGTACAGAATCTTACTTTTGACTTTTTTACTATTGAGAGCACCTGAATCTGCACCTGCATCAACTAAATTTTAAAAGAAAAAAAATAAATAAAATTGTACATATATAGGCCGCACTTGTCTATAAGCTGCAGGTGTCCACGTTGTAACTTGAGATATTTACACAGAAAGATGGTATACAGAAAGATTTTTGAAAATTTTAATTACATACCGGTACATGTTTTTTATGAACAGTGCCTGTAACACGGCAGTAAAACAACAGTATTACAACAGGATTATCAGACTACGTCACTTGGCGCTCTACTGCGCACGTCTCCTGCACTTGATAAATAAATAATCCGTCCATAAATTAGCCGCATCGTATGCAAATTGTGTTTAAGTGTCATAAAGGTAAAATGTTTAGTTTTCCAGTAAAACTCATGGACGGTCTTGTGTCTCAGTGAACTCATCTCACACACCTGAGCCAATGAGTTTGCCCGGTGAGTCCAACTAAAGGAAAAACGACTGAAGAAGGACATTCCACATTATTAAGCACAACAACATTTTCAAGCAATATGGGAAAGAAAAAAGGATCTCTAGTGCTGAAAAGCATGAAAGCATAATACTTTGGACAAGGTATGAAAACCTTAGAGACTTCACGAAAACTTATGTGTGATCATAGTACTATTAAGAGATTTGTAGCTGATTCAGAGCACACATGGATTCATGCAGATAAAGACACAATGAGGAAGGTTTCAGCCAGACAAATACACTGGAGAGCAGCTGCTAAAATGCCATTACAAAGCAGCAAACAGGTATTTGAAGCTGCTGGTGCCTCTGGAGTCCTGTGAACATCAAGTGTAGGATCTTCCAGAGGCAGTTATGCATAAACCTTCTATTCAACCACCCTTAAACAAAGCTCACAAGCAGAAACGGCTCCAGTGGGAACAGAAATACATGAAGACTCATTTTCAAACAGTCTTGTTCACTGATGAGTGTCATGCAACCCTGGAGGGTCCAAATGGATGGAGTGGTCGATGGTTGGTGGATGGCCACCATGTCCCAACAAGGCTGCGACGTCAACACGGAGGTGGTGGAGTCATGTTTTGGGCCAGAATCATGGGGAGAGAGCTGGTCGGCCCCTTTAAGGTCCCTGAAGGTGTGAAAATGACCTCTGTAAATGACCTGCATGCATGACAATGCTCCATCTCATGCTGTAAGGAATACCTCTGCATCATCAGCTGCTATGGGCATAAAAAAAGAGAAACTCATGGTGTGGCCCCCATCCTCCCCTGACCTCAACCCTATTGAGAACCTTTGGAGCTCCTCAAGTGAAAGATCTATGAGGGCAGGAGGCAGTTCACATCCAAACAGCAGCTCTAGGAGGATATTCTGACATCCTGCAAAGAAATTCAATTCAGAAACTCTCCACAAACTCACAAGTTCAACGGATGCAGAATTGTGAAGCTCCTGTCAAATAAGGCTCTATGTTCAAATGGAACTTGACCTGTTAAGATGTTTTGATTGAAATAACTTTTGATTTCAGTAATATGCTAATGCTTCTAATGGAAAAATAAACAAATGACCATTTTCAGTTCTTTACAACAATAACATGGTTTGAAACTCTGTTGTGCAGAATAATTTGGAACAGTGCCTTTTAAGATTTTATTTTTGAAAAAAATACTGTTATCATTGGGAGGTTTGTTCAATAACATTCGAATTGTGCTCTAAAGGTTGATGACTTGAAAATTATGATGACTGTCATTTATATTGACAATTTCAGACAAAATCAGAGAAAAATATAATTTGCATAATAATTTGGAACGCAAAGCCGCAGAGTTCAAAGTGTGAGAAAAAAGTTGCAGCTTATAGTCTGGAAATTACAGTAATTGTTATCTGGACTAAACAGACTCTGCAACACATGGGAAAATACGATATTATGAAATAAAAATGTCATAAAATAATATATAATGTATAATAGCATTAATATTGTTATCAATAAAACACTTAATTCATAAATATTCTCTGTTTAGAAGCAGTCTCCATGTTTCAAGCTTTATTTGGGCACTAAAGAGGAGAGTGAGGGGGGAGGAGGGGCGGGGTCTGTAGGTGTGAACAATGTGATTGGCCTAACGGGTATCCACACTTCAAATGCCGCACGGGGCAGTCCTGTGTGATGTCGTGTAGTACTTGAAATCGAAGAGTCAACTGAAGGCAGCGCACACTTAGATTTTGACTGTTTTGGGCCATAGTTTACACTAAAATTGACACAAAAAAGACCTTAAAACAGCAGACAATGCTATTCAAACACTATATACACGGTTTAGTAGCACAAAACTAAATTTAGGGTTTAGTTTCACGTTATGACGAGTGTGTGGGAGAATATTTAGAACTTGTGTTGTTTTATAGTCATAGTTATTGTTTTACTTTACGTTTACAACATCTGAATTAAAAATTGCAATACAAATCCATCCGAAATGGACCACCAACGCTGACCCAGTATCTCAGTTTGTCCTCATGTGTCCACCTGCCCACACTTTCCACTTTTCACTTAAATGTGAACGCCGCTGAAGCTGTTTCTGAGGCTGTTTCTGAAGCGTTTGAGTTTCCAGTGACTCTGTTCTCTGTCAATTACATTAATACAAACGGTCACGGCATTTACTTAAAGGGTAATAAGAAATGTGACAGGTGAGCACCGCAGAAGGCCAAACAGGGATACAGCGTGGACAAGGCCGAAACAAAGAGGAAAGAATAACAGTGAGGAGGTGAAGAGGAGCGAGAGAGAAGGGGGAGAAAGTAGGAGGAGAAAAAAGGGAGCAGATGACGAGAGAGGAGGAGGAGAAGCAGAAAAAGCAGAGAGGAGGAGAGGAGAAAAGACGAGGAGAGGCGGGAGAGCTGGCAGAGGACGTTGAGAGGGGGAGGAGAGGCAGAGAAAGAACAGGAGTAAAAAGCAGAAAGGACGTGAAAGAGAAGAGGACGAGGAGGGAGAAAGGAGGCAGAGAGGAGGAGAGGCGGGAGAGCTGGCAGAGGAAGTTGAGAGGGGGAGGAGAGGAGGCCGAGAAAGAACAGGAGCAAAAAGCAGAGAGGAGGTGAAAGAGAAGAGGACGAGGAGAAGAAGAGAGGAGGGAGAGAGGAAGGAGAGAGGACGAGGAGGAGAAAGGAGGCAGAGAGAAGGAGGAGACAAGGGGGAGGAGCGGCGGAAGAGCTGGCAGAGGAAGATGAGATGAGGAGGGACAGGGGAGAGGGAGCAGAGAAGGTGGAAAAAAGGAGAGATGTTGTGATGTTACAGAACCCCACATGAGCCCTGAGAATCAAGAGAGAGTTCTGTGTCCTCCTCTGAACTGTGCCTTGTGTTCTTCTTCTTCTTCTTCTTCTTCTTCAGAGCAGAGAATAAAAATGCATCAGATTTATATAACGCCTTTGAAGAGACGCAAAGTGCTTCACAGGCATTCATGAGTCTGGCCCCAGGACAGATGTATTGTATAAGCAGCTCCTGAGGTCGAAATAAGTCCACTGTGCGCTGTCTGCATCTGACTGTGAGGCATTTTATTGTAGAAGAATAAGGAAGTACGCTGTTAGCATGCTAGTAGCTGTTAACTTTACTGTGACGACAAAGCTCTGCTCTGGTGTCGGAAAGCTGTGAAAAGGGCTTATAAAGTCATCATGGTGAGGAATTACAACGCTCAGAATGCCAGTGTGGAACTTTTTTCATATTTTTAGAAATCAGGTACAGAGAAAATCAGTTTTGAAAATCAGATACAGAGACTTTAACCCTCCTGTTGTCCTCGGGTCAAAATGACCCACCACTGTGTTAAAAAAAAACAAAAAATCACCTTAACGATAATTTTTGAACTTGAAATTTTATGACTTTTCCTAGATTGACCCAATCTTTAGAAAAAGTGAACTGTTGACTTTATTCACATTATCATGCATGCTGTACAAAAAAAGGTACAAAGGTCGTCTTTGGGTCAAAATGACCCAACAGTGAAATTCAATTAAAATCACGGTCACAGAGTTATTTACACACCACAGAATGTGAGAATGTTTTAGTTCTGTCTCAGATCAATCAGTAGCAGACGTAAACAAGACAAGACAGGTGGCCTTCTCGTGGACAATGCCTTTGATCTGTTGATTTCCAGAAATTATAAAGGTGCTGCAGATGACATTACCCCGAATTCTCTCTGTGCTGAAGCCATGAGTGCACGTTATAACGTCCAAAAGGCTCTAGAGCTGATTTTTCCAGATGCCCAGCAAGACAACTCTGATTCAGAGGAAGAATTGGAGGATGTATCAGAAGAAGAAGATGGGGAGGAATACAACCCAGAGCATGATGAAGAAAACGCTGAAGCTGAAAGAGAGACTTTCCTTTCAAAAAATGGCAAAATAACATGGTTCTCGGAAGCATATGACCAACATGGCAGGGAGGCAGAACAAAATGTCATAAAGATGACCCCAGGACCCACAAGATATGCCGTTTCTCATGCCCATGACATTGTCTCTACATTCTACCTGTTCATCACACCAGCAATAGAAAAAAATAATCCAGGAGATGACAAATCTGGAGGGTTTTCGCAAATATGGAGACAGCTGGAAAAAGATGGATGAGACTGACCTGCAGGCCTACTTAGGGCTGCTCATCTTAGCAGGTGTTTACAGGTCCTGAGGTGAGGCTGCAGCTAGTCTATGGGATGCAGAGAGTGGAAGGCCAATTTTCCAAGCCACAATGCCACTCAAACTCTTTCACACCTATTCAAGACTGCTACGTTTTGATAACCGTGAGTCAAGACCAGTGAGACGTGTGACAGACAAACTTGCAGCCATAAGAGAGGTCTGGGATAAGTGGGTGGAGCGGCTGCCCTACCTCTACAACCCAGGGCCTGATGTAACAGTGGATGAGCAACTGGTTCCATTTAGAGGTAATTTATTTTCATATTTCTAATAAAAGTGATTTACACTATAGAATTCTATGACTGTTTTCTGTGACTGATACAAATCATTGATGCTAATCTCTTCTGTCCAAAGGTCGTTGTCCTTTCCGGCAGTATATGCCCAGCAAGCCAGCAAAATATGGGATCAAGTCATGGGTGGCTTGCGATGCCAAATCAAGCTATGCTTGGAAGATGCAAGTCTACACCGGGAAGCCGACCAGTGGAGGCCCAGAGAAGAACCAGGGGATGCGAGTTGTGCTTGATGTGACAGAGGGATTGAGGGGTCACAATGTGACATGCAACAATTTCTTCACCTCTTATGAACTCGGACAGCAGCTCCTGAAGAGGAAGATCATCATGGTTGGCACAGTTCGAAAGAACAAGCCTGAGCTCCCACCTGCACTGCTTGCAACAAAGGAGAGAGAGGTCTTCTCATCAAAGTTTGCCTTCATGCCCACCACCACCCTAGTTTCCTACATCCCAAAGAAAAATAAGAATGTAGTACTTCTGAGCAAACTGCACACAGACGCTGGCATTAGCGATCGTGAGGACAGGAAGCCATCCATCATCCTAGACTACAACTGTAACAAAGGAGGTGTGGACAACCTAGATAAGGTGATTGGAACATACAGCTGCAGAAGGATGACTGCCCGCTGGCCCCTGGTCATCTTCCACAACATCATTGATGTTTCCTCCTACAATGCCTTTGTGATTTGGAGAGAGATCAACCCAACCTGGATGCCTCGTAAGTAGAACAAGAGGAGGGTGTTCCTGGAGCAGCTAGGAAAGGCACTTGTAACTCCACTCATTGAAAGAAGGAAGTATGTCCCCCGCACAGAAGCCTCTGCAGCAGTTGTCAAAGCTATACAGAGTGTAGGAACTCCTGATCAACCTGAGGATCCAGCTGCCACAGCCGCTGCCCCAGCTGGGGCAAGTAAGAGGAAGAGATGTCAGTTTTGCCTGCCAAAGAAGGACTGTAAAACACATACTGTGTGCTGTAGGTGTAAGAAATATATCTGCAAGAGCTGTGCATTTGCATACTGCCCTACATGTGCTAATTAGATGAATGAGTTATATTGTTTTTTTGGATTGTATATTTTCTTACATTGTTCACTGGCAATGTTGTGGTGAATGTTTCTTCAAGCAAAATAAAATTTGGTGTTTAAAATTCAATTAAACTGCTTATGTTGGGGATTTAGTGAAGACGGGTCATTTTGACCGGGAGGACACGGGGTGTATACAGAATATGAGGACAACAGGAGGGTTAAAGGTCCTATATGACTCTGTTTTCTGATCTACGTTCTAATGTTATTTCCTCATCACAAACACACCTGGAGTTGTTTTTTGTTTCTTTCACATGTTTAACATGTGGATGAGTTCTGCTCTCAAACTGAAAACACTCTGTTCCACCTTGTGATGTCATGTGGTAATACAGGAAGTGCTCCACTGTGTTTTTAAGCTCCACACACCTTCACTAGAATCACTTGGATAATTTCAGACCTGGAATTGCCGATCTCTACTGAACTAAAGGTAAACTGTAACTGTTACCGCTTCATGACATCACAAGGTGGAACAGAGCATTTTGAGCTTTGATGATGCAGACAGAGTAATGCTGCGTTCAGACCGTGGCATCGAAAAACATGCTGGATGCCTTTAGTTAGAGCCTCTGCATGTGAATTCAGACGCCCCCGACTTGCGTCTTGGATGCTGTGGACGAACATTGGAGAAAAATCCTTGATGTGCGTCCAGGGCGTCCATTGTGGTCTGCGAGTGCCTTCTTTTCCCAGTCTCTTTATGAACAATGGCAGAACAGGGGAGAGAGCAGCTTTAGTGTATTTATTACGTAAAATCATCAACAGAGGCGATCGGCTCAGAAAATTTAAAGGAACACTTTGAAAACACATCAGATCTCAATGTGAAGAAAAAAAAAATGCTGGATATCTATACAAATATGGACAAGGCAGTGTCTTAGGAACAAGAGCATGCCACCTCTCTTAATGGAAATAACATTTTCAGCCTGCAGAGGGCCTACTGTTACAAACACCCTGAAAATCAAAGTGAAATAATAATGTGGCAGGCTAGTCAGTTTTGCTAAAATTTAATTTCTGCAACTCAAAATGCTTCTCAGTCTCTTGTGTGGACCCCACGTGCTTGTCTGCATGTTTGACAACATTGTGGCATGCTCCTAAAGAGACGACAGATGGTGTCATGTGGGATGTGCCATCCTGGAGAAGCTGGACAATCTGTGCAGCTTCTATAGGGTTAAGGAATTCCCTCATACTCCCAGTAGTGATAATCATTCTAGCCAAAAGCAGTTCTAGTGGAAAACCAGCCAAAAAAGACCAAGAGGGAGAAACTTGAAATCTCCACATGCAAAACCAGTCCTGTTTTAGCAGTTCTCTCATTGTTGCTGCTCTAGTGCACTTGTTGTACATTTCCATTAAAAGAGGTGGCATCCTTTTGTTCCTCAGACATTCCCTGTCCAGATTTGCATAGATATCCAACATTTTTTTTTTTTTTTTTTTTTTCACATTGAGATCTGATGTGTTTTCAAAGTCTTTAATTTTTTTTTAGCAATTTATTTATACTCCACTAATGGCACGGCGTAAATTTTCTTGCTGTGGTGTTTGTGGCTCCCGGGCCTTTCTCTTCTTTCTCCTTATTCTGGATAATGACGTCGCTACATCACTGGAGAATAGTCCCGATTAGACTTTGCATGTAAACTCAGCGCCCTGACGCATCAGTCTGAACGCAGCTTAATAAAAAGGCTTAGTCAAACGTGTGAATGAAACAAAACACGACTCCAGGCATGTTTTTGAGGAGGGAACAACATAACATGGCTTTAAGCTCACAAGAGTCATTTTTGTGTAATATAGGGACGTTTTAATCAAATCTGCACCATATACAGTAAGTCACATTCACGGTAAGAAGCGATGAACACTAAACACCAGAGCAGTCCCATGTGCGGCTGTAATGTTATCCCCACGGCCTGTATACACTTAACCTGCCACAGCCCAGAGCCTGTGCACAGAGCAGCCCTGTGCCACAGAATCACTACACCAGTGTGCCTGCACAGGAAGGAGCGCTTTGTGTGCACGTGAAACCAGAGAGAGGAGAGGAGGAGGAGGGGAGAAAGAGAGGAAAAGATGAGGAGCAGAGGAGGAGCAAAGGAGCAGAGGGAGAGAGGTGGGGCAAAGGAGCAGAGGAAGACTGAAGCAGAGAAGGAGGGGAGAGAAGAGGAAGAAAAGGAGGAGCAGGAGGGTCAAAGGAACAGCAGAGGAGGCGAAGAGGTGGAGGAGAAGCAGAGGAGGAGGAGAGGAAAAGGAGATGGGCGGGGCATCAGGGGTTAAATGAACAGAGCAGAAACAGGAGCAGAGACATGTGAGACGGAGCGGAGGACAGAGAGGTCAAGTGTGCACCTGTCTCTACAAACAAGGGGGGACAGAGAGAGGGGGAAGAGAGAGAGGAGAGAAGGAAGGAGAGCTAGAGGGGGAGTGAGTGCGAAGGAGCGAGGGAGAGAGAGTGAAAGAGAGAGGGGGAGAGGGAAGAAAGAGGAGGAGACAGGGAAGGAAAGAGGAAAGAGAGAGGAAAGTTAAAAAGAAAGAGGAGATTGTGAAAGAGAAAAGGGGGTGAGAGAAGGGAAAGATTATGTACAGAGAGAGAAGAATAGAGATGTAACAACGTTTGAGGGGGGCATGAAAGATAGAGAGGGGGAGGGGAGTGAAAAATAGAGAAGGAAGGAGAGAAAGAGAAGGAAAAGGTACACGGGGGTGAGGTAGACTGGAGGAGAGAGAGAAAGAGGAAGTGAGAAGGTTTGGTTCTGATTTAGTCCTGGTTTTAGTCCTGGTTTAGTCCCGATTTTGGTCCTGAGACAATATGGCCGCCCTCCGGGGACCGGGGACCCAGGTGCTGTGAGGTTAAGTTACACTGCAGCTGTCCCACCGAAAAGCACAGAGCAAATGGAGCACAGGAAAGAGGGGGAGAAAGAGAGAGGGATGGAGAGAAAGAGGGTAAAAGGAAGGAGAGGGGGAGAGAGAGCAGAGAGTGGATAGGACTGAATGAAGCGGAAAAAGAGAGAGGGATGGAGAGCTGAGGAGAACGTGAGAGAGAGAGACACACAGAGGAGATAATGGACTAAAAGAGAAAAAGAGAGACAGTTAAAGGAAGTAGAGTGGGATGGAGAGAGTGAAGAAATGGATTGAGATAGTGGGAAAGAGGAGAGGGGGTTTGGGACCAAATGGAGCAGAGAAGATAGAGGGGGGAACGAAAGAAAAAAGAAACAAACAGAATGAGATTGCAAGACAGAGGGGAGACGAGGAGGGGGAGAGACAGACGGAGAGTAGACACAAAGAGTGAGAAAGGAGGAAGGGATGGGAATGGGGTAGAGACTGAGAAAGAAAGGGAGAGGGAGAAGAGAGAAAGTGAGAGGTGAGAAAGAAAGAGAAAGGAGAGAGATAGAGGGGAGATAGCAAAGAGAAAAAGAGAGAGGGAGCAAGAAAGAGGTATTGTTTCAGTGTGAGTCAATGCAGTGATTGTCCTGTGAAGAGACTAAGCACAGAGCCCATGTACAGACTCGAAACTTTGTATTCATACGAGTCCAGAGGCAAAAACACTGACACTGGCACTTAATGTTTGAACAGAATCTACACAAAGTCAATTAGAACAAGTTATTATTAGTCAAACCAAATTATCTCGCAAGTTTTTCCAATTAAAACAACATGGTCAGCCAAGACTCTGTTATTTACAACAGTGTGTTTTGTTCTCAGGTCACTGGAAGCATCACTACTTCCTGTCCAAGTTTATCCTTATGTGTCTTTGCCGAGTCGTAATAAAATAAGTTAGTGAACAGGGAGCAGTGGGTGGATGTCACTGACAACATGTTAAAAAGTGCAAGGAAACTTCAGTGGAGGAAACTTCAAAGTTAGCATTACTGTTAGCAGTAATGCTAACTTTGAAGTTAGCATTACTGCATAATAAACATTAAAACAATGCCTCATATATAATATAATATGTAATAATAATATGTATGATATGGAATTAAATTTGTAACCATAGCAATAGTCACCCGGGCTTGTAACCATGAGAAGAGTTAGTAAATCTGTAAGTTTATGTCACGTGTTCACAGCGTCATATCATACCAAACCAGTCGACTGACAAGGCACATATTACAATAAGAGTTTAAAGTTGTATTTGCTTTGCACTTAAACCTCTGTGACAGTTGGAACAATGGAACAAAATCTGTGCATTTTCACTGTGGCCTTTTTGTGTGAGGGAGGCAGCAGTCTGTCCACAGAGAAGGTCCACGAGCAGAGGAAGTGGGCCAAGGAGAAGGGGAGTTTCCTGGAGAGAGAAGATGACTGGAAACTCTTATATGAGCAGAAGCAGCAGTAGTAGGGAGTAATCCCTGCATTTACACTGACTTTGATCCAAGGTCCAGTGTTTCAAGTCTGGAGCCTAGAATCACTCACCTCAATGATCATGTGACATCTGTCACAGTGTGCTCACCATCACTGTGGAGAAGTCTACTCCACCAGAGGATGTTTTGAGTGCTCCTCTGAGACTGCAGCAGCAGAGGTAAAAGAGGTTCAGGAAACTTCTGGAAATGTTGCAGAGGTCATCTCACTTGAGAATGAAGGTGAGATGACTGAGCAGAAGAAGAAGACACCACTAGTTGTAAACCAACAGGTGAAGCTACAGGACCTCACGATGAGCCAGTTGCTCAAATAATTGAAAATACTGATGACAAATTAACACTGGCAGAACCCGATGCTACTCTCTGTGTGATTGAAGTTCCCTAGGTTGAAGATGCAAATCAAGGATGGAGCCCTGAACATCATCAAAAAGAAAGAACAGGATGAGAAGAAACCAGAAAGAGGGAAAAGATGAGAGTCAGAAGAAGTTATGGCAAGAAAAACCTAAGTTAAGAATGTTACAGCAGTTTCCAGCAGGTATTCAGAGGACTATAAAGACAATGGTGGGTATTACGTATAGTTAAAAGTAATGAGAGGAGCTCAGTGCGAACCATGCAGTCCAGTGGTGCCAGTGGAGGTGCTGTGGTGCTCCGGATCAGTTCAGTTGCATTCTATTTTTGCCAGAGCAGCCGCAGCCTTTTCCCTTCATAAATGAATAGTTATCGCGTGAACTCGTGGTCTGTGTGCAGCCTTCAAGTCCTCATGTCTCCAGTCCTCGTGTGAATGTCAACACAATAAGACCAGTCCTACACAGAGCTGCAGCTGGACCGGGGGCAGTCTGAGTGAAGCGTGAAGGCTCCTGTCTGTGACAGGTGCACAAGAGCAGGGAAAATGGACAATGAGTCAAATAAATAGGATAGGCTTGTATTACATAAAGTTTGTCCAAAATTTCCCTGGAGAGGACCCCAGACCCACATGTGCCCCGGAAGCAGGTGTCCTCCTTTTGATAATCCAAATCTGGTCACCCCACATTCTAACATGGCTTAAAGCTCAAGTCAATTTTGTGTTTAAGATTATTTTTTCTTTTTTTCGTAACTGGAATGAAACTAAAGTTGTACCTCCATAATTCTTGAAATTCTTGGAAAAACTGTCAGAGCGCTCACATTCTCATGGCTCATTTTGCCGTCTGCGTGACGTTTCAGTTACAAGCCGTTGACACTCACTTCAGTGTTTGTGAAATTTAGGCGATAGCATCAGGAGGGAATCACTCAGATGGAGATTTAGTGACGGCTCATGCCTCGGGCCATGCTTTCAGACCTGCTCATGCTAATGCTAATGCTCGATACAAGTCAAACATCAACAAACTTAGCTAATCTGCATTCTTCTCCTTTGCAGGGGTGGAAGAAATGCTGTTACTTAAATAAAAGTACACATACCAAATAAAAAAAGTAGAAGTAAAAGTATCACATGAAAAAAATCAACTTAAGTAAAAGTATTAAAGTACCCTTTTAAAAATGTACTGAAAAAGTAAAACATATTTCGAGATCTACTAAAGCTTCAAATGTAGTATGCAATGTAGTAAACCCTTTGACCTTTTCAGCAGGTCTCAAACTACAATAAAAAAATACTTGTACTTTTCAGTCCTGTTCAAAAATGTAGTGGAGTAGAAAGTACAGATACCGGCTCTCAAATATAGTGAAGGAAAAATAAAAAGTATCCACCGTAAAATTTACTTAATTAAAGTACAGAGACTTTAAATTTGCACTAAAGTATAGTTCTTTTCTACTTGTACTTGCACGTTACTTTCCACCGCTGCTCCTCTGACAGGCAGTTTAGAAATATTCCCCTACAAGACTTTACTTGGAGAAATATAAGACAATAGTGGTGATTTCTTGTTTTGCTGCTGTTAGTTAAGAATGATCAGTCTTGCATGGTTTTATTTGAAATCAATCTGGACAGTGATAAAGCAACATATCCATGGAGACAAATAGGTGGCAGTAAAAAGGTTAAGCAGTGCACCATTATCCCAAATCTATGAGGTGAATTAACCCCACTGGCTGTAGGCCTGTAGGAATAATTATGTACTTTTCTCAGTTGTGCCCTATTGATGTCTCATTAAAAGGTACTACGTTACTTGTCTTGGTGGGGTGTCCGCCACCTGCTTGTCTCCATGGAGATGCTAATACTTTGCCTGGAATTCTGCCACAATAAGGCATTAACATCATCTATCTTCATTGAGACAAGCAAGCGGTGCGATTAGAACAAGTTACAGGTCAGATCTGTATTGAATAGACCCCCTCTTAGAGTAAGAATGCATATTTTCTAGATAGCAAAGGAGAAATTCAGTTCAGTTCAGAACTGAAGAAGCAACTTGGATGAGCTGCGAAACGTGTTCGACCAAAAAACTTTTGTCCAGTTGACAAATTGAATTTCTTCTTTGCCATGGATTCTACCTGGATGACTGAGGGATTTTACATATATTTTCTAGATACTTTTGAAAAATAAAAACAGTAAATGGATTTTTTAAAAAGCCATCTAAGCAACATGACCGGAATACTAATTTAATGCACAGTCGTAATGACTCTGGTGATGATTTATGGACTTCAAAACAGCACAGGAGGCATACAGATTTCTACCTGTGATGTAATAATCCAGGAGAAATTGAAACTGAGTGATTTCTGAGGCTCAGACACTTAATACATTAATTAAAAGCCAGTGAATGAAGCAAAACACGACTTGGGGTCTGTTTTTGATGAGGGAACCAGACCAGAACATGGATAAAAGACAAAAAGTCCATTCTGCACGTTTGTCTCCTTGAAATAACTACATCTTTCGCACTGCTGGCTCTCCTCCAGTATTGACCCTTGCCTCTTTAACCCTGTGATTCCACCCCTTCACCTCCCCCCTTCTCTCTCTCTCTCTCTCTTCTGACAGCTCACGGGTCACGGAGGGCTCGGCGTGGCGTGCTGCTCCTAATTCCTCTCAAACACTTGTAACTCAACCCGGCGAATCATTTTGGCTGTGCTCCGTCTTGTCTGACAAATCCTCCCATCGCCTCTGGGTCCGAACGATACGAGACTGTGGAAGGCTCCTGACAATGGGGGACAAGTCTGCACCACTCGCTGCTCTGGGCCTGGCTCCACACCGGGGATATTATTAGAAGCAGGTTTGAAACTGTTGAGTGATGGCCGGGTCCGCCTTCTAGTGTTTGTTAGCTTTAGCCCAGAGCAGACCTGGTAATATGCAGAGGTGGGAAGAGTAGCTAACATTGTAATCAAGTAAGAGTAAAGTTACTTAAAGGGCACATATTATGATATTTTCTGACACACAAAGCCTATATATTTAGGCTGAGTTCTTCTCTCAAACAGAAAACACTCTGTTCTGCCTTGTGATATCATGTGGTAATACAGGAAGGGCTCCACTGTGTTTAAAAACTCCAGAGAATTTCAGCCTTGGAATTGCCAATCTTGAACTAAAGGTAAAAGGTAGCTGTAGACTTGAAAACTACAGCTTGATGATTTCACAAGGTGGAACAGAGTATTTTGGCTCACAAGAGTCCATTTTGCGTAATATAGGACCTTTAAAGAGGGGGTTTTACACTTCTACAAGATATTAACTGCTAACATAACATATTTAGAGCACCATGCTACCTTTGATTGATTGGAAAATTATATTATTCACCAACAACAACGTATTAGAGAGTTCCCCTCCCCTCAGAGCGTTATCACAACACAATCAGCATGAATCCCGCTAATGAAACTACTGCACATCACATCAGGCTTGTCAAGTTGCTGTGTACAGTTTTGCGTATATATTGTATATTTATGGAGAATTGTCGTGTGGGAGCATGGGTGACTCATTTGAGGAGGGCTCAGGAGAGACCACTAGATTACTCAAACATGCATGGATGACATCTAAAACCACTTGATCAGGGAAAAATGCTATAACATGGTAGAAAAAAAAGTTGATTTTGCATAATACTTCCTTTTTAATGTAGAGCCTTTCTGCCAATGTAATACTGCACCATGACACAGAAACAACTGGACAGTATCATGCAGTTGTTTCTTTAAAGTTCTCAAATCACTCGATGAGCTTCATTTGACTTGAGCCGAACCCTATGAATGACGTCACACTCGAATACCGCTACACTGTGCTATATATTACAGTACTCAAGTAAGAGTAAAAGTAAACTGAGATGTACATGTAATCACAGATCCACAGTCTTATAGATGAGTTTCCATACACTCCAGGATGTTGAGAGGAGCGTAACCATGGAAACGCAACATTGGACTCTATGCAATAAGCTGTAAATTTCATGTTATTAGATTTGTAATAAATTATGGAAACAAAAGATGCATTGTTTTATGTTTTGCTCCTGGTCCTGATGGCTCCTCCTCCTGGTTCATCATTTATCTGTACGTAGCCTCATGTATTTTATCGTGTGTGTGTTCGCACGTGTGTGTGTGTGTGTGTGTGTGTGTGTGTGTGTGTGTGTGTGGGTGGATGTGTTTGGGTGGACGGGCACGTGGGATTGTTTTTAATCACTCAAAAGCACTTTGTGTTACATTTTTTATATGACCAGCACTTTATAAATAAAGTCATTTGACAAAGGGTGTAGTTAAGAACATGAGGTTCTTTCCAAAATTAGGTGTGGGCGATATCGACAGAAATTGATCTCTAGCATTTTCCTCAGAGCCATCAGATGGAATTGCACAATCTGTGACTAGAGAAAATCTATTCTTATTACCCTTGTTTAGAAAATGAATCTAGAGGAGTGTTTTTGAGACGTTTTCATCTTATTTAATGATGAGTTTGATGAGATTTCACTCAAGTTAACTCAAGATTGTGAAGAAAAATCCAAAATGACAGCAAAACTTTGAAAGAGTTCTGAAAAACTCACAGAACTGCATTCACACAGGGACAATTTAGGAGCAATGGAACACTTTGTGACAGTTTAAACAACATGTTACATTTCCTTAAATTCTTAAATATAGTTTCACTGATCATTTTAGTGACCAGGGCCATAATCCCACTGCTGTGGGCTTTCAGATCACATCACATCATTCTACAGACAATAACACTGAGAGACCGGGGCATGTTGTCACATGGAGTAAGTTGTCACAGTGCATTTTTTTCTGTCTGCTCTTGTGTCCTGAATATGAACTCGTGATCTGTGATATCTCCAGAAATGGAATATTTTGTTCTAACTTTCCAAGACATTGAAATAATGTAGTAAATACGTATCTAAATATTTCATAACAAGTATAACTTTCTTTTTAATGATCACTGAAACTGATCAGATGAAGGTCACTTTACCACAGCCCAGAAAAGTGCCCTGGGGGGTCTGGGGCGATCACAGTGGTGCAAGTTGTTCCTCCTTTAAAAACAAAACTCCACCCAAATCAATGGATACTGTTCAGATTTCTCTTGTGACACTGAGTTCAACAGTGTGAACACTAAAACACATACCCCAAAGCTAGAAAATACAAGAATAATAATATATTTTTAAAAATAAATGATAAAGCTGAGTGTGATAACTTGCCCCAGTGGGTGTGACAACTTACCCCGCCTTGGGGCATGTTATCTGGGTGTGACGGCGACAGAGATAGAATGAAAAGACAACAAACAGGTGAGATGTTGCTTTCATTTGGTATATATGTTACACTTGTGTTGTGTTCGGTTTCAGAGACAGAGACAGCCAGGAGATCGAGTTGTAGCAACTGAATGTTGGTGCTTGCCTCCACTTGGAGCATGAGCTCATCATCATCTGTAGATTAACAGTACCCTAACACTGGCCTTTAACACTATTGATACTTTGCAGTGACATCACTCTACGGGGGTTCTGCATGTATGTGTATGGCATATATGGAATGTTCAGCTGTTACCATGGGGACACACTGCACACATTACCTAACACTATCAAAAAAGTTTTAAGATTGCCTGAAAACTCAAGAAAAAAGCGAAAATGGATTTGCATCCAGTTAGCATCACACCTCTAGATGATATTGAGGACATCAGCTGCAAAGTATCAGTACACATATATTTGATGTCCATATTTCCTAGTGTCGACATGTTATTCACAGCACTTAGTCAGTCCAAATAAACAGGACCTGTACTTAACATGCTTCTTATTGACTCTTGGCACACACTTGAACCTGTAGTAGCTGTCATGAGAAACTTAAGCTGCAGGCGTGGAACAGGTGGAGTAATCTCTTAGTAACATCTTTGTATCTGGAACCAATAATAAAGCCGTAATCGTCTGAGCTTGTGTGTGCTCACAGCCAGTTCTGTCAATCTGTCAAAGCATCAAGTCTATTAGGTTTGGCGCTTTATGTGACCAGTACCTTTTGTGTTTTCTATATTTTCAATGGACTCACGTTATCAAAAATTCCACTGACATAATATAATTTTGATGGAACCGGAGCTTGTTCAATTGGTACAGATATAAGCCAAGTGTGGAAAAACACAATTACATATTCTTTCCACAACACCTTATTGATACTTTGCAGCTGATGTCATCAATATTCCGTAGGGGTGTGAAGCTAACTGAAAGCACTGATCTGTTACTCAAGTTAGACTTAAACATAATTAGAGCTTTGTTTGAAAGGTTGTATAGAGGATTTTCCAAGGAACCAGAAATCCAGTGACTGTTTGTCCTTTTTCAAATGTTGCGTATGCGTGAACCCCCTCCACAGCTCCTTAAGTAGAAACACCTCCTCCTGCCTCCTCCTTACGCTAGAAGATGTTTGTTTACAGCCGGTGCACGTTCAGAATCGCTGTCGCTGCTGTAACTATACTGTACGTTTTCAAATGATAAGCAGAAGTTTCCTGTCCAGAAGTAATTTAGAGACCAACACGTCAGTCTTTAGACCCTCTGTGCACACCATCGCTGGAAGGAATCTCCAAGAATCACCTTAGTTGAGCTTCATTCCTATTCCCCTTCTCTTCTTCTTTCAGCGACCTCAAAAATGGACTTTCTTTTGTGGCTAATTGGTAGTGGATTTTTGTCTGCCATCGCATATATATATATATATATATATATATATATATATATATATATATATACACACACACACACACACACACATATATATACATACATATATATATACATATACATATATATATACATATATATATATATATATGCGATGGCAGACAAAAATCCACTACCAATTAGCCACAAAAGAAAGTCAATTTTTGATATACATATATATATATATATATACATATATATATATATATATATATATATATATATATATATATATATATATATATATATATATATATATATATATATATATATATATTAGTCTGGAAAACAACAGCGGACAGAGATAGATCTTTAACTGGATACAACACCATTGAATAAAGCAGATAGAAGTTCTGGTTTATCACATCAAAATTATGAATAAAACACTCTTAAATAAATACTTTACCTTAGCTTCAGCTGTTAAATGGTTGATAATTTCTCCATCTCAGCCAAAAAGCTTAGGTTTATGTGAGACCCACCTTGACCAAAACGTGTCAAATAAAAGTTCTTTTTAACAGACCAGTGTGTTGTTTACACAGACCTTGACATGTCTTCAGAAGACTCATGTGATGTTACAGTGATGTGTTTTATTGCTCATTCACACCATCATTCTCCTGCCTATGCCAATGGATCTCAAACTTTTCACTCCGTCTCTGAAAATATTTGGTCTTCCAAATACTACCAGATCTAAACCAGATCTAGAACAGGATTATTCTAGGTCAAAATTAGGGTTAAAACCATAGACTAAACCATACCTAATATCAGACTTGGCTCCAAATTTGCTCTTGTAACTTCTAACCTCAATGAGCTTCATTTGACTGGAGCTGAACGTTGTGGGTGATGTCACACTCCCATAGTCCACTTCTTTATACAGTCTATGGTTAAAAAAATAAAAAATAAAAAGTCTAAAATGTTCTAAACAAGGACTGGGCCAAAGGAGGACCTTTATTATACATTTGACCAGTGCAGATATCTCCACTAACCCTAACCTGAACTCTAAGTCTTCCCTCTAAAAATGCCAGATATTCACTTAAACATTTCCATTGTAATTCCAGTCCTTCTTGTGGTTTTCCTTACAGCTTTCCTGATTGTTCATTTGTTGTCCATCACAAAACCTATAATCCTCCATTGTCCGCCCTCATCGCTGAATACCCGATGACAGAACGACATACGAGCATCCGGATCCGCATTTCCTCAAGTCCAAAGTCCGGGTTCAGACCGAGACTGAGACACAACTCTGGACTCAAACAGGATTTTTATGTGGTCTCCCTGGAGTCTTCTATTTAACTTGTGTTTGTCTAAAAGGAATTTGATAGTTCTTATATTTTCAAATGATCTGTCCTTGTTTCTAAGCTTGGGTTGAGTTTCATTGGTTCATACGGAGGAGCACACAGACTTCATGTTTCAGCATTTTCCATAAAACAGTATCTGTAATTTGTCATTGTCATGCTAAAGAAAAGACATTTATGCAAAGTTATTTAAACTTTGCGTATCAAGTTTAATGCCTGGATCTGCACAATTGAAGAACTTTGACTCCCATATAGACAGTACTGCCATGGGATAATATACATTTATATTGAATTTTGTAATAAGAAGTTTCAGATTCTGGGACAAAATCCACACTTGTTATCTTGAATGTCGCTGACCTGCTATTCCTGAAAGTGTAGGGGAAAAAAAAAATTAAAAGGCAAAGCTCAGTTGGTGTGTTATTCCCATAGAATGTATATATAAATGGATATAGAGAGTTGCATACAGTCCAACACTCCATTGTGATCATTCCCTCAAAGTATTTCCTCTGAAGGTCTTCTGCCATATATGGTGTAAATAGACTGTAGCTTTCAAATGCTACTCTTGCACGATATCCATAGATGCGTTGAAAAACAACAGTTCATTTCACACAATCCCTTACTTGTGTAAGTCCCTTACTTGTGTCCTTTGAACTCCACATGCTGCACTTCTTAGTTGGTTAAAACCCCACGATATGATGTTATAAAAACTGTAGTTTCAGCCAGATAGCAACAAAAGCAGCCAACCACTCCGCTAGCCGCAAACAGGAAGTGAGCATGGGCGTGCTTCCAACTCCATCGAGTCTGGCTCCAATTGACTTTACATAAAAAAAAAATGTCTCTCCACTCTCTGTAACTGCTGCAGTGAGACACATCATTTTGGCCTTAAGACGTATAAATCCGCTCTACATGATCCTGGTGTTTTGATTTCACTATTTTGTCCAAAAATACATTTTTTTCCTAATATGGAACATGGCTCCAAATCCGCTCATATGACTTCTAGCCTCTTAAGCTTCATTTTGACTGGAGCCGAACACTATGGGTGACGTCACACACTCCCTTAGTCCACTTCTTTATACAGTCAATGGTTAGGTTGGTTAGTGGTTTGACTCTTGCTCCCACAGATCACAGATGCTTACTGACATTGTGTCACTGGGCAAGAAACTTAGCCAGCAGTAGGATTTGATTCCCACTATACTTCCTATATTATTGTGGCTCTGGGCAAGACACTTTACACCCATGTTCCACTCCGGTAATAGTAATTGTCGGGTTCTGATAAAGAGGGCATCTGACATTCTGTATTATTGTGTCAAATCACCATGCCAACCAACCATACCACCAATTGTTTAACTTGGAAAAACCTGAGCCTGATAAAACCTGATAATGGCATTTTGCCTCATTTTTTTTTTTTTTTTTTTTTTTCTTTTTAGTTCATTTTAATTAGTTTCCAGTGGTCCAATATTATCCTCATTAACCTTGTACATTCAGAGCATCCTAATGTTTCACCTTTATGAGTTTATAAGCACTTTCCAAAACTTGTTCAGAGACCAAAGTGGAGTTTTGCCATCACAGTAAAGCTAACAACAACCAGCATTGTAACAGGTACTTCCTGATTATCTGATAAATTAACAATTAAAAATTAGATGCAGACAGTAGGCAAGGCAAGTTTATTTGTATAGCACAGTTCGTACACAAAGTAATTCAAAGTGCTTTACAGAATAAGAAATACATTAAAATCGCAATATAAACAAATCAAAACATAAATAATCATCATAAAATTAAAATAAGAGATGAGTGCAGAATGAAAATCTTTCAGTCACAGGCACAGCTGAACAGAAGTGTTTTGAGTCAAAGCAGAGGCCTGTCTCATGTTCAGGAAGACTGTTCCAGGTTTTAGCAGCATGAATCTGAAACTCTGACTCCCCGTGTTTAGTCCAGACTCTGGGCACCAACAGGAGGCCGGTCCCTGAGCTCCTCAGAGTGCAGATGGTTCATGTGGCACTAACATGTCAGAGATGTACTTTGGTGCTAGGCCATGGAGAGGCTTGTACACAAGCAGAGCTACTTTATAGTCTATTCTCTGAGCCATAGGGGGCAGTGCAGACCTGAGCACAGGACGCATGTGCTCGTACTTCCTGGTTCGAGTCAGGACCCGAGCTGCAACATTCTGGATGTACTGCATCTCTCATTTGGAGAAGCCAGTGAGAAGGCTATTACAGTTGTCTAACCTACTGGTGACAAATGCATGGGTAAGTCTCTCCAAGTCTGCTTTAGACAGTATACATTTGATTTTTGCTATGTTTTTAGATGGTAAAAGGCTGCAAATGTTATTGATTTGATGTGGCTGTTAAAGTTCAAGTCTGAGTGCATTGTTAGATGTCCAGCCTGATTTGAAGGTTTTAGAGGTTTAGAGAGAGACTAGAGGTGACTGCTGACACCTCCTGCTTCTGTGGGCTAAAGACTATGACTATGTCTTGTCAGAGTTTAGCCGGAGAGAATTGTTTTGCATCCACGCACTGATCTGTTGGATGCAGTGGCAGAGTGAGTCCACTGGTCCATAGTCCCCTGTTGCCAGTGAGACATAGATCTGAGTGTCGTCTGCATAGTTTTGGTAGGACACATTGCTGCATATTAACTGGCCTAACAGCAGCATGTGGAGATTGAACAAAAGAGGGCCCAGGATCGACCCCTGGGGCACCCCACAGGTCAGGGCCATGTGATCTGAGACACAGTTTCCAATTTCAACAAAATATTTCCTGTCTTCTAAATGGTACTTAAACCAGTTTAGTGCAGTACCAGAGATGTTCACCCAGTCCTCTAGTCTCTGTAAGAGGATCCCATGATCGACAGTGTCAAAAGCAGCACTCAGATCTAACAGGATCAACACTGAGACATTGCCTGCATCAGTGTTCAGGCGGATGTCATTTGTCACCTTGATAAGAGCAGTCTCAGTGCTGTGGTGGGCTCTAAAACCTGTCTGGAAAACATCAAAGGAGGTGTTGATTTGGAGAAAGTTCGTAAGCTGTTGGTAAACAGCTTTTTCAAGGACTTTGCCAAAAATGGCAGATTTGAGATGGATTGGAAATTGTTCAGTACTGTGGCATCATGACTGCTCTTCTTTAGAAGAGGCTTAATGACCACAGTTTTCAAAGCTCTTGGGAATGTTCCAGATTGAAGTGACATGTTAACTATGTGAGTGAGTGGTGAAAGCAAACTGTTGAGGATGGACTTTGGAAATCCAGTGGGTAACACTTCAAGGCAGCATGTGGATGAATTCAGACCGGTGATGATCTCTAAGACAGTTTTGTCAGTTACAGGTGCAAAGTGACTCAACTCTAAGTGTCTCTGTGGCTGCATGATTGTTATTTACCTTGTGAAACTGATGGCATTTTTGATGCCCTGAACCTTGTAATTAAAGAATACTGCAAACTCATTGCACTTGGATGTGGAAATTAGTTCTAACAGCAGTGGAGCTGGAGGGTTTGTTAATCTGTTCACTGTTGCAAACAGGTTATGGGAGTTGTTCCCATAACCCCAATTTCCAATAATGTCCGAAAAGTACCTCTCTCTTGTTCTACCCAAACTGTGGTTGTACATATGCATCTTTTCTCTGTAAATCTCAAAATTAACCTGGAGGTTTTACTTGCGCCATTTCTGTTTGGTCCTCCGGCACTCCCTTTTCTGTGCCCTGACTGAGTCATCAATCCTCCACAGAGCTTTGACTATCTTTAACCATTTTAACCTTCATCAGGGCAATGGTGTCCAGAACATTCAAAACACTCAAAGTCACAGAGTTCAACAAATCATCAGCATTAGAACATGAGCCATTTTAGTGTATCATTTCCATGAACAATGCAACTGTGTTATCATTTTGTGTCTCCTTTGAACAACTATAGGACCAGTCGGTGGTTTGGGAATAACAGACAAAGGTCAAAGAAGACATAGAAATGATCAGACAGAGCAACATCAACCACATTGACATTTGAAATATTTACACCCTTTGTAATGAGTAGGTCGAGGGTGTGCCCTCTTGTGTGTGGGCTCACTGACATGCTGAGTCAGACCAAAAGTTTCAAGGACAGCACTGAGCTCTTAAGCATTTTTGTCACATACATTATCCACATGTACAGTAAAATCACCTGTAATGAATAAACCATCAAAGTCTGTGCATACGACTGAAAGCATCTCAGTAAAATCATCAATAAAACTTTGACAGTGCTGAGGTTTGTCTATGACTATGTAGGAGTATGGAGGGTGATTGTTTAAGCTCCATTTTAAAGGAAATTCAAATAATGAAAACACCCCAAATGACAACCTGTGTATAACCAAATTATCTCTAAAAAATGCACACACACCTCCACCCTTTTTGTTTGTTCTCTGGGGGATTGGGAGGTGGTGATGCTGCTGAATGAGGTGGTTGCGGCAGTGGTGGTGCTGTTGGTGGTGCTGACACGTTGACTGGTTCTCTGGTTGGCGCAACAGGAATGCTTCTCTCATTCCTCTTTTCTCTCACTGGCTGCACAGGATGGAGGAGGTTTTCCATCAGCACACTCACTCCACCTCTGCTTAGGTGTGGGCCATTTCCCTCAAACATGTCCTCTCGTTTCCAGAAAAGATCAAAGTTCTCAATGTAGTTCAATCCTCTGAGTGCACATGCACTGAACAGCCATGTGTTCAGCTGAAGCAGTCAGGTAAATGTGTTCTTCTTCCTTAGGTCCACTGATGAATGTCTTAACATCCACTGTATTAAACTCCTCGAATAATTTAATGAAATCCCCTTTTTTCAAGACTTCACTCCAGTACACAATGGACTTGCTTTGTCTTTAAGAGCGGCTTATAAATGTATATCTGTACTGGGACAAGACACATTTTGCTCAAATACATACAATATATACATTAGTAATAAATTGGGTACAGGAGGGCTTTAATGGCAAATAAATATGAATTTGTTTATTTTGGTGAGTTATATCTACAAAATCATGATCCAAATCAAACACATGAATGAAGACTTTTAAGTGGAGTTTTACAGATCTGAAAAGTTTCACAGTGGCTGTGGTTCAGTGGAAGCCTCACAGGACACATAATGAGCCTAGAGCATACAGGGAGAGTCCATGTGATCTGCCTCTTTGTCCCCTCAGCCCAAACACATGTATTGTTCATAGCTGATAGAATGACTCTGCACTGTTTCACATACAAAGAGCAACTTGATCCTCCAGCTGCAGTTTCTCACAGACGCACAGCTCTGCACATACAGGCCCCGAGCACAGACCAGCTCTGAGCCAGAGACCTGCCTCATACTGACCCTGGTAGAAAGCACACAGTGGTGAAAAGAGACAATTCGTTTAGCTTTCATACTTGGATTGTTCTTAAATGATTTCATTCATGAGTGGTGTTTGTAACCTTGTGGTGTCACGTGCTTGTCTCCATGGACAACTGTGGGACATCAGGCAACAGCACTTTTTAAAGGCATTGTACCTGAGTGATTGCCTATACAAATAAAAATGTTATAACGCTAAATGGAACCTAACAACAAAAATCAATGCTTTTAACTGATTTTAATCTGACAAAGTGGCTTATATACTTCCAGGTTCAAGCATAGTGTAGATAAATGTGATGATGCCATATCTTTCAGAGCCTGTATAACATGTATAAAAGCATATATTGGTCCAGGGCATTTCAAGTGCAGTTTCTCTGTCATTTCTTTTGCTGAATCTCTGTGCACCGCCTCTACAGTTGAGGAGTCGATACCTCACTCTTCATTTACAAACCGCACCAGCTGAGACAATCATACAATCTACTTTGGTCCCCAACCCAACCAAGTCCGCTTCAGTTTTTATTGTGAATGCGCCCTTAATTATAAGTGAGTGATGAGTTTATAAGAACTTTCCACAACCTTCAGAGACCAGAACTAGCATGCTAACTGCACACTTTCTAATTCTCTATAATTAGATGCAGACAGTACGTAGCAAACTTGTTTTGACCTCAGCAGCTGCTTAGACAATGCACTGGGGCAAGACTAATTTTTATGCGGGCCCTGTCGCTATAGGCTCTTGTGGACGCACCGATATCACATGAACAGAGCCGATTGTAACAAAGCCCAAAGAGAGCTGAGATAATGATGTTTAAGCCCGGCTTGTTAAATCCAGGAAGTGGTGACAGAAAGCTCCTGGCGCAGATCATGCATACGTCTCCTCACATCTGTTCCTAATGCTGAGCTAGCATCTGGGAAAAGCACCGAGGATACTTCTGGAAACGGACAAAATCAAAGTGCCAACAAATGTTTTAATCGCTCTTTAAGATGCTCAAACCCCAGGACAAAGTGTGCAGTGACGCATCGGAAAATTCTCACACATACTTTAGACTTTACATACGTAGAGCTGGATTAAGTAAGCCCAATTAGTGTCCAGATTCGTAAATTATAAGATAACGAAAAGTTGCACAAAGCGGTTGGATGTGAAAAGGGCAAGTGTGGATAATAGTATGAAAGCATGATGCAATCGCAAAGTGGAGCGACCTCGGCTTGGACTGTGCAAAGAGATCCTTGTGTTGAAACTTTTCTGGACGTAATGGTGAGAACTTTGGCGAGATGTGAGTTCTTAAAAGTCTGTGTAGCCCAAGGATACAACACAAACCAGGCACAATAGGCTAAACCATTAAAAGAGCCTGTATTACGCTTTTCTCTGATCTGTGTTATAATGTTGTTTCCTTTTCCTTTTTGTTTCAGTCACACATGTTTAACACACAAACTCTGCAAATTTAGGCAGAGTTCTCTCAAACAGAAAACACTGTGGTAACACTGTATTTTTTAAATTCCACACATCTTGGATAATTTCAGATCTGGAATTGCAAATCTCTACTGAACTAAAGGTAAAAAAAAGAAGCTGTTAACTTGAAAACTACTGCTTCATGACATCACAAGGTGGAACAGAGCATTTTGAGCTTTTGTTATTGATACTTTGCAGCTGATGTCATCAACATTTCCTGGGTTGTGATGCTATCTGTTGACACTGTTCTGTCTGAAGTTCTGTTACTCAAGTTTGAGCTTGGTTTTAACAATCTGACCAGAAAAAGCTGACTTAGTTGGAACTACAATGGGTGAAGTGATTTGTGCTGTTAAACAAGTCTTACACACTTAAAATCACAAGCTAGATAGCATTAGTCAACAGTTTTTCAGTTACTCTCATCTTTTTTGTTGAAAATCAAGCACCTAAACAGGACCATGAACTTATGTATCTCCATGAAGACAAGTCACAGGTCTATGTATATTTCTGCAATAAAACACCTGCAATTAAACACCTGGATAGCGATCGAGAAGTTAAAGCCATACAGTGGAATATTTCAAGCAAAGCAATAACTTCTGTATGGAGACCAGAAAGCAGGGTAAACTGAAAAGATAACGAGTGCACATTTAAAAATGAATTGTACTCAAATAAAATTAGAAGATAAATATAGAAATATAGTTATACCAAAATCTTCATAATGCTTTTTCACTTTGCACAGTGCTTTTGCTGAAAGATTAATGCTACATAATAATCTCTGGAAGAACAGTCTGCTCAGGAAATGGATTATGGGATTATAGATTATATATCTGTATTATAGGTTTAGAAAAAGAAATTAAAGAACTCATTGTGGTTGAGGCTGCACATTTTAAATCGCAATATTCATCTAAAAATAGTTTGTGTTAGAAAACTAGGAGCTGGGAGCTGACGTCGCCGTAGCATGGTTGGTGAGCTTGATTTTGACAATCTGAACAGGAAGAGCTGACTTAGTTGGAACTACAACAGGTGAACTGAATTGTGCTGTTAAACAAGTCTCTCACACATAAAATCACAAACTAAGTACAGAGCAGTGGGCACGTACCGGCGGTGGATAGAAACGGGGATTGATCGGCGGCAATATGGCGTCTTGAAAATAAGTGATTAAAGATTACTCAAGCATGCATGAATCACCCCAAATCAAACTTCAGAGGGTTAATGACTATAACATATTTGAAAGACCTGAAAAGTCAATTCTGCAGAATAAGTCTGCTTTAATATCATAATTTTGATGCAGCTGTTTGCACTCAACTCAAGTGTTGCTGAGGCTGACCAATAGGACGAGTGGGTGGGAAAATATATATATATATATATATTTTTTTTTACCAAAATAGCAGATTGTCACGAGAATGAGCTCATGACCGTGAGTCCTACTGTCCTTGCGTGCAGAATGCACACCAATCCACCTTTCAGCGTCAAAGTACTCTAATGCTTTGACAGGTGGATTATTCAGTCCGGGATGCATGGTCGGTCCAAATCAAAACAAATATGGCTGCTTAATTTTTTCTTTGCTACATACTTATATCTTGCTTCATATATTCTTCTGTGTGTATACAGAATGTTGAAAGTAATAAATGTAAAAAAAAAACAACATTGAATGAGATGGCGTGTCCAACCTTTTGACTGGTAGGGTACTTCCCAACACTGCACTTTTCACAACATGCAGAGGCTAACTAGCATGCTAGTGACAAACTTCCTGGTTCTCAGACAATAAAATGCTTAATAATTAGATGCAGACTCATTTGACCTTTAGAGCAGCTTTTACAATGCATCTGCACTGGGACAAGACAGATTTTCAATGCATGGGCAAAAACTCTTTAATTGAGCTTTAAATCATGTTGTAATGCTGTTCCCTCCTCAAAAACAGACCTGGAGTTGTGTTTTGTTTCATGTTTGTCTGTCTACATCTGCAAAGTTCAAAATGCTCTTCTCCACCTTGTGATGTCATGAAGCGGTAGTTTTCAAGTGAACAGCTACATTGTCTTTAGTAGAAATTGACAATTCTGGGGCTGAAGTTATCCAAATAATTCTAGTGAAGGTGTGTGGAGTTTAAAAACGGAAAATGGAGCACTTCCTGTATTACCATGACTTCACAAGGTGGAACTGAGTGTTTTCTTTTGAGAGAAGAGCTCAGCCTAAATATGGGGGGTTTGTGTGTTAAACAAAACACAACTCCAGGTCTGTTTGTGATGAGGAAACTATATTAGAACATAGATCAGAAAATAGTGTAATATGGGCCCTTTAAGCTTGACAGTGTTAGTTCATTTTAACACTGAGTTTACATAACGTTTATCTGCTTTGAGAGGCCGAATCACAACCTTCTCTGCACTGGCTCCAAACAAATACACACAGACACACACGCTGCACATTTATGAAAACTGTCGGGATTAAAAATGAATGTATTTTCTCAGAGCAGCCTCCAATCTAAACAGTGGCTTAGCTAAGTCAATATTTACGGCTTTAGAGGCCGAGTTGGAGCGGGCTAGTTCCACCGCGTCCTTCAGATTTCACACAAAAGTACAGCAGAGGAAGGAGACAAGCGCTGATGAGAAAATGGATTGTAACACGGCAACCAGCGTCAGCAGAGGGGAGGAGAGGGCACTGTGAGCTGTGACTGACAGGTGAGTGACAATACCAGTGCTGGAAGAATTGCTCAATTTTGTTACTTGAGTAAAAGTACAGATACCGGAACAAAAAAAAAATACTCATGTAAAAATAAAAGTATCATGAAAAAAAACAACTAAAGTAAAAATATTAAAGCACCCGTTTAAACATACTTAAAGAGTAAAACGTTAAAGTATTTTGCGCAGAGTTTGAGGTCTAATGAAGCTTCAAATGTAGTGATTTTCATGAAGATGTGTGATGAAATTTCTTCAGTAGAAACAATTGAATCAATATTTTTTCCTAGTTATTTTATTTGTATATTTTTGTTTGCTCAAACTACAAATGTGTTTTAAAAATGTTAGCAGGTCTCAAATAATAATAAAAAAATACTTCTACTTTTCAGTTCTGTTAAAAATGTCTCAAAATTATTACCTAAAAATATACCAAAATACTCTTGCAGCAGCCCACGATAATGATACCGCATCACCAAATTTAGAGTCCCAATATATCACGTGTATCGAGCAACGCAGTGGTTGGCTGCTCTTGAGGCTATCTGCTCACACACTGAGCAGCTTTTGAAACTTTTTGTTTTTTGAGCTCAATTTTTAACATCATATCAAGGGATTTTAACCAACTAAAGTGCAGCATGTGCAGCTCAAAGAACACAAGTAAGGGGCTGTTGGATTGAGTGAAATGAGCTGTTTGTTTTTTTTCCTGTGTCCATTGTGCAAAAGGTTAGCTAAGGAGCAAAAACGAAGTTAGCATTGGACATTTAAGATGCTACAGGCTTTTTATACCATATATTGCAGCAAATGTTGCAGACGATCTTCAGAGGAAATGGACACAAGGGATTGTGTGAAATTGTTTCCATGGACACTTTGCAAGAGGCTAGCTAAGGAGCTGGCTATGGACATTTGAGATGCTGTAGGGTTTTTACACCTTATGTCACAGCAAATGTGACAGAAGACCTTCCAGAGGAAATACTCTAAGATCTTCCACAGAGAGAATGAACCATTTCACCAATGAACAATTTCACCATACCAACATACCAGAGTGGAGTAAGAACGAGGCCTTTCCTGTTGTGTTCACCTGGCTCTCCCTGAACACTGCTGTGATGCTGCAGGACACTTTTGGCATAAGGGCTCTTCCTCTCCTCAAACTGCCCTGACACAGGATGTGCTGACCCTCCCTGACCAGTCCTCCTGTTAAACTGCACTAAGATCTTTGACTGAGCCACAAAAGCCACTGAGACACACAGTGTAAATGTTGCTGCAGCAAAACTTGAATTTCCCTTAGGATCAATTCAGTATCTCTCTCTCATATCAATATATTGATATTTTTGCACACTCCTACTTTCTACTATGTTATAATGTTGTTCCCTCATAAAAAGAAGAGGTCTTTATGTCATCCATGCATGTTTGAGATAATCTAACAAACTCTCCCAGGCCCTATTCGAAAACTATTTACTGTTAGCAAAGCTCCACCCACAAGCCTACGTCACCCATGCTCCCACACAACAATAACATGACAAACCTGATGCAATGCGCTTGTACTTTCAATAGCGGGATGCACGCTGATTTTGTTGTCATAGCGCTCTGAAGGGGGAATGACTTGCAGCAGATTTTCTATAAGAATTAGTGTTTTGTTTTCGTTTTGTTTTTTGTGGCAATACTTTTTTAACCCTAAATGTATGAGGTCAGATTTTTTTAATAATATACCAATAATCAGTTGTTTATTGGTTTGCTTTTGTTATGGTCCGGCTCACTGAATGCATCCTGGGCATCCTAACTCTTCAGTGAGGAGTCTAATACTTTTCACAACATTCACAGACCAGAGCAGAGTGTATGATGTGACAGTAAAGGTATCAACAATTAGCATGCTAATATACTTTTCCTGATTATCGAACAATAAAACACTTTATAATTAGATGCAGACAGTACTCAGCCGACATATTTTAAGAGCTGCTTATACAATGTATGTGTACTGGGGCAAATATGTTTTCTTAATCGCGTTAGAAGTGTTCCCTCATTAAAGGCCCTGTACCTGATTTCCCATGGATTTGATAAAAATCCAAGGGAAATCAGGTACAGGGCCTTTAAACATGATTAAGATGAAGATTTAAGATAATATGTCCCTTTAAAAGAAAAAGCTAAAGTTGAAAACATGACACGTAACAGTAGAAACATGTAAACACGGTGGCTGGTCACATGAGAAATGGTTTTGCAGTGAAACTCCAGCTCAGAGCTCAGGTATGCTCTGCTCCTCTCACACTCACGGCTCCTTTGTTTAAAGCAACAAAAACATTTGTGAGAACAGCTCCACAGTTTGTCCCATAGACCGGGGCCCCAGTGCACTGCACAGGCCTTACAGAAGACTCCAGTTTATACAAGCAGGCACACTTTAAACTAACACAAATCCTATGTACTCACTGACCTCATCGCACTACACAGAGTTTACTACAAAAGGCACGTACTGACAGAACGAGTACAACGGCTGTTTAAGGCATGTTTTTACTGTAGTGCACTGTAGAGTTGATGATGTCACAATTTCGCATGGCCTATATAACTCTGTGGGAGATTTACTGTTTTTGGAAGAAGTCTCCAAATTTATGATCCACAAATCTTGAACCATATCATTATTTGTTTGGGATTGGTACTTATGGCTAAAAGTCCTTCCAACTGACAACAATCACGTCTTTGGGGCTGAAGAATAACACCACTTTCTGAAGCTATTGTGAAAAAATAATTCCACTTTTGATACTGAAGATGTTGAACTTTGTACCAGTTTTTTCATGTGGATAGGTCCAGTAATTACATTTACAGATATGAACCATAAACCAGGTCTACAAATCTGCAATCTGACACTTAGACAGCAAACTCCACCTAAGAGTTCTGAACTATCCTCCACCAGGCCAAGTTACAAGTCAGATCTGAGAAGAGGCGACTTCACTCGCAGTAGGAATGCATATTTATCTAAGTATTTAAAAAGCAATTGAATACGTGCAAAAGAGATATGGTTATGGTACAGACAAATATACTGCTCAAAACAATTTAAGAAACACTTTGAAAACACAGCAGATCTCAATGTGTAAAAAAAAAAAAAAAAATATATATATATATATATATATATATATATATATATATATATATATATATATATATATATATATATATATATATATACACATATATATATATATACACATATATATGTTGCATATCTATACATATATATGTTGCATATCTATACATATATATGTTGCATATCTATACAAATATGGGCAGGGCAATGTCTTAGAAACAAAAGAAAACATTTTCAGCCTGCAGAGGGCTTCATTTTATAGACAAAATGAAATAATAATGTGGCAGGCTAGTCCATTTTGCCAAAATGTAATTTCTGCAACTCAAAATGCTTCTCAGTCTCTTGTGTGGACCCCGCGTGCTTGTCTGCATGTTTGACGTCATGGCATGCTCCTAAAGAGACGACAGATGGTGTCATGTGAGATGTCCACCCAGATCTGTATAAGAGCATCCCTGAGCTCCTGTAGAGTCTGAAGAGCAACCTCACAGCATCTAATGGACCAAAACATAATATTCCAGAGGTGTTCTACTGGGTTAGGGTCAATCAAGTGATTGTAAGGGCCATTCAACTGTATCAATCCTTCATCCTCCAGGTTCTGCCTGCAGACTCATGCCACATGAGGCTGGGCATTGTCGTGCATCAGGAGAAACTCAGGACCGACTGCACTGGCGTAGGGTCTGACAATGGGTTCAAGGATTTCATCCCGATACTTAAGGACTTTCTACGGCCCTGTTCAGCTATCCTAAAGTAACTGCCTGCCTCCTGAAATCTCCATGTTCTGGAGCTTGTGCTGGGACACACATTAAATCTCCATGCAGCGGCGCGTCCGGATGTGCTGTCCTGGAGAAGTTGGACATTCTGTGCAGCTTCTGTAGGGTTAAGGAATGGCCTCATACTCTCAGCAGTGATAATCATTCTGGCCAAAGCAGCACTAGTGGAAAACCAGACAAAAAACACCAAGAGGGAGAAACTTGAAATGACCTCCACATGCAAAACCAGTCCTGTTTTAGCAGTTGTCTCATTGTTGCCGCTCTAGTGCATCTGTTGTTCATTTCCATTGAAAGTGGTGGCATCCTTTTGTTCCTAAGATATCGTCCTGCCCAGATTTGTCTAGATAGCCAACTTTTTTTTTTTTCCACATTGAGATCTGATGTGTTTTCACAGTGTTTCTTTAATTTTTTGAGCAGTGTATTATGCATAGATATTATGCATAAATATTGAAACATGTTATAACATCAAAAACATGCCTGCAGAGGTTTTCATTGTCATCCATGCATGTTCAAGTAATTCAGTGATCTCTCCCAGGCACTAATCAAACCCTCCTTACGTTTAACTGTGAGATTCTGTGCAATGCTCAGTCCACAAGCCTACGTCAGTAGTTTCATTAGTGGATGGACACTGCTTGTGTTGTGTTAGCGCTCTGAAGGGGGAGTGACTTAACCCGGGCAGCAAAGGCAAAGGAGACTCAGAGCACAAAAAATGGAGACTTATAGAGCTCCTGCACCCACATGACTAAATCTGACAGAGATACCATGTTGGCAGTGGTGGATTATGGGTAATGAATGGTAATGGCACTGAGTCCCTTTTGGAGGGTTTTTTTTTGTCATTAAGGGAAATCCTAGACAATGATTTATTTTAAAACTAATCAGATTAAACATGAGTGACCCTTACCTGGCACGGGTGTGATTTTAAAGAGAATAGATTGTGTAGATTTGGCCTATAATATAATGTATAATATCTGGACATCTGGTTTACTTTTCACCATCTTATATCATCAAAAAAGGTTCCCTTGTGAAAAACAGACTTTATTATAAATCCCTGTACATATAACTTTTACTGATACTGACAGTTTAAATGATGTGAAATTGACAAAATAGTGAAAATACAATGTGCTCTGACTAATGTGCTGATGTTGTAGCTACATAACAGCTAAATCATACATGTCAGTGTAATAAACAAATACTCTCTCTCTGCCTAGTAGCGTTACCTACTAGTCCATTTAGCTGCAGAAATCCACTCCTCCCATCGATCTGTAGGGTTTGTAAATCCGGCAAAGGCTCAGGCGTTCTTCTATCTTTCATAATGTGTACATCCTGGTGCAACATTAATCCACAATCTCTGAAACTCCATAAACTTTGCTCACTGTGGCCCACACATGGCACATGGCGTTAGTTTCTGCTCCACTGCCAGTGTGAGGTTTGGAGGTGCATGCTGGGATTGCGTGTCGACACCAGCAGGAGCTCTATAAAACATGTTAATATGTTGTTTTTGGAAAATATAATATTTTCAAAATACGAAAAGGTAGCATGCAGATCTAAATATGTTATGAGTTAGCAGTTAATACCCCCTAGAAGTAAAATACCCTCGCTTAAAAAAAACAAAAAAAACAATACATCTCTTTATACACTTTATTCACTCATTAAGTTCATATTTAATTACAGACTTGGGGTCAGGTTTCTTTCTCACCCACGCGCTGTCTGCACCATTACTGTGAGCTGACTCATCTTCTTTACAGTAAATGTCCATTGCGGGGAAAACCAAGTCTGAACGGCATTTGGTGAAACAGGATCTGCCTTGTTTTTTTTCTTGTTCTCCATTTGGCTCTTGGATTTTGCGGGACACGAGCAGGTTTGAAATGAGTGATCTGAGTGATTCATCTGCTCATTAGGACGCAGATATCGAGTGTTGGCCGAGGAGGTGAACCAGAGGCTATTCAAACAAACCACGGATACGATGTGGAGTTTCCCAGGCAGCGCTATGAGAATGCTGCTTGGATTTTATGACCCTTTTTGTGGATTAATGTTAGGTGATGCCACAAAATTCACTAAATAAATCCATTGGACCATACACTATCTTATTTGTCCAAGCATGTGAATAGATATTTAGAGCTAAAGTGGTCTATAAAGGTGTACTATGGAATGTTTCTGGTGGATACGGGACCTGTTTGGAGATGTTATTGCTTTGCCCCCAATAAATCACTAAAGACAGAGTGATATATCAGGCCCATATTTACACTTTTCAGCGTATCAGCTAACGGCCTATCAGCACAGGTCGTAGTACTCACAAAGCTTTATTTTAAGCCTTTAATGCGAAGAGATAACTGCATAAAATGTGACTAAAAAGCTGTCTTAAAGGTTTGTGGTAAAGAGGGCTGTGGATGAGTTTGCAGTGAATTTTAATTGCATAACTTGGGGGAAATTATCAAACTCAGCCCTATGTATTGGTCCAAAAGTATCAGCAGAGCTTATTGGCCATTGGTTGCTGTAAGGCAGGGGACTCCAACCTCCAAGTAGCTCTCCAAGGGATTTCTGAATTATACATATTGCGCTGAATAACTCATATTTGATTAAGTAAATGCTTATTTCCATTCTGATGCCTATATTTGTGCACTGATAAATGGATAATGATTTATGTTTTATAGGTATCTAACTGTACCTCATCTAAGGCTTGCCATGGCTCTTATATTTACTCATTTCTGGCGACCGCTAAAATTGGTAGCTCTCTGGCATTTTCGTTTTACAAAAAGCAGCTCATAGGAGGAAAAAGGTTGGAGACTCCTGCTGTAAGAGATTGAGGTTAGGGATAAAACACACAACAAAATTCAAACATTTAAGGCTTTTATTTAGCCATAATAATTAACAATAACTTGAACCCGTAAAAGAGGTCAAAATAGCAATGGCAACTGGAAACAAAATCTACATGACAACACATGACAAACTGACCTCACAATAGACACACGGGGAACATTTAAACTGGTTGATCAAACCAGCTGTAACAAAAAGGAGTGACAGACTAACATGTCATACTGGACAATAAATACATGGAATTTGAATTAAATGATCGAAATGTAGCAAATTAGAAAGTTATATAACTAAATGTAAATCATATACTGTAAACTGAACCCAACTTAAACCTCCCCTCTAATCTGCCTGCTATAGTTCAGGCCAGAGGGCGCAGGGAGGGTGGAGCTTGGGGGGTCAGGCTTAGGGTTGGTTCAGTGACAGCTCTTCAGTGTGGGGCTGGGTCAGCATTTTGCTGGGTTGATGGTGAGACCAGCTGCTTGCAGAGCGTCCAGAATCTTTGCTAGATGCTCCATATGTTCCTCCCAGGTGGTTCTGAAAACAACAATGTCATCCAGGTAACCACATGCATAATCTGAGTGGCCACATTGTACCTGGTCCATCAATCTTTGGAAGGTGGCCGTGCACCATGGAGACCAAATGGCAGGATGGTGAAATCAAACAGCCCCCATGGTGTGCGAAAGGCTGTCAACCCCCGTGACTGGTGAGAGAGGGAAACTGGCCAATAACCTTTGTAAAGGTCAATGGTGGTCAAGATCTTGGCCTTCCCCAGCCACTGCATCAGGTCATCAACTCGTGGGTTTGGATAAGAGTCCAGTTCAGGTTCAGAGTTCAGGAACCTGAAGTAGATAAAAAAACCTGACAGTCCCATTCTTTCATTCAAGTTTCAACACAATGGCATGTTCCACCATATTTGTACAGCCAGGATATTCAGAAAATACTGTTGTACTAATGAGAGGGTGACTTAAATCCAGTTTAGAGGCTGTAGTCGATGGTAGGTACTGATCATCAACCTCCTCCTCTTCCGCCATCCTCTGGATGACCATCACCACTTTCTCCTCTCTGGGAATCCATTCTATGAGAAGGATAACAACAAGGATTCTCTTGGAGCGCTGGTGACCAGGCATGGAGACCTTGTAGGTGGTAGGACCCATTTTTCTTGTGATTTCAAAGGGCCAGGAGTTTGCTGTCGCTGGTGGGTAACATGACCAATAACTTGTTTCCAGGCTGCAAGTTCCTGTGGCGTGTCATCTGGTCATATCACACTTTTTGGCCATGCTGTAGAGCTTTCATGTTCCACTGGGCCATCTCACTCATGTTTCGCAGAGTTTCACGCATCTGTATGACATAAGACACAACATTAATGGATTCTAAACAGTTGGCAGCAGCCATGAAAAGACATATCGGTTGATCTCTATGAATCACAGTTTGGTATTTTATCATAAGCAGATGCAAGTTACAGGTTAGATCTGTGGAGGGATGACCCCACTCACAGCAAGAATAGATATTTTGGTTTGGCTGAAATATCAATCACATTTCCATGGAGGCAGACTCCCCACCACAAAAATTACACAGTGCATCTTAAAAATGCTTTGCTCTTTCCTGTCTTTTGATTGAATCCAGTGGCCTAGTATACATTTATGTTTCCACCTATGGCCGTATATAGGCCAACTTACTTGTCAGATCTGTGGAGAGGAGACAGTAAGAATACATATTTTTCAGCTAACAAACACCAGTAATTGAATACAAAGTAGGTAAAGGTAACGCCACTATGTAACATTCCAGGCTACATAATCATTTCCATCGAGACATGCAGCTGTGCGGACCCCCACCAGAAAAGTTACATAGAACACCCTTATGTAATACTAAAAAAAAAACATTCACTATAGCAACCAATCCACCAGTAAACAGCTTGGGAGTGCATGTCAATTCAACATGATTTCTTCCATGGAGCGTTTCATTTGGAGAGTCATTAGATCTAAGAACATATTGACTGACGCAGAACATTTGAACATGATAAAATGACATTGGAAATCTATCAGATGAGTCGAGTCCGAGGGGAGCGTTCCAGGACTGCGCCGCGTTCAAAGCTCAGATCAGACATACAGCTGTGCTAAAGGCTACGCTAATGAGCTGGCACTCTCCATGTTTTTCCTCCAAACACAAGCACATTCAGGAAACATGCGCACGCCTTCCAAGAATGAGAGCAGATTCCTGGTTTAGTCCTATTTTAGACAATTAGTTCTAGTTAAGCTCTGATTTAGTCTTATTTTAGACCTGGTTTAGTTAGTTAGCTCTGGTTTTAGGTAGTAAGCTCTGGTTTAGTCCTGTTTTAAACCTGGTGTAGTTCTAGTTTAGCTCTAGTTTAGTCCTTTTTTAGACCTGGTCCTATTTTAGGTTTTGCTCTAGTTCAGCTGTTTTTTAGTCCTATTTTAGACTTTTAGTTCTAGTTAACTTCTGTTTTAGTTCTATTTCAGATCTGGTTTAGTTCTAGTTTAGCTCTGGTTTAGTCCTTTTTTAGACCTGGTTTAGTTCTAGATTAGCTCTGGTTTAGTCCTATTTCATATCTAGTTTAGTTCTAGTTTAGCTCTGTTTTTTTGTCCTATTTTAGACTCATAGTTATAGTTAACCTCTGTTTTAGTCCTATTTCAGATCTGGTTTAGTTCTAGTGTCGCTCTGGTTTAGTCCTATTTCATATCTGGTTTAGTTCTAGTTACCCTCTGTTTTAGTCCTATTTCAGCTCTGGTTTAGTTCTAGTTTCGCTCTGGTTTAGTCCTATTTCAGATCTGGTTTAGTTCTAGTTTAGCACTGTTTTTTAGTCCTATTTCAGATCTGGTTTAGTTCTAATTAGCCCTGGTTTTTAGTCCTATTTTAGAACTCGTTAAATTCTAGTTTAGCTCTTTTTTAGTACTATTTTAGACCTGGTTTAGTTCTAGTTTAGTCCTGATTTTAACTGAACTTTGAACTTAAATCTACGCCTATCAACGATTTTGCTTTGTATCTTTTTAATTTAGTAACAACAACTAGCATGCTAACTAGGGATGTGCAAAAATATCAAAACATCGATATATTGTGATCCTAAATTTGGTGATACACTATTCTTATCATGGGCTGCTGTATTGATATACTGAGAGGAGTATTTTTTTGGTATCTTTTAGCAATTTGTTTGTGATTTCACTACAGTTTTGTTGCATATTTTTAGAAGGGAACTTATACACATATTCACTGTTTTGGGTTTCATCCATCCATTTTGCTGAAATACATGGGGAAAATCAAGTAGAGGGCTTTTAATCATTGTCTCTTATTATTTAGAACTGGTTTAGTCCTTATGTATTTGATCATTTAAGCCTGATTTAAGCCTGATTTAGTCCAGATTTCTGTACCAATTTCTCCAACTCCATAAAAAGCCCTGATCACCTCCTCCACTTGTTTCTCCTCTCTATTTTCTGATCAATGTTTTAACGTTTCCTCATCACAAACAGACCTGGAGATGTGTTTTGTTTCATTCATATTTTGGCCGAGTTCTTCTCTCAAACATGAAACACTCTGTTCCACCTTGTGATGTCATAGTAATACAGGAAGTGCTCCATTGTGTTTTTAAACTCACCTTCACTAGAATCATTTGGATCATTTCAGCCCTGGAATTGCCGATCTTTACAGAGCAAAAGGTTAACTTGAAAACTATCACTTCATGACATCACAAGGTGGAACAGAGCATTTTGAACTTTGGGGATGTAGACAGACTGATAATAAAGGGTTACTCAAACATGTGTGAAGGAAATAAAACACAACTCCAGGTATGTTTTTGATGAGGTAACAGCATTATAACATGGCTTACAGGTCACATTTTTTGTCAATTTTGCGTAATATAGGACCTTTAATGACTCCACTGCGCTAACACAGCCCTAACTTTCCCAAACACACTTCCATGAGTAACCAGACTGTTGTGACATCCTACCACGGACGATGACAGAAGTCGTCCATTTTCTCCTAGATTGTATTTTAATGAGAGTTTATCCTGCTTGAGTGATAATCCAGCCTCGTTCCGATTGCGATTCATTGCGTGGTTAGGTTTCGACTCTCTGCGGTGGCTAAAGCTAAAATTGCAGCCACTGGAGTGGGTCTGGTGAGGTGAAGTGTTTACAGAGACCGAAACACACTGAAACACTGGACAATGGGGAAAGTCATTTGGAGAGTTGCATAAAGACAAATGTGTATTAAGTCAATGGTTGTGACCTGAGTGAACTCTTGGTGACTTCCAGGACTCGAGGTTTTAAGCCATTGGAGATTTGGAGTTGATGAGAGATTTTTATGTGACAAAAACAAAATTGTTGTTTTGAATGAATGTGAAATTGTATTTTGGCAAGAGAAAACTGACAAAGAGTTAACAAGTAAGAAAAATTACAAATCGTCCAACAAATTTCCAGATTTTTTTGCGAATTTGTACTTGTGTAGTGTGTACAATAGCATTGTCACGATACAATTTCAAACTCGATTTCAGTATTACGGAATAGACTTTATACTCAATACCAATTCCAATACCACAATGATAATAATAATTAAAAAAAAAAAAAAAAAAAAAAAAAAAAAAACACTATTTAGACAACAGAACGTGATTTTTTTTACATTAAATGGTAGTACTTTCTGTTCTATTCCCATGTGTCCTTATATGTGTGTACTCCCTCAGTGGTCCTGTAGGTTCCATAGTGGTCCATGGGTGTATACTAGTCTATGTGCTCTTATACTTGTTCTGATACAGCTCCAGATCATTCTAAAACTATTCAGGAAAGCTTCATTTCTGCCCCATCAATGGGAGTTTTTTAGTTTCTATTCTATTCTAGTTTTAAGATCAATTAGTATCTGATTTTGATCGTATCTGATACTGTAATTTTGTCACTCTTGATAAAATGTGTTTGCCGATGTGTAGTAGTTTTGAACACTTAATGCCTACAAGACACAACTAACTTGTTTAGAACTAGTATAGCCAATGTGTAGGGCTGAACTATTTGAGAACTGGCAAAAAGAGTGAACTGACAAACTAATAAAAAAATCACATTTCAGGCGCTTTTACAGATCTAAACTACATGGTTAGCAGACAGGAGATTTTGTTGTTTGGGGAGGAAATTACGGTACTTCAAAAACTGCATCTTTTGCAATTTAATTGCGTCCATTCAAATTGCGATTTTGTTGTGATTACGATGGTGTGTGAGTGATTGGTGTGGGCCAATGGCACAGATTGACAGCCTTGTTTCTGTTACTCTACCCCAAGGCAGCTGTGACTATAAGCTTACCAGCACAAGGTGAATGAACAATAACCACTGGAGTCACAAAATTCTCTGCATTTCGTCCGCGGGCATCCCATGTCAATCAAAGCTAACACACTGCTACATGCTGCTTTTTCCATACAGAGTGAATTCATTTCATAATCAGCAGATATTATTACAGCAAATACTAAGATTCAGTGAAATTACATTATTTTATTTTATTTTTTTCTAATTACAGTTAACTAATACCTTTATTTATTTATAATTTTCTTTTGTCTAAAAACTGCTCAGTTTTCCGAAGACCTGGTTAGCAGACCTAACCAAAAACTCTAAATTTATTATTATTTTTTTTTGTTTTTAAACCTGACTCTGATCCTAACCCTGATCTAACCCTATACTGATGTGAAAAAAAATATATTGACAAAAATCAACATTTGCAGCATAACCACTAACGCAAAGTGTCTGTTGTTTGGCATAACTGTGTTGGGGGAAATGGTGCCTCTGACGCATCATCTGAAAGTCAAAGAACTGGATGTGTTTTTGGTGCATTTTTAGGTCTAAATTAACTTTGTCTTATCCAAAAGTCTGCTTTTTTAGACTTGGCAGCTCAGGTGAATAGAAAACAGTGTTTAAAAGTGGGTTGCCATGGTTGTAATAGAATGTTAAGTCCCGGTCCCGGACAAAATGCCGAGCTTTTAGGGAGTCCCAATAACTACAGTGTGGAGCTTAGAGAGGTTTGTCAGAGCTGTAAAAAAGTGCATTAAAAGTGTAAGACTGTTAGACCTGGACAAGTCACATTCAGAGCACAATAGCATTAACAAAATTATTACCCTGATGTTGGAAAGTCCAGATCTGGATGTTTCCTGTTCCCTGGTTTACTAAATCCTGGGAAGCCCCTTTTTCTCAATACAGTGCAGTAGATTGTAAAGTCGGCCCACCAACACCTACACTGCAAAGATCAGCCAATATACAAAAATTGAATTTAAATTAAAAAAAAATAAAATAAAATAAAAAATAACAACTTTGTACGTGGCCACTATTTATCCCACCAAAGTTCACATACTTAGGCTATATTTTAAAGAGGGGGTACTTTATCTCTATGGGGTATTAACTGCTAACACATATCATATTTAGATCACCAACTTGCCTTTTATTGCTTTGAAAATGCTATATTTGCCAAAAGCAACATATTAACATATTTAATAACTCTCTTTTGATACTCTGAGTCCTGCCCTCCCTTTGCTCTCTGTGCTAAGTCACTCCCTTTCAAAGTGACATTACAACACAGGCCAGCCAAGAGATCCCCTGTGTGTCCCGGGTCTTTCCACAGGGGCTACTCCTGGTTGGGTGGAGGAATCCGGAACAGATGCCTGAGCCACCTCAGCTACTCCTCGCCATGTGGAGGAGCAGCGGCTTTACTCCAAGCTCCTCCCGTGTGACTGAGCTCCTCACCCTAAACGCATTTCGACTGTGATCTAGTATTACGTAACATAGCTGTGATGTGTCCTGTAAAACAACGTGTCAGTCCATATTTCACTGTAAATCCCATAGAAAAGCCTTGTTCTGATCAGCTCCTTACTTCACACCTCTGGATCTGTGTGTTCAAACAGGGAAAACCCCAGGCTGCACTAGTTTAGACATCGACATACACTATATTGCCAAAAGTATTCACTCACCCATCCAAATAATCAAAATCAGGTGTTCCAATCATTTCCATGGCCACAAGTGAATAAAATCAAGTACCTGGGCCTGCAGACTGTTTCTACAAACATTTGTGAAAGAATGAGTTGCTCTCAGGAGCTCAGTGAATTTCAGTGTGGTACTGTGATAGGATGAACCTGTGCAACAAGTCCAGTCATGAAATTTCCTCACTCCTAAATATTCCACAATCAACTGTCAGTGGGATTATAACAAAGTGGAAGTGATTGGGAACGACAGCAACTCAGCCATGAAGTGGTAGGTCATGTAAACTGACGGGGCGGGGTCAGTGGATGCTGAGGCGCATAGTGCGCAGAGGTCGGCAAGTTTCTGCAGAGTCAATCGCTACAGACCTCCAAAATTCATGTGGTCTTCAGATTAGCTCAAGAACAGTGCGTAGAGAGCTTCATGAAATGGGTTTCCATGGCCGAGCAGCTGCATCCAAGTCATACATCACCAAGTACAATGCAAAGTGTCAGATGAAGTGGTGTAAAGCGCCGCCACTGGACTCTAGAGCAGTAGAGACGCATTCTCTGGAGTAACAAATCACGCTTCTCCATCTCCCAATCTGATAGACGAGTCTGGGTTTGGCGGTTGCCAGGAGAGAGGTACTTGTCTGACTGCATTGTGCCAAGTGTAAAGTTTGGTGGAGGGGGATTATGGTTTGGGCTTGTTTTCCAGGAGCTGCGTTTGGCCCCTTAGTTCCAGTGAAATGAACTCTGAATGCTTCAGCATAACAAGAGATTTTGGACAATTCCATGCTCCCAACTTTGTGGGAACGGTTTGGAGATGGCCCCTTCCTCTTAAACATGACTGTGCACCAGTGCATAAATCGAGGTCCATAAAGACATGGATGAGAGAGTTTGGTGTGGATGAACTTGACTGGCCTGCACAGAGTCCTGACCTCAACCCGATAGAACACCTTTGGGATGAATTAGAGCAGAGACTGAGAGCCAGGCCTTCTCATCCAACATCAGTGTGTGACCTCTACTCAGAAGAGTTGAAGCTGTTATAGCTGCAATCATCATGTTAAACCCTATGGATTAAGAATGGGATGTCACTTAAGTTCATATGCGAGTTAAGGCAGGTGAGTGAATACTTTTGGCAATATAGTATAGATACAATGCATACTGTGGAACATCCATGGAAACCAATGGCATCTCTATGGAGACAAACTCAACTTAAAAATCCACAGTGCACCTTTAAATTACACAACCAAAACACATGTTACATTTAATCCTTTTTAGGCTAACACTAACATCTGTCACAGGACTACAGATGAAATGATAAATTAGAACTCATATTTACATAAATGTTAATTAATATGCCCCCAAAAATAGATAAACAGAAAAGAAAATAGTTGTCATGACAAAACCTCCCTCAGATTGTGCTGCTTTTACACAATAATCTAGCCATGCTTAACACAATCCATAAGTCTTGTTTTACGTAACAGTGCTGTGATGTGTCCTGTAAAACAACGTGTCAGTCCGTATTTCACTGTTAGTCCGATAGAAAAGCCTTGTTCTGATCAGCTCCTTACCTCACACCTCTGGATCTGTGTGTTCAAACAGGGAAAACCCCAGGCTGCACTAGCTTAGCCATCTGAATGTGATTAGGGCCTAACAATGGGCAGAGAGGCAGGGGAGAGCCCGATGCAAAACAATTACCACACCAGCGAATCCCCCAAGTCACTGTTTGTTCAGGTCTTTGGCGGAGAGACGCTTTGAAACGCGTCCAAAAGTGAAACCAGAGCCTAGCAGCACACTCCCCGTCCATGCAGTGGCTAGCATGGTGTCACCGTTGGGGCTAATCAGTGCCATGTTTATGCTAGCCGTTAGCAGGAACACGCCGGTCAAGTTAAAGACTGGGGATGACTCCAGATCGCGTGACGCTGGGTGGACTTTAGCGTGATCCAAGACGGTATTTTTATAGAGCACAGATGAGTCGTAGAGGGGAAGGCGGCTTTGATTTGCATTGTCTAGATTTTGTCGACAGGAAAAATGTTTAGCTAACGTAGCGAAGGTTTCAAGTTTGTTCCAGCTGGATTTTAAAAGGTCCATATTTTCTGATCTATGTTATAATGAGAGAGGGAGAGAGGTATGATCCCGAGGGGAATTTAAGTATTGCTGTAGCAACATTTACACTGTGCTTCTCTGTTGCCTTTGTGTCAGAGGTCAGAGGTCTCAATCTGTCAAGGCAGTTTGAGGAGAGGAAAAGCCGAAAATGTCCTCTGTGTCCTCCAGCATCACAGCAGCCTCCAGGGAGAACCAAGTGAACAAGTTAATTTCACACATTCCAACAACGGTCCCTTATGTTCATTCAAAGTATTTCCTCTGGAAGGTCTTCTGCCATATTTGCTGCCACATATGGTGTAAAAAGCTTGTAGCATCTAAAATGTCCATATCTAGCTCCTCTTGAACGGTCTCCATTGATATGGGATTGTACTGTTTATAAATCCCTTGAAAAGTATTCTTACTGTGGGCGGTGTGGCCTCTCCGTAGAGATGACCTGTAACTTGACCTAGAGAACACATCACACTTATTTTATCCTCATTACTCTGGTTCCCCATGTATTTTTAGGTTGATTTTAAAATTTCCCTACACTCTGTTGTGCACTCTGAGGTCTGAGGGCAAGCTCCAACTGACCATACCAAAAATAAGACTCATTTTATTTATTTATTTATGAGACAGGGACAGTGCACATCCTTAAGTCGCCTGGGCCTTTCTGTGTAGAGTTTGCATGTTCTCCCCGTGTCTGGGTGGGTTTCCGCCGGGCATTCCGGTTTCCCCCATCAAACCTAAAAAACATACACCAGGGACTACAGATGGAAATGAGCTCTGGTGCTACAACCTGGCACAATGCATCTCTGTCTGGTTAATGTTAATGTAGATTGTGCACTGTCCCTGTCTCATAAATAAACTAAAAAAAAACAAAACCTCAGGATCTAGGTTCCCAGGTTCTGCACTGTCTCTAGAGCTGTCTAAGGATAGGCCAAATGCACAAAGCTAATTTTTCTTATTACAATAAATATCGAGTGAAAAACAATAGTAACATGACCATAGACTGCCAGACAACTTAAGACTCTCCTGCAGCTTTGTGTATCCCTCCTTTGGTGAGTGACGTAGGCTATTTACTGTTTTAGACCTATTACGCATGAGGTTTAAAGTTAGCAGAGCAGCTGTATGTGTCATGAGGTGTTACTGAGGTCTTTATTCAAAGCAGAGGCGTTCCTGGTTCGCGGTGCATTGATGCTAGCTCCACACGTGACACAGGCAGTGGCGCTCTCCATTGTTCTTGGTGCAAAGGTTTTGTTTTGACAGAGGGCTTTCCCTGTCCTGCCCAGGTGAGCTCACCTTTTGGCCTTTTGAACCCACCACGCCCAGACTGCAGCAAAACTAACCACCCTGAACCAAAATAAACACACTTCTTCAATACTACGATACTACGACACAACCCAGAGACGCCCAGAGTCACCCACGAGGCAGAGCTTCTCAATCTGTGGGCCAGGCACTGGTAGTAAAGAGTAGTTGTTTTGGAGGAACACCAGTGTAGCAGTTGTTACACCTTTATTTAATCTCAGTGGCTCAAGTGGTAAGCGCACTAACCTGATAGTGGGCGGTTCAAATCTTGTTCTAACCAGTGCATCATTTGTTATTGTGTTCCTGGGCAAGACACTTCAACTGTGTGGAATAGTAACCTCATATCTGTCAGTATTCTTCAGGGTAGCTGTGGCTGCATTCTTAACCTACCAACACAGAGTTTGTAGGGAATGAATAAGTCCACTTTAGTACTTCACAAGGTTTTGTGAATGCCTCTAATGTGCATTGCTAAAACGATTTTGTGTAATAATGGCTTGATTTAAATTGTCATTTTACAAGCTTCTCAAAGCACTACACCTGAGCCAATGTCCCTGGTTTTGTTTGCCTGGCCACCCAACACCAAATGCTTTGACAAAAAAAAAAAAAAGACAGAACTGACTTCTGTCTTCCTGAACGCGAAGGGCGTGATTGAAAGGGCAGATTAACGAATCAGAGAGACGCATGTTCCGTTTGGGTAAAAACAAATATGGCAGCTTACGTTAAAAAAAGGGAAACAAATAATAGAAGACTGAGAAATGGCACAAACTCTTATTCATCTAAAGTAAAAGAAGTGATATATTTTGTTTTGAATAATACAAGAAGTTTCTAGATGTCTTCTGCATTTGAGAGACACAAATTAGAGGCTGTAATTGGACTGTTCCAAATAAGGTTGTTTGTCTTGCTTGAAACTGTTCTTTTGTTTTTGATGCTCAGTTTTTATCATATCATGGGATCAATTTCAAGTTCAAAGTTTACTGTAAATTTTTCATACAAAGATCATACAAAGAATCAAAATTATGTTTCTTACTATCCCATCCGTAATAAATAAATAATACATGGTAAATAGTGCAAAATGATTTTAACCAACTAAGAAGTACAGTATGTGCAGTTCAAATTGGAGACTGTGCAAGCTAGTCTCTTTGTAAGAAGTTAGCAGAGGAGCTAGCTACAGACCATTGAGATGATACAGGCTTTTCAAACCATATGTGGCAGAAGACCTTCCAGAAGAAATACACCCAGACCTTCCAGAGGAAATACTTTGAGGGAATGAACACAAGGGCCTGTTTGATTGTGTGCAATAGACTGTTTTTTTTGCCTGTATCTATGGAGACCGTGCAAGAGGCTAGCTACGGAGCTAACTAAGGCTAACATATGTGGCAGAAAATGTGGCAGAAGACTTTCCAGAGGAAATACTTTGAGGGAATTGCCCATTTCATCACCAACCGAAACACCAGAGTTAAGCCTTTCCTGTTGTGTTCACTAGTTAAGCTGCTATAGGAGATATATTACTGGGGAAAGTATGGCAACTTGAGCACTGTCCTCTGGTTTCTCCTACTTTTTCTCCTCCCACTGTTAAGAATATTCAATTACTAGTTCATTCATAGTCTGTTCTTTGCTATTCACATGTTGTCCCTTGTCCCACTCCCCTTTTGGGGAGTGTAACTGTTTCAGATGCTGCTGTTCCAGTTTGGACCGCTGCTGCCCCTAGTGTCGAGGACCTGGACCCCTCCTCTCCTTCCCTGTCCTGGATTAACTGTCCTCGTCCTGCTAGATTAGTAGTTTACTTCTGCCAATAGCTTTGGTCTACAGACTTACAACTTTACTTGCAATGGATACGTCCTGGCCTCATCTGCCTGTTCGTCCATAGGAGTGGATCTCTCTCTGAGTTTTTCCTTGCCGAGAAGGAGGGTCTAAGGACAGGGGATGCTGGGCAATTATCCATTTGCCTGCTTGTTGTTGGACATTCTGTATTTTTGAATTATGACTGTTTCTTATTCTGCTTCATTCTCTGACATCTCTGTCTTCTAAATCAACAATTTTGTGAAGTCCGCCGAGATAACTGTTGTTGTGATTTTGGGCTATACAAAAATAAATTGAATTGAATTGAATTGAATTGAATTGAATTGAATTGAAATTCACCTTGTTCTCCCTGGACATTGCTGTGATGCTCCAGGACACAGAGGAGGGACACTTTTGGCTCTTCAACTCCTCACTCCTCCTGCACTGAGACCTTTGACTGAGACACAAAGGACACTGAGAAGCACAGTGAGAATGTTACTGCAGCAATACTTGAATTTCCCTCAGAATCAGTAAAGTCTCTCTCTCTCTTTAAGTCAATTTAATGATACATCTCTTTGCAGAAGAACATTTTTATGTGCAATCTGTCATTAGGTTTGGCCCTTGTCCCGTTAATGTGGATTCATTTTGGCCCTCTGAGGTAGAAACTGTGAGTGCCTATGCTTTAAAGTCTGATTTCACACAGAAAGGAGGAGTGTCTGTCATTCCTTTTTGTTTACTATTAATCTAATAAGGATGGTCATATTTTTGGGGGTGTAACTTGATCTTAATCTTAACCACTTACTTCAACAGTAACCTACTTTTGATTTAAAAACAGTAAAAACACTGTTTAATGAAAGTGTAACAGGTGCAACTTTTAACCACACCTTTATCTGTCAGATGTGGATTTTTAGGACAAGACTCATCTGGAAACTGTGGTCTGTTCTGTCTTATACAGGTTTTAGATTACACCAGCTTTTAGTGAGCACTTTGAGGGAAGCCATTCTGGACTCCTCATGTTTACAACACTAAACTCAGGATGACATGGAGCGATGACAGCGCGCTAATCATAAAAGCAAAACGGTTAGATCCATTTTCACAACATTATTTCAGGGTGTGCCAAACCACCCGCATCGAACGCAGCCCAGGGCCACAGAAGATGGATACAAACCACAGTCTACAGTTTCACAATAAAATGTTCTGATATTGGGGATGATGCATGAGAGCTGGCAGAGAGGAGCAGTGAAACCATATCTGTCAAATCTAATGGAAGGAGTGAACTGTTTGCACAAAAACATTGGTGATTGAATAATGGGCAGAACGTATCAGGTTTAACTGTGGTGATGCGGGTGGAGGAGGCTTAAATGATCAGGGCCAATACAGAAAAAGTGGAGCAGAAAAATAGTTGATTTTCAGTTCTAACAAATTACTGAATGTCTCTCCCGCTCTTACTCTTAATCTTATTGTCAGAGTAACAGGAACAGTGCAGTTAGCATGCTAGTTGTTAGCTTTACAGTGACTGTAAACACCACTCATCTGAAAGTTGTGAAAAGTGCTTAAAACTCTGTAAGGTGAATAACTGGGATGCTCTGAATGCATGAGGTGAACTGTTACACTCAAATGAACTTGTTTTAAGACAGTAAAAACTAGTTCAGCGACAGAATGACACGGTGGCTGATTGGCTAACTCTCATACCTCACATCAATAAGGTTCTGGGTTCGACTCCACATCAAACTTGAATTAATCATTGTATTTATATAGTGCCTTTCAAGACACCCAAGGCACAAGGCACTGTTCATTCACTCCACATTCACTAGTGGTAAGCTATTACTGTAGCCACAGCTGCCCTGAGGCAGACTGATGTAGCATGTAAAATGTTGCAATACGGATCAGAAACAGATAGGAGCAATAGTAATAGCAGTAGTAGGCTAGTTCAGAAGACTATGATTCGGCTCTGAGGAAAATGGGGTATTTAATGAGACAAAAACACAGGTCTTGTAGTGCTTAGTTGCGGTGTTATTTACACTGGACAGACAGACAATATTTACAGTATTTACAGTTGTGCACTTTCGGAAATATTGAATTCAGAGTCATTGATGAACGAATTCAACACCTTTAAAGTTCTTAGTCTTAGTCCGAGTTTAGTTCTTAGTCCGAGCGCACGTGCCACAACAGAGTTCATATAATCCACATAGGGCCACGCAAAAGACAAGAAAGGTCCAGAGATTTCCAGAGATATGGCAGGGTGGGTAATGCCCAGCTAGTTCAATAAGTGCCCAGTGCCCACAGCAGGGGGCAGTGGGTGTGTGTGAGTGTGTGTGGTTGAGCAGCTGCAAAACCTCCTACCGCACCAGCAGATACTTGCACTCTTTGAGTTCGGTTCAGGATTTAGGCCTTAGCTCGCAATCCAGTGTCTGGAGTATCCAGTTTCTGGAACCTGGACAGTTCCACTTAGTCAAATCACTCAGGTTCACGACAGCACTTCGTCATGAAGGCAAGAGGCATCTGCAGCAGCTCAGCTCAGTTACATCCGGGACTGACACAATGTTTAAAAGAGCTTCACGCACCAAGTCTTGCAATACGTGCGTGAAGTCTCGCGAAAGTTGAGAACAGCCATGGGTGAAAATGTAACAGAGACAGGCCAGGGGCAGAAAAATACCTGGGTTACACTGATGGAAGCGAGGCCAATCTGCGGCATCAGCCCTTCAACCATCACCAATACTTGCGTACACACCACATTCTTACTAGGCAATGTTGGTGAAGTGCTTTGCCTAAGGACACAAAGGCAGTTTTTTTTTTTTCTCTCACTGCTGCCCCACTGTGGCACCTGGTATTCCCACCAGTCTCTCATTCCAGAACTAACCAGGTCTGGCCTTATTTAGCTTCAAAGATCTGACAATATCAGGGTTTGACAAGCCGGTATGACCACAAACTTGGACTCAGGATCAGAACAAATGCCATAAAAGGAGCCAGTGGTGCCTACTGGAAGCTCCATGTCCATCAGATTACCCCAGGGCAGCTTCAGATGCAGAATACCATAATAAGGTGTAGACTGAATGCCTATAAACTACAGGAATGCTTTAAGGGCATGCAAAACACAATCCACATTTAGGTACAACTTTTTTGTTGTTGTTATTATTATTATTATTATTATTATTATTATCAGTATTCTACAACTGAATTGTTCAAATCAACATCCCGGGTTTCTTTGCCTCTGACCTTATTATTCCCTGTTTGTGAAACAGTGAAAACATTAACTGGTTTGTGGTTGTAGAGTGTCTATCAGTACCAGCTCATTCAGAGGCATAGACCAGGATCTGTGCCCTCCACTGCCCTCCTCTGCCCTCCCCACAGCCCATAGATCAACCCCAGAGAACAGCCCCACAGAGCAGCCCCACAGAGCAGCCCCGGAGAGAGGCCTGGCTCCACACACTCCATTTTTAAGTGGATTTACTGCACTGATGCCCTGGTATGTCTGTGCTCTCAAACCGGGACTTCCCCTGGTCACACAGTCTCTACATTGTGGAGACGTGGAGCTTTAATCTGAACAAAATCAATCCAATGTTTTTCTTTGTAAAATGTGAATAATGTTTGAACATTAATCTGCTCGTCTGTTATTAACCACTGTTTGATTTTTTAACGTTCTGTTAGTTAAATCAACATCTTTTTGAAGCCCTGTGAGGCGATTGTTGTTTTGGTTTTGGGCCATACAAAATAAATGGAATTGAATGAAAGGCCTTGTTACATAGACGAGAAAGGTTTACAAAGCCAAAAGTAGTTAATTACGATTAAACTATCATATGAAATGCTTTTTTAGGCACTCCAAAGCGAGGTTTCCACTCTACGAAAAGCATATTAAACAGGTTGGCGTCGCAGTTGCTGAGTGAGTAATACTTTTGTCTCACAGCTAGAGGGTTTTGATTAAAGAGAGGCCGATATATTGGGCCGATATTTGCACTTTTTCAAGTATCGGCTATCGCCCTTAAAACGCAAACTGAGGCACTTTAATTGAACACTGCAGTGCGAAGAAGTACTGCACAAAACTTAACTATAAGTTTTGTGCAGTACTTCTGCACAAAACTTAACTATAAGTTTTGTGGTAAAAAGGTTGTGGTTGAGTTTGTAGTAAATGTAAAGGTCCTATATTACACAAAATTCACTCTTGTGAGTTTTAAGCCATACTATAATGTTACCTTATCAAAACATACCGAGATTTTTGTTTTGTTTCATTCTCACACGTTTAAGTAGATCTAGTTTATTAGTCTCTATGCTCTGTTCCACCTTGTGTTGTCATGTAGTGGTAGTTTTGAAGTTAACAGCTCCTTTTACTTTTAGTTCAGTAGAGAGATTAGCAATTTCAGGGGTAATCAACCAAATGATTCTAGTGAAGGTGTGTGGAGTTTAAAAACACACTTCCTGTATTACCACATGACATCACAAGGTGGAACAGTATTTGAACCATGAAGACATGTTTCAGGATGAACTATTAGCTCCACCCTCTTGTCTCTCTTCTCTCACTCAAATGAAGAACCATGCCAGAGGAACAACCCTATGGAATATTGTAAGCGTATTCATTTTCTGAAGTCTAGAGTAAAAACTTGCAAAGAGACAACGGGGAGAATCACACAAGTTTTATTACCCTAACATATTACAATTCTAATTAGAGCGCGGACCTGTCCCTACTCTGTTACACAAAGAACTCCTACTAGATCAGAGGCGCTCCCATATTTCTAGTATGCCTCTCCCTGCGCTCAGATATGGTATCACATCCTGAGAGTGCAGCGTGGCCCAGAGTTGTCTCTAGGCAGGTCCTGATAGTATTTTCTTCAGCTCGGGTCGCTCCAATATGTGGTGTTGTTATTCAGTCTTCAGTCAGCATGCGTCACCCTGATGAGCCTGCACAGATTATCTTAAGCACACATTGCAATACATACAGTCCCTACTCTGATTAGATGTTCTCATCTTTAGTTTATTGATTATGGCACTTCTTAGTCATGTAAACATGATTATATATTAACACTGACTCATACATTCTTTCATTCCCCCTTTTGATCTATTTTAATAGATCACCTTTACACTTCTTCAAACATGGCAGCATCCTCTGGATCATAGGGAGGTGCTGTAGGTTCGTTCGCATCCTCCCCCACTGGTTGGCGAACTGTACACGCAGTCTTTCACTGTTCTGTTGACGAGTGTGTTCCTCAATCAGTGCCTGGTCTCTCTGTGGCACCAGCTGTTTGACCTTGTCCCATTTGGCATTGATCTCCTGAGGATTGATTGTGGTGTAGGGGTTGGTCCCAGCGATGTTGACATGGTAGGTCTGAACGATCTTAGCGATCTCGTTGTGGATTCCCAAAATGGCATTTCGTTTTTTGTCAGCCTCTGGAAGTGTGGCCTTAAACTGCTCGTGGGCTGTGCTTAGTCCCTTGATCTCCTCGATGGTGTGCACTATAAAGGTGTCCTGGAGGTCCTCCATGGCGCCCTCCATCCAGTTGTTGAAAGGAGCCGCTCTTTTGGCAAACTCCAGGTACAGCTGGTCAATGGTCTCCAGCAGTTTTCTCCGTTCTCTGCAGAGCTTCGCTGCGTTTCTGAGTCAGGTTCCCCAGAGCGTCCCATTGGTCACAGATCTTCTGACAGCGCGCATTCACACTTGGGGAGTCATAGTAGTCCAACTCATTGAGCTCTTGTGCGATGGCGGTCTTGATGCGCTGCCAGGTCGCTCTCAAATGCCTCGTGCTTCTTTAGCAGAGCCTTGATCTCTGACAGAGAGGCCGTCTCAAAGTCCTTCTTCTGCAGCATCTCCTCTTTACCTTCAGTCCATGGCAAAAGGAGAAATTTCTCCTTTTGCTATGGATTCTACCTGGACGACTGAGGGATTCTACACACACTTCAGTCCATGCTTCGTGGATAGCTGCTTTTTGTCTAAACTTCTCAGTGAGGTGATCAAGCCTCTCCAGTTTGCGGATCTCATTGAGGAGCCACTCCTCGGAGCCCTTCTCTGCCCCCTCCAGGTTGCCCCAGGCGTTGTTGATATCGGACACCATCTTGCCCTCTGACGGCATGACCGCGGGCCGGTTACTGAGTCTGAGTTTGGTCTGTAGTGTGTTGAAGTTGATCTCCACTTGGCACTTCTCTTGGACTTTGGGGGGTTTGTGGAGACATCTGTAGTCCCTGAAGTCCTCTAGTTTCTGCTGCATTGCCTGCATGGTGTTCTCCGGCATTCGGTTTTCCAGCCACAGGATGGTGCAGCGAATCCACTCCAACAAATCACTGGCCGGTTTCTCATAGTCCTCCATGAGCTGTTCGTTCTCCTAGTTCACGGCCAGCACTTTGCAGATCCTGTTGGCTGCTGTCTCCGCCTTTTGGGCCCCAGAGAAGGCGTGGTAGAAACTAGACACGTAGGTCATGATGGCTTTCTCATCCGGACGGGCTGTGCCTACAATGTCTTCCGCGTCCAACATTTTCGGGATGTCCAGGTATTTCTCTGCAACATCAAAGGCTGTGTTCAAGTTGGTCATTGGATCATCCTTGCATAGTTTTCCATAGTTGATGAGTTCAGGACGGTGTCGGTGAATGAGTGCACAGAAGCCCAAACCATCTTTCCAACTGATGTGAAAGTTCTGGATGTTGACGTTTTTGTACAGAGCTGTCTTCCTCTGGCACCACAACATAAGACCCTCTTTGGCCGATGTCTCTTCCACGGAGATGTCTTGGATGGCAAAGTGCAGGATGATGGTCCAGATCATTCCCAAGGTAAACACCCCTGACTGCCACAGCCACGCCCATAGCCTCCGAAGCGTCCCATGCCCCGTCAACCATTACCACGACCCCCACGTCTGCTGGTTGAAGACGGTTGTTGTTGCTGCGGCATCACTACCAATTGAGTTTTTACAGATTCTTCTTTCTTTTGTTCATTGACATTGTCGCTGGCCTGTTTCAGCTGGTATGGCCTCCAAAATGGCCACCAAAAATATGGAGGTTCCTGCGGTTGTTCTGAATGGATTCTTGCCTGTAACTTCCACCCATCAATCCATTTCTGTGCACCTTTTGAGAGAGGAGGGAGTTTTTCTGCCATAGCTTCCAAATCTTTAAATTGAAGTGGCTGGTATAAACCTAATCCCCCGTGTGGTGTAGGCAAAAGTGGAAGCATGTATCCTAATTTGCCTCCTTTGCTGGTTTTGTTGCGAGTGTTGAGGGACACTAGCCGATCTTCCTTCACTGTCCTACGTGTTTTAGGTCGGGCTGCCTTGTTTACTCTCTGTTTGTTCATTACTGCTGACTTGAAGCCAAGTTCCTCCTTTTCCTCAGTATCACTGCCAGTCTCACTCTCTGCTGTAGATGACTCTTTATCTGTTTCAAAATGTATTCTTGATAATGGAGGGGTGGTATGTGTTGACGCTTTAGGTTTAACAGACTCCTGCCCCTCCCTTCTGCCTCTTTGTTCTGCCATCTTCCTCTTCTCTGCCTCCTCCCACTCCCTTACCATTGCTTCTGCTTTCACATCAGCTTCTCTGTGCTTCTCTGCACTTTTTAATGCTTCTTCCAATTGACCTTGAGTATGTTGTAATTTAAGTTGCAGCTCAACTAATTCTCCTTGTACTGTTTTGACAACTTATTTTGTTTATTTTAGTTTATTATTTTTACTCCTTTTTTTTTTTTTTTTTTTTTTTTTTTGAATAATATGAAGGACTCTAACCTTCCTTATTACTTGGGACTTTAACCCGATGGGACTCTAACCCATACACGAAGGACTCTAACCTTTCTTATTACTTGGGACTTTAACCCGATGGGACTCTAACCCATACACGAAGGACTCTAACCTTCCTTATTACTTGGGACTTTAACCCGATGGGACTCTAACCCATACACGAAGGACTCTAACCTTCATTATTACTTGGGACTCTAACCCATACACATGTGTACGTACTTCCTCTTTTAATTTCTGGGACTCTAACCCGTCAATATCTTTACTTATAGGGACTCTAACCCCTTCCAAGTTACATCTGTCCCTATGTCGTATAAACACGCATCAATTTAAACTGCCAACCAAACACTCAAACCACAACTCAAATTTAGTACACAGTCAGTCAATGTGGAAGTTTTCAGAAAAGGCCTTCCTTACCTTTTTAATGCCGCGGCGTGAGTTGTGATTTGAAGAATGGCAAGTTAGCACTGCACTTTTCCTCTCGTGGTTCTCCTCGTAGCTCTTGCTCCTCAAGACTCCATCACGTCGGGGTCCCAAATTGTAAGCGTATTCATTTTCTTAAGTCTAGAGTAAAAACTTGCAAAGAGACAACGAGGAGAATCACACAAGTTTTATTGCCCTAACAATTACAATTCTAATTAGAGCGCGGTCCTGTCCCTATTCTGTTACACAAAGAACTCCTACTAGATCAGGGGTGCTCCCGTATTTCTAGTATGCCTCTCCCTGCGCTCAGATATGGTATCACATCCTGAGAGTGCAGCGTGACCCAGAGTTATCTCTAGGCAGGTCCTGATAGTATTTTCTTCAGCTCGGGTCGCTCCAATATGTGGTGTTGTCATTCAGTCTTCAGTCAGCATGCATCACCCTGATGAGCCTGCACAGATTATCTTAAGCACACATTACAATACATACAGTCCCTACTCTGATTAGATGTTCTCATCTTTTTAGTTTATTGATTATGGCACTTCTTAGTCATGTAAACATGATTATATATTAACACTGACTCATACATTCTTTCAATATCACCACCAGCTGCTTCTGCATGGTTCTCATCCAGCAAAATTAACCAGTATCTTTTTATTATTCACACAATAAGTCATATCTTATCTCATCTAATCAAATTGTCTGTTATTGACCAATGACTGTTTTACAGTTTTTCTCACTTTGTGTTAGTTAAAATGTAACTAAACACTCAAACTCCAAAACTAATTTAAAGGGAGAGTGAGGGGTAAGGAGATTCGTCACTTATTTTCAAGACGCCATATTGCCAATCAACCCCGTTTTCAGCGCTACCAGCACACGCCCACTGCTCTCTACTTAATTTGTTCTCCGAGTTAATTTCCTTAATCGGTGATACAAGTAGGATTTGGCAACGTTGTGTAATCATTTTGGTACAAAAAACAAACAAACAAAAAAAACAAATCTGCGTGCAGCTATTCATCGGAGGTGCAGACACAGTTTTCTAACATGCAAATCAGCGCACTTATTCATTTTATTAAGTTGTATTAGATTAATATTGTGATTTAATAATAATGATTTAATAATAATAATAATAATAATAATAATAATAATAATAATAATACATAAAACTTCATGGCACTCAGAGATGCTTCACATGGATCAAAACGATGGAGAGTGTTGATGAGTCTCTGATATGTTTAGGCAGGGAGTTCCAGAAGGTAGGGGCAGCAGTGGAGAAGTCCTGGTGGGAGGGAGACAGGAGGTTGGCGTCACCTGATCGGAGGGCATGGGTGGGGGTGTGGTGGTCGATGAGCTCAGTGATGTAGATGGGGTTTAAAGGTCCTATATTACACAAAATTGACTCTTGTGAGCTTTAAGCCATGTTATAATGACATTACCTACTCAAAAACATATTCAGAGTAGTGTTTTGTTTCATTCACACATGTTTGAGTAACTCTTTATTATTAGTCTGTCTACATCTCCAAAGCTCAAAATGCTCTGCTCCACCTAGTGATGTCATGATGTGACATTTTTCAAGTTAACAGTTTTCAGTTAACATTTAGTAGAGATTGTCAATTCCAGAGCTGAAATCATCCAAATTATTCTAGTGAATGTGTACGGCGTTTAAAAACACAGTGGAGCACTTCCTGTATTACTACATGACATCACAAAATGGAAGAGAGTATTTTCTGTTTGAGAGAAGAACTCTAAGAATCTAAATCTTCAGGGTTTGTGTGTTTAAACATGTGTGAATGAAACAAAACACAACTCCAGGTCTGTTTGTGATGAGGAAACAACATTAGAACATAGATCAGAAAACAGCGTAATATCGATCCTTTAAAATGTTCAAATTCAAACACAATAATCCACAGTTGTCATAGATTATAAATACAGTATATAGCACTGTGGGGAAGCTGGCCAAAGTGATCTTAAGTAGGAGGCAAACTCTGAAAATTTTCCATATTTGTCCCAAAATTTGTTCCGAAAACTCACCGTGGTATTGTGGCAAACACACACACACACACACACAAATAAATAAATAAATACATATTTACAAAAAATAACTGTTCTACCTTAGGCATAAGCAACAGAAACTAATGAAACTAAGGAAAACCCCACGTGTACCCGGCTACACTGATGTGACTCCCTGAGAGGCTGAGCTGACCTGCTTTTATAGTCCTCCCCACAGGAAGCTCCTCCCTCAGGTAAGTCCACGAGCCCTTATCAGGTTGGACATAAGGCAACTTCACTTTAGCCTAAAGTTAACCCCTCGATTTACTACAAGGGCCTAAGTCCCCTTTAACTTAAAGTGCTTAACATAATCTATAAACACTAAAACATACAAATCAAACATACAAAACCCGACAAACAAAAGGAACTGAAACCAATTCTCTCCTCCACATGGTCTGGTCCAAAACCTCCCCCCAGAGGCTTTAAATATGTCCGTCTTTTGTCTCCAGACCATGTGGAGGAACAGGTAAGTCGGTAAGTGTCTGACATATTTAACTAAATTGAATAGATCTAACCAAATAAAATATATTTAAATTAACTTGAGTGTGTTGTGTTGTGTTAAAGGAACTAACCAAACTAAATAAAACAAACCCGGGATAGTTCTATCTAGCAGTTCAGTTGATTATGGAGAAATTAACAAATTTGAAATACAAAGGCCCACTTTGTCACAAGCACACACAAGCACAATATGTTTTCTTTAATCCCAGCGAGGCAAATGCTGTTACATGTCAAACGTTATACAAAAATACACACAACTGCAACAAATAGCTGCTTTTGTCAAGTGTATCATGTAATTGGTATTGCATCATTTGATAAATCAGTTCCTGTTTCTCAGTATCAAATGGACGGTTCTTGGGTGAGCAGTGTCACGGTCCAGTCCAACATGCATGTCATGTGCTGTAACATAGATACATGGTTTGAGCAATGTTATGACACCTGTTTCTCTATGATGTCATCTTTGGTATAATTGATCGTATTCACACCATTCACCGCACGCTCCAACAATGACTTTATACACGGGATTAGTTACAGATGGTCGCGTAGTGGACAGTGGGGTTAGTTCTGGTTGGGTGCAAAAACATACTTACCCTCCACATTTGGGATAAAAAAAGACTTTGACGATAGCGGTTAGAAGTTAGCATTCACAACAATTCGGGATGCGATGTCATCATTTCTGCTGGGGTTTATGTAAAAGACGATCCACAAATGTTGAACCTGGTGATTACTGGTTAGGTTGTATACATTTTATTCATTTAAATGGACCTAGAGTTGTGTTTTGTTTCATTCATGTTTAACACATAAACCCTGCCTATTTAGGCTAAGTTATTCTCTCAAACAGAAAAAAAAAAAAAACTCTCCTGAACTTAAAGGTACGGTCAGGGAGCCACACCCCTCCACCACGATTATTTTGCTACCTTTTTCCTCACTGTTATTTTTCATGAGTGTGCATCTCGGGACATTACGAGGTCTTTTGTTTCAACTTGGCTCCGTTCGGTCTCAAGACCCCCTAAACCCCTTTTCTGGGACCCATCTTGTGCAAAATGATATGAGTCTTTTAAAAGCGGCACTATAGTCACATACGCTGTCACATAGTCATGAAATTTGGAACAAAGAATCATGACATGATGAGGAATACAACAATATAACCTTACAAGGGTTTATGTCTTTCTAGTTTCATTTGTAAATAGAAAACCTCCCCAAGATGAGCTCTATGTCTCCAGCGGATCACCTGCTATAACAGAAATAATGTTCCACACCCCCAAACCCACACATAGAATTCTCAGTCATTTGGCCACAGAATGCATATGGGGCCATTCCATGCAAAACTGGCAGGTTTGGGGGATAACAGATTCAGAAAACATGGCACTGTATTGTACATGGCATGTACAGTACTTAATATCCACTCTAAGGTTGATGGTTTGTTGAAAAAGTGTCTGAACTAAAAACAACACAGAGACACTTAAAAGGATTTAGAATACTGCTTAAAAGCCTGTAATAAATCATGGATATTACGTTTATTAACTAGCATATTATTTTCTTAACCCCATGAGCTCCTCTGCCTTGCATTACTACAATACAAAGTTCTCTGTATGAAAAGAAACAAGTTTTTTTGAAAGTAGATGCAAAAATGGCAGATTTTATTCACAATGTCCTTATTGCGTACTCCTTTAACCCAGTTTGGTCTTGGTATAAGTTTTTGTTTTAATATTGCTTAACTTATTGTGTCAAAAAATGTAAATGTTGCAATGATATAGTCCAGAACACAACATATAGTTATACTGTATCTTCATCTTATATCTTATAAAATACATCAGAGTACACACTGCGTTCATGTTTATTCTATGTGAGGCTGCATGATAGTTTGGTGGTCATACAGTATATAATCTGTTATATAATATGCGGCCCCTGACCAAAACTGACTGTATAACTTTGGCTCCTACTCCAACTTGAGTTTGAGACCCCTGAGCTAACAGCATTATAACAGGGCTTAAAGCTCCCTAGCATAATTTAGGACATTTAATCTTTGTTTATTTATACTGACAGAGAAGACATTGAACTTTGGTTTGGTTCGGTTCTTGTGAGTAGGGCCACTGATTACAGAGACATTAATATACTTGACTTTTACCGTCTTAAAAAAAATGAAAAGCAGAACAGTTTGCAGAGGTCCAAAGTTATTTCTCACTTAACTTATGCATTCAGAACATGCTATGAGATTATAAGTGCTTTTCACAACTTTGGACTGACTGGTTATGCATGCTAACGTGCACTTGGACAATAAAACACCTTATAATCATTTTTATAAGTAACTATGCACATTTTATCAATCAAACTTGTAAGGAGGCATGGCATTTTGAGATCTGTGACTTTTAAAATTCACTATTTAGATGGAAAAATGTAAAACTGCTTTTTTTTTATCCTTGTAATTACAAAACTAGAGTAAAATATGAAATAAAAACACTGCACGTCTAAAAAAAAAAAAAAAAAGGCGAAGAGGTTGCCTTTGACAGAATCAGTTGTCAGCTAACCCCTTTGAAACCACGGCCTTATGTAAACAGAGAAAAACATGGAGTCCAGCCCATACCCAAGGCTTCTAAAAGTTGTCAAAAACATGATTTGTTTTTGACTGGGAGCAAAAACACATGTCTTTAAAGCGCTGGCGTTGATGGTCAGCTAACCCAAGCGCGCATATCACAGTGTGGATCTACAACACAAACCCAGCTCCTGTGTCGCGCTGTGCAGATAGTTTTACTCTGTTTGACATTTGGCTAAACCTGCGTCATGAAGGCTGAGGGTAGCTACCTGTCCACACACAAGCAGGGTTTCAGGCTTTGTGAGGACCTTGCATTGACTTCCATTCGTTTTCTGGAGAGCGATTCTAACTGTAAAGAAGCGGTACGCAATTTTTATTGTCTTCAAAACATGAGCAATAGAAGTAACTCATTTGAAACAGTTTGCAGTGCTCCTAAGTTCTTCCTCACTGACCTTATGCATTCAGAACATCCTCATGATTCACCACGATGAGTTTATAAGCGCTTTTCACAACTTTCAGAGACAAGAGTGGACTTTTGCCATGCTAATATGCACCTCCTGATTATCAGACAATAACACTTTATAATTAGTTCCAGACAGTACACAGAGGACTTATTTTGACCTCAGGAGCTGCTCATACAATATAGCTGTACACACATTTTGCTCAAATACATGGGTGCTTTTCAGAACTTTCAATCGCCAGAGCTGTCATAGTAATGCTAACGACAATTAGGATATTAATGCGCACCTCCTGATTCTCTGACAATAAAATGCTTAGTTTCTTTAAACAGCTGTTTACAATTGATCTGTACTGAGGCGAGACAAACTGCCTACAGCTTTCAAAAACGTCTAATTTTGTGGCAATTTTTTTGCACATTTTCAGATCATCATATTTTCTCAGTCCTCCAAGTTGCTCTGCTCCACTCTAGCTACTCTTGTTCCGATTGGTCAGAGTAGTCACATGGTACACAAGACCAGACTCCTCGCGTGAGATTGAGTGGGAGAAGAGCACTGCACATATTTGGTGGGCTGCACAGTACCTAGCCGCTAAAAGATGATGCAGAACCATACAGGATTACTCAAACATACATGAATCAAAACACAATAAGACAGACTAATGATGAGGGAACACGGTTACAACAGATAAAAGCTCATGAAAGTGGATTTTACATAGAAGAACTTTGAACATATATTTTTGAACCTATTTTAACCCCTATCTGAACTTTACATCATGTCCACATAAAGGAGACAGGTCTCCATGATGTGAGTGTGTACAGATTCTAGTCCCCACATTGTGACCAGTACCTGTTCACACCCACATGTCAGCTCCAAGCGACAATCTTTATGCTGTGCACGGAGCATGGCGTAAACACCGTACAGGACAGAACATGATGGATGAGCCTCGGTTCAGCTGTTAAACAAGTGAGATACAGGCTAAGCTAACTGTTTTATTGGGTCAGTTTGCCTCTTTAAAGAAACACTATGTAACATTTCTGATTTGGCATCTGCTTGTTACCATAGAGATGTGTATGTGTTTCTTAGAATGTTACACAGTATGACATTAAACGGCAGCTTGTATTGCTCAAAAATACCATATCTTAACTTAACTTACTTTAACTTATTCTTACTCTTTCTTACTGTGAGCCTTGCAACAGGGGCGCAACAACAGTTCAAGGTGGAGATTGAATCCTGAGTAAACGTAAAATCGTCGACACATGGACAGAGAGAGGAGCGTCTGGAAATGACTGCCCATAAATGTCGTGTGAAATCTGAACCAAGCCACTCAGGATTAAGACACAAGAGGGAACACCGGGCTTCCAGCTCACAGGCTATTTTTGCTTTTAGATGGAAAGGGGAAGGTAATCTGTTAAAGTTTAGTGTTCATTCACAATATAACTTTAAAAAAACAATTACAACAGTTTACAGTAAATAAACTATATACTGATCAGAACAGTACTTGAGTAAAAGCATTATAAAAGGTCCTATATTACGCAAAATTGACTCTTGCTCTTGCTCTAGCTTTAAGACATGTTATAAGATAAGATAATAAGATAAGATAAGATATGCCTTTATTAGTCCCACAGTGGGGAAATTCCAGTGTTGCAACGCACAGTTCAAGAACAGCAGGAAAATGGAACATGCAATAAAACAAGATAATAGATAATGGCTAAAAAAATAATAATTTAGAAATAGACTTAAAGATAGACTCTAATTTTGTTCCAGTGGAGCAAAAGTATAAAATACAAAATATAAAATATAAAATACCAAAAAAACTATTATGTACAATAAAAGTAACAGTGCAGCATATGAACAGAGTAAATCTCAGTAAAGTGACTTCAGTATATTATGTTATTTACAGTAATATGACTATGTTTATGTACAGACAGGATAAATATCAGTAAAGTGACATGAGTGAATTGTACCAGAGGTCTTCAGTATTGCACATAGATAGAGTTGAATGACACGTGTTCAGTGTTAACAGTGTTCATTGTACAGTCTGACAGCAGCAGGAAGGAAAGACCTGCGAAATCTCTCCTTCACACAGCGAGGGTGAATCAGTCTGTCACTGAAGCTGCTCTCCAGAGCAGACAGGTCGTCCTGCAGGGGGTGACACTCATGGTCCAGCATAGAAATGACCTTAGCCAGGACCCTCGTGTCCCCCACCTGCTGCACTGAGTCCAGAGGACAGCCCAGGACTGAGCTGGACTTCTTGATGACCTTGTCCAGCTTCTTCCTCTCCCTCTCTGTGATGCTGCTGCTCCAGCAGACCACACCGTACAGGATGGCTGATGCCACCACAGAGTCATAGAAGGTCTTCAGGAGTGGCCCCCTCACTCCAAAAGACCTGAGTCTCCTCAGGAGATAGAGCCGACTCTGGCCCTTCCTGTACAGTGCATCTGTGTTGTGAGTCCAGTCCAGTTTGTTGTTCAGATGAACACCCAGGTACTTGTAAGAGTCCACTCTCTCAATGTCTCTTCCCTGGATGTTTACTGAGGTGACAGTAGAGTGGCGTCTGCGGAAGTCCACCACCATCTCCTTGGTCTTCCCTGCATTGATGATGAGGTGGTTCTGCTGACACCAGTCCACAAAGTCCTGCGCTAGTCCTCTGTACTCCACATCATCATCATCCTTAATGAAGCCAATGATGGCAGAGTCATCAGAGAACTTCTGCAGGACGCAGCTGTCCGTGTTGTGTCTGAAGTCTGCAGTGTAAAGGGTGAAAAGAAAGGGCGCGAGGACAGTGCCCTGGGGCGCCCCCACACTGCAGGTCAGTAGGTCAGACACGCAGTTCTTGGCTCTCACAAACTGGGGCCGGTTTGTGAGGTAGTCCAGGATCCAGTCTGCCAGGTCACAGTCCACACCGGCGATCTCCAGTTTGTCCCTCAGGAGCAGTGGCTGGATGGTGTTGAAAGCACTGGAGAAGTCAAAGAAGAGAATCCTCACAGTGCTGCCGGGGTTCTCCAGGTGAGACAGTGAGCGGTGCAGCAGGTAGATGACGGCGTCCTCCACTCCGATGCCAGGCCGGTACGCAAACTGCAGCGGGTCCATCGCTGAGCTCACGGTGGAGCGGAGGTGGCCAAGGACCAGTCTCTCCAGTGTCTTCATCAGGTGCGATGTTAGAGCCACCGGCCTGAAGCTGCTGGGGTCTTTAGCGTGCGGTGTTTTAGGCACTGGTACCACGCAGGAGGTCTTCCAGAGTTGTGGTACCACCCTCAGCTTAAGGCTCATGTTGAAGACATGCTCCATAACTCCGCACAGTTCGTCTGCACAGGACTTAAGGAGCCTGGAGCTGATGCCGTCTGGTCCTGCTGCCTTCCTGGGTCTGATTATAATGTTATAATGTTGTAACATTCTCAGAAACAGACCTGAAGTTCTGTTTTGTTTTATTCACATGTTTGAGTAATCTTTTATTATTACTCTGTCTACATCGCCAAAGCTCAAAATGCTCTGTGCCACCTTGTTTCAAGTTAACAGCAACCTTTTACTTTTTGTTCAGTAACAAATGTTAAAAGTGTTGAAATAATCTAAATGATTCTAGTGAAGGTGTTTGGAGTTCAAAACACAGTGAAGCACTCCCTGTATTACCACATGACATCACAAGGTGGAACAGAGTGTTTTCTGCTTGAGAGAAGAACTCAAGCCTCAGCCTACTCTCGGAGTATTTCCTCTGGAAGGGTTTCTGCCACATTTGGAGTAAAAAGACTGTAGACTAGCCTCTTGCACAGCAATCTTCGTGGATATGGGAAAAACAAACATTACATTTCACACAATCCAACAGTCCCTTTAGATACTTTGTCAGAAATAAAGGTTGCCCCCTGCTGTATGCAGTCAGTAGTGCATGCACAAAAGTGAGACACAGTTGTACACAAGCCCAAAGAGTGGTCCAACTGAGGCATGTAGCCTAGCTATGGCTGTGAGTTTTAAATTTTAAATTTTAAAATTTTAAATTTTTAAATTTTAAAAATACCCCCTTTTTATACATACTTGTGACCTTTGACCTGCACATGCTTGGTTCTTAGTTGGTTAAGATCCCGTGATGTGACGTTAAAAACAGCATAATATTGGCCTCACAAAGTTACACCGTGCACCTTTAAGTTTAGTGTTAATTCACAACTTTCACAAAACAATCACAGAAAAACAGCTCACAGAAAATAAACTATCCACTCATCAGAAGATCACAGGAATACAGGGAGGACATGTCTTTTAGATCCAGTCCCTACTGAGTTTTTTAAGTCATTTTATGAAGTTTTTAGAGAGGAGCATGATGAACATGATGAATTGCTCTCTTCAGACGGGGGTCTTCCCTGCCGCCTTTAAACAGGCGGTGGTGAGGCCCCTGCTGAAGAAGAGCAATTTAGATTATAATGATCTTAACAATTTTAGACCGGTCTCTAACTTACCATTTTTAAGTAAAATTTTAGAAAAGTTGGCTTTTATTCAGCTCAATGATTTTATTAACTCACAGAACGTCCTGGAGAAATTTCAGTCTGGTTTTAGAGTGAACCACAGCACCGAGACAGCCCTTTTAAAGATTTTAAATGATTTTAGATTCAATTATGACTCACAGAGAGTGACAGTGTTGGTTCTACTGGATCTGAGCGCTGCCTTCGATACAGTAGACCCCACTATTCTTTTAACTTGTCTTAAACAGCTGGGCCTCTCTGGTGCTCTTCACAGATGGTTCACTTCTTATCTCTCAGACAGGACTTTTATGGTAAGTGTAGACACCTGCTCCTCTCAGGTTCATAAAATCACATGTGGTGTGCCCCAGGGTTCGATTTTAGGCCCAGTGCTTTTTAACCTGTACATGCTCCCTCTTGGCAGTGTCATCAGGAGACATGGAGTCAGCTTTCACAGTTACGCTGATGATACACAGTTGTACATCTCCATGTCTCCTGATGACACATGGCCAATGGACGCACTTTTTAACTGTATCACAGATATTCGATCCTGGATGGCAGAAAACTTTCTCCAGCTCAACCAGGACAAAACTGAGGTTTTAGTCATCGGTCCTGAGGCCCAGAGAGAGAAACTTTTACCCAAACTACAGTCACAGTCTTTTAATCCCTCCTCACAAGTGAGGAATCTGGGCGTGATTTTTGACTCTGAGCTGACTTTTATTCCACACATTAAGAACATCACCAAAATAGGTTTTTATCATCTAAAGAACATCGCCAGAGTCCGCCCAATTCTCTCTCGGGCCAACACGGAGGTGCTCATGCATGCTTTTATCACCAGTCGCATCGACTACTGTAATGCCCTGCTCTCTGGTCTCCCCAAAAAGAGTATCTCTGGTCTACAGCTTTTACAAAATTCAGCAGCTCGTGTCCTGACGGGGACCAGGGGGCGGGAGCACATTACACCAGTTTTAAAATCACTGCATTGGCTCCCTGTGTGTTTCAGGATCGATTTTAAGGTTCTTTTAATGGTTTATAAGTGTCTTAATGGTCTTGGGCCTTCTTATCTCTCAGAGTTACTTTTACCTTATGAACCCTCGCGGCCCCTGCGCTCCTCCGGCAGCAGGCTCCTAGTTATTCCCAGAGTCAGGACACACACTCACGGCGAGGCGTCATTTCAGTTTTACGGCCCTCACCTCTGGAACTGTCTGCCGGAGGACCTCAGGGCCGCAGAGAATGTTAATGTTTTTAAGAGCAGGCTCAAGACCCACCTTTTTAGTTTAGCTTTTAGATAGCTTGTGCTCTTACTGCCTTTGGTTGTATTTGTTTTAGGCCATTTTATGTTCTTGTCCATGGCCTTTGCAGTGTTTTTGGTCTTTCCAGTGTTTCCTCTGCGGGAGCCCTCTGTGCCGGGGGTGGCTGGCTGGGTGCTTGGTTCTGGGTGCCTGGATTGAGGTTGACTTTTTGGTCGCGCCTCGGCTGGGTGCCCGGCGCCATTGCCTGGTGGCTGCAGCTGGTGTGCCGCCCCCGGTGCGGAGGGCTTCTGTGATGGCGTTTCCATACTTACTTGCATCTGTGCCCAGCCTTATGCGTGTATCTGATGTGTTTGTGTGGGTGTGCTTGCGGGTGGGGGCTGGGACCGATAGTGTGTGTGTGTGTGTAGGTGTGTGTGTGTGTGTGTGTGTGTGTGTGTGTGTGTGTGTGTGTGTGTGTGTGTGAGTGAGTGTGTGTGTGAATTTTTTTTTTTTGTGATTTTGACTTGTAAAGCACTTTGTGTTGCACGTGTGTATGAAAAGCGCTTTATAAATAAAGATTGATTGATTGATTGATTGACATGCACACTCCAGAGAGATCAGCAGTCTAACCCAAAACCTCATGACTGAAAGGACAAGACAGGTTAACCACTCTGTCACAGTAACACTCACTCATAATAGAAAAATGTATAGAGAGATCTTATGCATGTTCAAGTTATCTGGACTCTTTTGTTACCTCGCACGACCTGGTTGACTTCAGTAAGAGACGTTCCTGTAGGCTTCATAACATTGTCAATTATTGAATACACCAAATACAGTCTATGTACTTTAACCGCATGTATTTTTAATCCGACCACTCTCTGAATGAAAACCCTCTGACTGTTTTATCAACATTTCAAATACAGCTAGAGCCGCACAAACACGGGTTCATGAATGTTTGAGAGAGCGAGCAGACAGGAACAACTTAAAATCAATATAACTTATAAATTCTGCATCAAAAGCTGGAGACGGCTAAAAATTTTAACATGTTTTGGAATGGTCTAGCCTCCCTGTTGAGGTCATAGTTGAAAATAGCAAAAGCAAACTAGATTCGTCCCCATGTTTTTGAGCAAAATGTGTCTTATCCCATTACAGATATATTGTATTGATACTTTGCAGTGTATCTCTCTTGACAGACTGATCATCAGTTACTATGGCGACACAATGCACACATTAGCAAACAGACAAGTTTTAAGATTATCTGAAAACTCAAGAAAAAAAAAAAAAAATGATTTAAACAGTGCATTTTCAGGAGCCTGTGATCAATACAAGCGTTAATGGTCCCGTTTAGGAGTTTGATTTTCAACAACGAAAACAACAAAAATCAGCTCACCTATTGTAGTTCCAAATATGCCACCTTTCTAGTCACATTGTGTTAAAATAAAGCTCAGACTAAACTCTAACATGAGTAACAGAGCTTCTAACAGAGTAGTGCTTTCATTTAGCTTCACACCTCCAGGGAATGTGGATCAGCTGCAAAGTATCAATAAGCAGCTCTTGCAGTCAAAATAATTCCACCATGTACTGTCTGCATCTAATTATAAAGTGTTTTTTTGTTCAAGAATTAGAAAGTGCACATTAGCGTGCTAGTTGTTGTTAGCTTTACGTGACAGCAAAAGTGCACTCTAGTCTGCAAAAGTTGTGAAAAACACTTATTAACTCACCGGGTGAATAATTAGGATGCTCAGAATGCATAAGGTAAGTGAGGATAAGGATACAGGATAAATTTCTGTTGCTAAAATATATAATAAGAATATTGGTATATTTGTTAGAGCAGTGGAACCATCTCCAGATCTTGAGCTAGTCTTGGTCAGGACTACCTTATCTGGAGGATTTGACCTGTTGTGCAACTAGAGTGCCACCCTGACACAGGGAGAACATAGCATTCAGCTCCAGTTAAATGAAGGTCATCGAGGCTAGCAGCTACAGAGGCAAATTTGGAAGTTCCATATTAGGAATAGGAATTTATTTACAGACAAAATAGCTAAATAAAAACATCAGGATCATGTAGAGCGGGTTAATATGAACATTTTAAGACCAAAATGATCAGGCTCTCGTTAGCAGTTACAGAGAGAGGGGTGATAACTTTTTTGTAAAGTTAGTTGGAGCCAGAGTTGATGGAGCCAGAAGCACAGCCATGCTCACTTCCTATTCGGAATGCAGCAGCTAGCAGGTTGCTATGCCCATTTGGTTATACAGTCTTTGGTTACGAACATGATGACATCATTTAGTGTTTTGAGTTCTGGAGAGGGAGATGAAACATACGGGATTACAAGAATATTCATACATTAATGTTTCTCTTCAGGATACTGAACTATGACTAATAATGTCAGTGTAAATAACTATAGGATCCTTAAAGGCACTGTACCTGATTCTCTTAGAAATGTTAAAAAAACTGAACTAGTTCATTTTTAACGGTTAGCAGTGCAAGTTATTCCTCACTTACCTTATGCATTCTGAGTATCCTCATTATTCACCACAATGAGTTTATAAGCGCTTTTCACAGAGTGGAGTCAACAGTAACAAGCAGGCTAATGTGCAGTTCCTGATTGAGACAATAAAATGCTTTATTAGATGCAGACAGTACACAGCGGACTTATTTTGACATTAAGAGCTTCTTATACAATATACACTATATTGTCAAAAGTATTCACTCACCCATCGAAATAGTTGAAATCAGGTGTTCCAATCACTTCCATGGCCACAGGTGAATAAAATCAAGCACCTGGGCCTGCAGACTGTTTCTACAAACATTTGTGAAAGAATGAGTCGCTCTCAGGAGCTCAGTGAATTCCCGCATGGTACTGTGATAGGATGAACCTGTGCAACAAGTCCAGTCGTGAAATTTCCTCACTCCTAAATACTCCACAATCAACTGTCAGTGGTATTATAACAAAGTGGAAGCGACTGTGAACAAAAGCAAGTAGGCCACGTAAACTGAAGGAGTGGGGTCAGCGGATGCTGAGGCACATAGTGCGCAGAAGTCGGTAACTTTCTGCAGAGTCAATCACTACAGACCTCCAAACTTCATGTGGCCTTCAGATTAGCTCAAGAACAGTGCGTAGAGAGCTTCATGGAATGGGTTTCCATGGCCGAGCAGCTGCATCCAAGTCATACATCACCAAGTGCAATGCAAAGTGTCAGATGCAGTGGTGTAAAGCGCCGCCACTGGACTCTAGAGCAGTGGAGATGTGTTCTCTGGCATGACGAATTGTGCTTCTCCATCTGGCAATCTGATGGATGAGTCTGGGTTTGGCGGTTGCCAGGAGAACGGTGCTTGTCTGACTGCATTGTGCCAAGTGTAAAGTTTGGTGGAGAGGGGATTATGGTGTGGGGTTGTTTTTCAGGAGCTGGGCTTGGCCCTTTAGTTGGACAATTCCATGCATTCAACTTTGTGGGAACAGTTTGGAGATGGCCCCTTCCTCTTCAACATGACTGTGCACCAGTGCACAAAGCAAGGTCCATAAAGACATGGATGAGAGAGTTTGGTGTGGATGAACTTGACTGGCCTGCACAGAGTCCTGACCTCAACCCGATAGAACACCTTTGGGATGAATTAGAGCAGAGACTGAGAGCCAGGCCTTCTTGTCCAACATCAGTGTGTGACCTCACAAATGCTTCTGGAAGAATGGTCAAAAATTCCCATAAACACACTCCTAAATGTTGTGGACAGCCTTCCTGGAAGAGTTGAAGCTGTTATAGCTGCAAAGGATGGACGGATGTCATATTAAACCCTATGGATTAAGAATGGGATGTCACTTAACTTCATATGCGAATCAAGGCAGGTGAGCAAATACTTTTGGCAATATAGTGTATCTGTACTGAGGTAACACACATTTTGCTCAAATACATGGGGAAAATAGGGCCTTAAATCTCGTGTTCATTAAAAGTGTATGAGGTGATATGGGGATAGGACAGATAAATGTAAAACCACAGTGGGCTATCATGCTTCAGTTGTCAACATAAAAAGCAGTATCTGATGTCTTTTCCAGTCACAAAGTCCACATGACCACAGGCACATACTGCTGCTTGGACCTGGATTTGAAGCCAGTTCCATCAGTGCATCCTTTGGCCTATAGCACACACTGTCCTTGGTTATCCTCAGAGTATCCCACAAAAACAGACCAAATTACACCAAAACCTGAGTGTTACCCCAACATACCCCAGCGTGCAGCGTGCTCGAATAGTACACTTAAAGAAGACAGATGCTTTTTTAGGTACTTAGAAATTAAATTATAACAAAAATTGATTTATTTTGGATGAATGGCTCGTAACCATTTTTGAATCCTACATGTTATACGACTACTATGCTACGACTTGGACTGCACGATTGTGGAGGGTTCTTTGGCCCACACTCACACCTGCACAACTTGAGCTATGGCCCGCTAACACTTTAGCAGAGAAAATAAGTCCAGTGGCAGAAATATCTCTTAAACAGTGGAACAGATGTGAGTCTTGTCTGTGAGTCCATGGGTTAAACAACAGTGTGGAGCAGTGAGGGTTAAACAGAAAACAACAGAGAACTACATGACATCACAAGTTGGAACAAAGCGTTTTGAGCTTTAGACAGTTTTAGTAGACAGACTAAGGGTCAAACGTGTATTCAAACATGTGTGAATGAAACAAAACACAACTCCAGGTCTGTTTTTGAGGAGGTAACAACATGATAACATGGCTAAAAGCTCGGAAGAAGAAAAAAAAAAAAAAAGTCAAATTTGCATAATATAGTACCTCTAATGTTAATGTTATATCTTGTTTTCACTGTCTCTGGTTATCCTCAAATGCTCCGGGGACAAACTGAACCAAACTCTCCTCAAACACCCTCCACCTCCATCACCTCACCCCCCTCCGTACGCCAAGCTCACCCCAGGAGGTGCTGGCCAAAGGATCCAGGCTCCACGGGGGTCCACGGAGAACAGAGAGGAGATTAGAACTGGACTGAAAGTGTGAAAGAGGATGTACGAAATCACTGAAAACTCAAGTCGAAAGAATGACAAGGCAGAACTAACGTCATGTCCTTAAATCAACCCAACCATTGCATCTTTCAGTGATGGGACTTTCGGCTCTTTTATGGGATCCGAATCTTTTGGATTGGTTCATTTCAAAGAGCTGTTCAAAAGACTGGCTCTTTCACTACTTATTTATATGACAGAAGCCAATGTGAGAACTCATTGTATCTACAAACTACAAGGCTCAGAAAAGGTTCAAACTAAAGTAAATAAAACAAAATAAAACATTGCACTACAATATTATTATTATTATTATTATTATTATTATTATTATTTATTATTATTATTATTATTTTTTTATTAACTGTTATTACTTACTTATTATCTTGTGCTGGTTAGTGTCAGTCAAGGATTAGGTCAGGATAAGTAGAAAGAAAAAAAGATTTGGTTCTTTTGATAAATGAGATGCAGTTCCACGTTAAGAAACCATTTAAAGGAGTCAATTTGTTCACAAACGTCACATCACTAACATCTTTCTATGTTGTGTTCTGTCCTGGTTGGTCATGTTTAGCGTCTAAAGATGTCAGTCCCACTAGCTGTGCACAAAAAAACAGTCCATCGTTGTTGAAGTCTTCTGCATAGGTGGTCCATGTGTGCGTTTGATTACCTCCACAGCCCTCAGGCTCTCTCGGCCCATAGATCCACCTGTCTCTGTGAAACACTGACATGGAAAACTTTTTTTCTCATATAAAACCCTCCATCCGACCAGACCCAGTCCGTGTTTTACATCTGTATTGTTCCTGGCCTCATGTGCGGGTGTGACATTGTCCATCTCCGGCCTGTAGGGGGAGACTTCTCTGGACCAGAATCACAGGAGCAGAAGATGTATGGTTCTCCTGGGTCTGATGCAAGCTGCCAGGTCTAAACCAGGGATAGACCTGGACTAAAGCAGGAGTAGACCAGACTAAACTAGATACAGAATCAGGACTAGACCAGACTAAACTAGATGCAGAAGCAGGACTAGACCAGGGCTGGACTGGGATTAAACCATTACTGAAGTGGGACTAAATCAGGACAAAACCAGAACTAAATGAGGCCTAAATCAGGGACTAAACTGGGGATAAACCAAGACTAGACCAGGTGCTAGATGAGGACTAAACCTGGACTAGACATGGCTAAATTAGATTAGAGAACCAGATCCTAAACCAGATCCTACACTATACTGGGAATAAACCAGGATTTAAATGGGACTAAATCAGTATGAAAACAGAACTAAACAAGGGCTAAACCAGGTACTAAACCAGGAATAAACCTGGACTAGACCAGGATTAAACCAGAATTTAAATGGGACTAAATCGGGGCTAAACTAGGGACTAAACTGGGACTAGACTAGGACTAACCCAAAACTAAGACAGCAAGCAAACCAGGTTAAAAAAAACAAAAACAAAACAGCACTAGACCAGAACTAAACCAGGTACTAAATCAAACGTTCACAGACCAACCTCAGTCAAGGATCATTTGGAAATCTCAAACCCAGCGCCAGAGCCCTTTGAAGGGAGGCCTGGTCACAACTTCGGCCTCTGTTCCAAAAAAGTGTGGAAAGTCCATTCATTTGCATACTACCACTGCAAGCCTGTTATATTAATCCTTCAAACGTCCTTTTTGTTATAAATCGTCATAAATCCAAGAGTATATATCAAATAATGAGGGATTGGAGATCAGAAAGTTTGTGTTTGTTGAACGCCGTGATGGAACTAAAGTCTGAAGTGAGTCATTTCGTGGAAAGATTTGTAAAAGACAAAATCAAACCTCAACCGGAGCCAGATAAATAATGTTTAATAGGGCTCATAAAACTGTCCCTTCAGATTGTACTTTAAAACGTGGCTTGCATTTTTGGAGCATAATTTAGGTAAAGAGAATCAACCAGATGGACATGTGTCAATGGTGAATTATCCGTGAGTTTCAAAAGGATGAAAATTCAATATTGTTGTCATGGCAGTTAAAGAAGACATACTGCGCTTGTGTGTGATCCGTAGTTCTAATCTATGACACCCGTGGATCATCATGTTATAGTTTGCGCATTTTAAATCACAATATTCATTCAAAACAACTTAATAAAAGAAACATGTCTGCTGTCAAGTCTGGACTGTGGTGCCTAGAACTGCTATGGATCATTGTTTTGACGAGATTTAGACAAAAAGGGCAAACCAATGCGGCATAAACTATTTTCTGATCTATGTTCTAATGTTTCTTCATCACAAACAGACCTGGAGTTGTGTTTTGTTTCATTCACACATATTTAACACACAAACCCTGCAGAGAGTTCTTCTCTAAAAACTAGAAACACTCTGTTCCACCTTGTGATGTTGTAAAACAGGAAGTGCTCCACTGTGTTTTTAAACTCCATACACCTTCATTAGAATCATTTGGATAATTTCAGCTCTGGAATTGTCAAACTGAACTAAAGGTAAAAGGAGAAAACTACCACTACATGACATCACAAGTTCAAATATTTTAAGCTTTGGAGATGTAAACAGACTAATAAATATATTATATATTATTTATATATCTTATATATCTTAATCTTTTTTTGCATGCTCTTACTTTATTTTTAAATAGTGATACTTTATTATTATTATTATTATTATCTTGTTTTTTTAATAGTGATATCTCTACTTTATATTATTTTATTACTATTCAGTGTTCTATGTTGCACCTCATCACCAAAGCAAGTTCCTAGTCTGTGAATTGTGTTCACTGACAATGGCAATAAAAGCTTTTCTGATTCTGATTCTGATTCTGATAAAAGTGTTACTCAAACGTGTGAATGAAACAAAACACAACTCCATATATGTTTTTGAGGAGTTAACAACATTCTAACATGGATAAACGCTCACAGGGTCAATTTTGCGTAATGTAGGAGCTTTAAAACCAGGTCAGAACTACCTTAGCTGGAGGATTGGACCTATTGATACTTTACAGCTGATGGCATCAACATTCCCTAGGGATGTGAAGCTAACTGAAAGCACTGCTCAGTTAGAAGCTCCGTTAGTCAAGTTAAACTTAACCTGAGCTTTATTGTAAAACATAATCTGACCAGAAAGAATGGATTTAACTGGAATTAGAACAGGTGAACTGATTTGTGCTGTTAAATCTCTCACACATAAAATTAAAGTCATAGCCAGCATTAACAGTTTTTCAGTTAGTCACTCTTAACGTTTTGTTGAAAATCAAACTCCTAAACAGGACCATGAACGTTTGGACTGATCACATGCTCCTGAAAATGTGCCGTTTAAATCCATTTTGTATGTATTTTTTCTTGAATTTTCAGACATAAAACTTTATTGGCAGTGCTTGCAAATGTGTGTGCATGAGGGACAAGCTGCGACTGATAATAAGCCTGTCTAATCTTCTGGAGCCACAGTGCTGAGTGAGCCCTCCTCTCTCTGTGTCTGTGAACAATCTTTGCAGCCAACAGTAAACACAAGAGGTCCTCGGTACCAGCAGAAGAGCCCCACAGTGAACGGGACCATCTCCCTCCTTTCCCCTAAATAAAGTCCAAGCCCATTTGTTCCACATATAGTCGGTACATTTAATAGCCTCGTCAGTGTGGTAAAACTGACCCGCTCAAAGCCAGTGTCATCCCGAGCTTCTTTAAAACCTTATAGACCCTAAAAGCAGCAGGAGCCCGCCCCAGTGACATCATCAGGTTAGTGCTCGCGGCTAACCTGAAAGCTAACGCCGCGTTTAAGTGTTTTCAGTGTGGTTTGGCCTACGGTTTGATGAGTCCTGGTCCGCACTGTAAAACCAAAGGCTAATGTACCGTTGACTGATAATTGACTTTGTGGTAAAAGCAATGGCAGGAACATGTGTGGAGAACACTGCAAAAATCTACTACTACTGCAACTCCTACTCCTACTACTGCAACTTCTACTATTACTACTACTACTACTACTACTACTACTAAAACTATTATACTAATATTGCTACTCCTACAACTACTAAAACTAATATTGCTACTGCTACTACTGCTACTAATTGCAACTACTACTACCATTGCTACTACTACTTATACCACTTCCTGTTAGTATAATTTACTTACAGACAATATTAACTAAACAGCAAAAAATAAATCAACAAGTTATAAAACCCACATGAAATGTCAATAAACCTGAACTCATCACTACTAAAGTTCAGATGAATATTTTTTCTTTCAGTAATAGTAATGTTTTGAAAGTACAGTATAATAGTTTGTAGAGGGTATAGAGAGATGTGGACACGTTGAGTTTTGCAGTGCCTCGTACCCGGACAGTGAGTTAAAGCAGACGTATATGAGACTCATGTCAGAGCGACTTAGTGAGAATGAAGCGTCCTGACCTCCCACTGAGAGGCTCTGGTACACCGTGAAGAACTGCTAATGACCTGTGCGCCGTGTTCACGCTAACAGGAAAACATACAAGGACATCATGTGTGAAAACTCGTAAAAGCAGGTTTAGATAACTATAATTACGTCAGCTTTAATAATGAGGTCAGATGTTGTTGTATAGGAACAGGTTAAATACTTTGTAAACTGTCTGACCCTGACCCTGCTCCAGCCTCTCTTTGCATTTTTTTTTTTTTTTTCATCCTGATTAACACTGAACCAACACGAGGATCAGCACAGAAGCAAAGTCGACAACACGAGTGAGCGCTTAGTGCCCCAAAAAACATATTTGGCATTAAAATCACTGTTTTAATTAGGCCTATTAATATTGTAGTTTTATTTAGATTGTGCTTAATTTCAAAGGGTAAACACACTCACACTCTCAGTGTGAACCATTTTAAACAGATCTGAACCTTGGTCATTTCTCTCTGTGATTATTTTGTAGAAAAACTCAAAATAAGTTCTCACATTGGCTTTTGTCATATAAATATATATACAAAAAGCCTTTTGAATGACTCTTTGAGATGAATGGATCCAAAAGATTTCGTATAGATTCATTCTCATAAATGCTGACAGTACCATCACTATCTGCATCCTCTGCTTCATCTGACCATCTCTTCTGCTCCACTGCATTCTTAAGTTGACAAAATTAAGGAACAGTGTGATTGGTCTAACAGGTATCCACACATCAGGGCAGTCCTGTGTGATGTCATGTAGTACTTGAAATTGCAGAGGCTACTGAAGACAGCACACACTGATGCTGCATTCAGACCATGGTGTCAAAAATGCACCAAACACCACTAGTTGGACACCTCTTCATTTGAGGACAGATGCTTGAAACTTGTTGACACGCAGCAAAAAACGCCACTAGTTCAGATTTCTTTACTCTTGATGTGTTATAAATTAGCATTTTATCTGCAGATTACTTATAAAATAAGAGACACAGTGCAAGGCTGTGAGAGCAGAGGAAAGGCACTGGTTTGAGGTTATGGTGAGTTTAGTGAGAGGCAAGAGTTTCCCCGCATGGAGAGGAGTGGGAAAGGAGTCAGTGTTGTGTCGAGTTGGACACCGGGGCATCTCCTGGAGCTCTCATGCCTCTCCTCAAAATTTACAGCTCCTTTTGTCGGTCACAGAGCTGAGACATGTCTGTACTCACCGCAGAAGTGCAAAATGCATGTGTTTTCGAACAGCATCAAAGCGTCCTGGTGTGTGTTGGCCTTAAGGGACTTTTGAATTTTGTGAAATGAACTGTTTGTTTTTCCCGTATCCATGGAGAACGTGCAAGAGACTAGCTAAGGAGTTAGCTGTGGACATTTGAGGTGCTGCAGGCTTTTTAAACCATATGTGGCAGCAAATGTGGCAGAAGACCTTCAGAGGAAATACTTTGAGAGAGTGAACCATTTCATTACCAAACCAAACAGGAGTAAGAATGAGGCCTTTCCTGTTGTGTTCACCTAGTTTCCCTTGGAGGCTGCTGCGATGCTGCAGGACACAAAGCGAGGACATTTTTGGCTCTTCCACAGGATCTGCTGACCCTACATGTCCAACTGAGACCTTTGACTGAAACACAAAGGCCAATGAGAAGAGCAGTGGAAATGTTGCAGCAACAGCAATTACAACAGTTCGCTGCAGCAAAACTTGAATTTAGCTCGGGATCAATAAAGTCTCTCTCTCTCTCTCTCTCTCTCTCTCTCTCTCTCTCTCTCTCTCTCTCTCTCTCTCTCTCTCTCTCTCTCTCTCTCTCTCTCTCTCTCTCTCTCTCTCTCTCTCTCTCTCTCTCTCTCTCTCTCTCTCTCTCTCTCTCTCTCTCTCTCTCTCAGCATGGCGGCGCTTCTGGTTCCATTGACTCAAATTGAATTTACATTGAAAAATGGTCGTTCCTCTCTCTGTAACTGCTGCAGCCTCGTCATTAAGGTCTTAAAATGTTTGTATTCACCAGCTGTACATGATCCTGGTGTTTTTATTCCACTATTTTAGCCATACATAAATTCTTACTCCTAATATCAAACTCAGCTCCAAATTCCCTCCTATAACTGCTAGCATTGTAAGCTTCATTTGACTGGAATGGACTGATATGGATGATGTCACACTCCCTTTGTCCACTTCTTTATACAGGCTATGATTTAGTTCCACTGTAAACATGTCAGGTGAGCGCTTATGACTCTGCGACTGTGTTTTATGTATGTGCTGAACCAGTCCTTAATAGTTTGCTTTGTTTATTGTATGAGGTGTTAGGAGTCCCATCATAGCGGCCTTTGTAAATACATGGCTAGTTTCAGTTCACAACAATAACAGAACGTCATGCTTTAGTGACACTACAAGACTCACCTATTTTCAACTGTCTCTCGGCTAACTGCACCACATTCCTGTACTATTTATAACCACTGGAAACAAGTCCGCGGATCGAAATAGAACAAGGAAAACCAACCGTGTTTATTTGAAATTCTCGGCTTTGACTTGGCATCGCATTTGACAAGATTTTGAATGAGAACAGACACGACATGTTCAAAGAATTGTGGAGAGAAACATAACTGTGGTTTATTTGTGCATGGCGTTTGGTTGAATCCTGCTCACGGTGCGGTTCAGATCTGGAAAAATGGTTGAGTCACTCTCCTTCACTGTAAATGGAGCCTGAAGAGACAGATATAGAAAGATGAACGCCAGGTATTTGGCGTTTAAGCTAGAATTTCCATTGTCAAAGCTGTCTGTGCCTGTCCTGAGCTCAAATAGAGAGGACAAGTTAAACTGTTTGCTTTTGTATGAATGCGGTGTGAGTAAATATTGTTGGTAGGAAAGGCCATATAGGTACAGATTGGCAGATAGCACAAGACAAGACAGAACGGCTTATATAAAGACGCACTATGGAACTTTTCTGGTGGAGGTTCAAGCCACATGCTAGCTTGTTGAAAAGATATATCTGCGTTTATCTGAATTTATTCAATATTTGACATTTTTTCAACATACACTACAACTACACACTAATCAAATAAAATAAAATAAAAAACAATGAAATCATTTTTTAAACAACATTATTATTATTATTATTATTATTTTATTTTTACTACTTTTGACTTTTTATATATACACAGACGGTATCAAATATATGAAGCAAGATATATGGAATTATGTCGCAAAGAAAATTCAAAAAAATAAAAAAATACTGTACATATATTAAAATCCTGAAATTAGCCACCCTTTGCTTTGCTGAAAAATATTCAGTAGAGTTATTTTACTTTTTTCTTTGCTACATAATCCTATATATCTTGCTTTATACATTTAATCTCTTGTGTATGTATCTAAAATGAGACGTGCTGCTGAAACATACCGTCAATGTTTTATTCTTCTGCATTATAATTGCACAGACACCGTATTGTAGAGCTGATTTTTTAACCCCGTTCATAACCTTAACCACTTCCTAATCCTAATAGTTTATAAAACTTTCTCTAAACTTCATTCCTTTTAATGACTGATTGACCTCTGCACCCAACTAAGTAGTTAGCACCCAGCTAAAAATAAGCCGCCATGTTCCAAATGGGAAGTGAACATGGACACATTTCCGGCTCTCTCTGTAACTGCTGCTGTCAGGCTCCTCATTTTGGTCTTAAAACATTCGCATTAACCCGCTCTATATGATCCTGGTGTTTTTATTTTTCTACTTTGTATGGAACTCAACTCTAAATTCGTTCTTACAGCTGCTAGCATCGTGAGTTTCATTTGACGAGCTATGGATGACATTGTGCTCTTAGTCCACTTCTGAATAGGGTCTGTGGGGTTAGTGCAATTGCAGAACGCCTGAGCACATCAACTTGACTGAACACCGGACGATAAAGGATTACTCAAACATGCATGAATCAAAAAATAAATACAACTCCAGGTATCCATTATAACATGGTCCAAAGCTCATAAATGTCAAATCTCTCTGCATTAAGTCTGTTGAAGAAGCCTGCAGCAGTAAAACCTCACTGTCTCTAATGTTTCAGTGTAATGGCACTAAAGTAAAAGTGAAACGTGCATGTTGTTCACCTGGTGTGTATTAGCGTCTGCTCTAGTCTGATGGATGCCCCTGCTCTGACAGTTATGGCCCTCTAAAAGAACTGCCGCAGCGAGGGTCCACCTGGCTCTACTTCACCAACGCTTTGAGCTCAGCTTTGGGACATTAACCTGATTTATCGGTGAAAACGCTGCGCTTGAAAACTGTACACAAACTAGAACAAAGGGTGGGAGAGACAAAGAGCCACTGCTGTTTTAAAGTGGCTTCCTATGGGGCAGCCAGGCGTGTCTCTTCATGCTATTTCAAGTATAATGTTATTACAAGATATGGATTTACATTTTTCCAAGTAACCACTGAGAAATAGAGAAGGTTCTATTTAAAAATGTTAGCTAATCCATAGTGTTGCGTCACGAGTCAGAACTAAACATGATCGTCCAATCTGATTTGTTTATTTCAGTGACACGCGAAACGAAGGAGCTCACTGGTCTCCCATCAGTAACAAACAAACAAAATCACATTTCCGTCAGATGAAAAGAGTTAAGTGCAGGGGTGGCCTGGGACCAAAAAACAGCCATGGACTTTTCCCTAACAAATCGGCCCATGGTGGGAATTGAGGTTTTCCATGTGTCTCTTCTCTCTCAGTCACCATATAGACTGTCAAAAATTGCCATTCCTGACTATATTTCAAGTCGTCAATGTACTGGATAAAGATTTCAAGTAGCAATAATTTCACCTTGGATAAACCTCATAGGCTACGATACTGCCACTGTGCAAAGTTATCCTCCATGTTTTTTTCAGTCCCCTGTGATATTTTTGTTCTTTCCTTTTTCCTCATAAGCAGCCGTATTTGTTTTGATATGGATGGACCGTACATGTCCCTGATTGGCTGAAACACACTCTAGTTGTTTACAGTAATGAGCATATGTTATTACTAAAATGCATTGAACTACCCTAAGGTGTGAACTGTCTCAATTCATATTTTTGCATGATCAGTTCAAGACCCTATGAGATCAAACTCTTATTAGCGTACTCTGACTACCCCTATTGTCGTCGTCATTCCCTGGGGGTGAAGCTAACTAGAGGCACTACTCTGGCTGGAGCCCTGTTACTCAAGTTAGACTTAATTTGTGCTTTGTTTTAACACAGTCTGACCATGAAGAAGAATTGATCGCAGTCTCTTGAAAATATGTTGTTTAAATCCATTTTATATTTTTGAACTTTTTTTTTTCTGTGTTTGTTAATATGTGCATTGTGTTACCATGGTAACGGCTGAACATTCCACCACAGACATACATGCAGGACACCCCCAGCGTGATGTCACTGTAAAGTATCAATTGTCTGCTTTGCTTTGGGTCTGAGGGTGGAGTGGGAACAAATTTCTATTTAAACTTTTCGATACGAAGTGAAAGAAGAAAAGAGCAGGGCTGAATCTGACAGAATGTGAGTAATTTTGATTAGTCAGAGTCTGTGGAGATGGGGCGGGTGCTGGTTATCAAGGCCCGTCCTGATCAGCACCTTAGGGACCTCCGCGTCTGAGAGAGGCCCAAGGGTGACGTCACACATCCCTCAAACATGAGCTCACACTCGGGCTCCTTGCACAGGGTTTGGGCGGGGGCTGGAGGTCAGAACAGCTCCGGTCTGGTTCAGTCCTGATCATAGGCAAGGCAAGAAAACAAAGTCAGGGTGGATTCAACTGTCAAACATGAAGGTCCTCTGCTCTGTCTGGCCTTTTCCCCTGCTCCATCTGACCCTCTCCTCTGCTCCCTCTAAAGCCCTGCACTACACTGCCGGGTCAGATCTGTGTAGGGGCAAACCTCATCGCTGTAAGTCAGTATATTTGGTGATACTGTATCATTATCGTGGGCTGCTGTATCGATATATAACACCAAGAATATTTTTTGGCATCTTTTAGCAGGACAATTTTGTTGCTTTTTTAGTAGAAGGAAAACATTATTTATGCAATACACTTGATATATTCACTGTTTTGATGATTAAAATAGATGTTTTTCATATGAACTTTGCACAAGCAGTGGTTTAACAAAGAAATATTACAGATAAAATGTATTTGGTTCTTAGAAAACAGCACTACACCACAGGTATCATGTGCAATGTATCGATTATTGCATGTTCTTATTCTTATGTATTTATTTGTAAAGGGACAGCACATATTAATGAACATTTAAAATGTAAATATGTGAAGATTATAGCCAATGTGACTCATTTCCATCTTAAGTCACTCGGCAGGTTGATTTGAAATTTTTATTTATGAGACAGGGACAGTGCACAATCTACATTAACCTTAACAGGACAGATGCATTGTGCAGGTTGTAGCACCAGAGCTCATTTCCACCTGTCGTCCCTGGTGCATGTTTTTTAGGTTTGATGGGGGAAACTGGAGTGCCCGGAGGAAACCCACCTAGACACGGGGAGAACTTGCAAACTCCACACAGAAAGGCCCAGGCGACCCGAGGATCGAATCCAGTGCTAACAACTCTGTGCCGCCAAATCAACTACAGGACAGGGAAAAGTACAGCAACAATCACACAAAAGTACTTAACACCAGCACAACCACTATACATACAATTCATTTCATTTAAAGTTCATTGGACATTCGAAGTCAAGAGTTATAGAGTTAAACCAGCAACCCCTCAATATATATATATTTTAAAAAAAATCATTTGGTTAAACATGGTGACATATTTCTCTATAGGTCTCGTATATGAGCTGCACCGTGTTCCTGCTCCTGCATGTATCGCCATATCGTGATCATTTATGTATTGTGACCCATGTACTGTGTCGAATCGTGAGGGACCCTGTGATTCCCAAGAAGGCTTTTCACGATAGTTCTCAGCAATAAAAAATAAAAAAAATAAAAAAAAAACTTTAACTGAATAAATGCGAGCTACATAAGTTTAATGCAATACTGTGGAACATTTCAGGTAAAGCTCATCTCCAGACACATAGGTAAACAGAGCAGTGTCTAGACCAAGCCATCTTTGAGTCTCAGACAGTCTCAGAGCTTTAGGCCCTGGTCTGAAGTGGCTTCTCTCTGCAGCTGAAAGAGAAGAGCAAACACAACAAAAGAACAGAGGAAAAGAGAGAAGAGCATAGCAGAGGAGAGGAGCGAACAGAGAAAAACGAGTGAGCGAGGGAGAGAAAGAGAGAGGGGAAAGGAAAGAAAGAGAGTAGAGATGAGGCTCAGACAGCAGGGTGATGGATGGCCGCGCTGTGGGGCCCAAAGTTAAATACTCCAGAGAGTGAAACCTAAAGACAGACCTGTACTGGGACCAACACCGGGATGAGTGAAGAAAAAGACTCCACAAAAAACACCTTTTTTATCAATTATTTAAAGGTCTACCCAAAAGTGTAAAGTATAAAACAGGACTTAACTTGGTCTAAATGGGTCTAAACAATAAGGTCTAAACACCAGATTTTCTATTCAAACATTTTCATGCGACTTTCAGTTAAAAACAAATCATTAAGTTCATTTTAAACATATCTGAGGACTGTAAACAAGTACTAAACCAGGACTAAAAGTGGACCTTTTCTAAATAGGTCTAAACACCAACCAGATTTCCAATTCAATGCATTTTTGTATTGGTCAGCGATCAATCCATAGAGCCTCACAATGAGTTTAAACATCTTTGACTTCTGTAAGGATTACTGAACCAGGACTAAAAGAAGATACAGTATGTGCTTGTGTCTGCTTGTTATGATCTATGATGTCCGAGGATCAATATATTATATTTTGGACATTTTAAATCACTGCTGATGTAAAACGACTTCAAATAATAAATTGCGGTGTTCAGTGGGAGCTGATAAACTTAAACCATAAACGTCAACACAACAAATCGCCACATGCTGTTGGCCCCTTCTATGAATAGCTGCACATCATTGGATTTTTTTCATTTGTGCCAAAATGAATGTGTATTAGAGATTAAGAAAATACAATTGGAGAATGAGGTTAGTACGTCACAGTGAGCGTGTACCAAGCCCCGGGGCCTTAACATGGACTGATTTTTTCACTGAAGCACCAATGAGTGGCCACTAAGCCAACTCGAGACAGCTCTAAGCCAGCAATACCCTATTCAGTTATTTTAATAGATCCATGGGATGTACTGGGGACTGCGAAACTAGGGGTAGATTGGAGCAATGATGTCTTGAATACAGAAGAATAAAGATTATGCAAACATGCACAAATCAGTCTAAATACAACTTTGAGAGGGTAAATGAGAAGGAAACAACTATAGCATGGTTAAAAGCAAACTTTTGCAGAATATGTCTGCTTTAGGGCGCTTTCACACCGCTAATTTGATTATTTGGTCTGCACCAGGCAATAAAATTGTTATGTAGCATATAGACTCCAGTGTGGTTCGCTTTCACACTTGCAGATGAACCAAAATTGGTCCGATTGACATATATCCAAGGCTCCTGTGCACAGCGGGTTTGACTACATGTGGCTTGGGGACACTGAGGCTTTCCCCCAGAGCCCCTCCGCGAGGGGCATCCCTCCGGCAGACATGATTTCTCGAACCTTGCCTAAGAGATTAAGCCATGCAAGTCTAAGTCCACAGGGCCGGGACAGTGAAACTGCGACTGGCTCATTAAATCAGTTATGGTTCCTTTGATGACTCTACCATGTTTGGCCACTGTTCGAGGTTCGCCCCATGTCTTCTTCACTCACAAACAGGAAATGAAATAATTAGTATCCCCTCCCGTGATGCATTTCAAATAGTTCGTTTGGACCCACTGTCTATGGTTTGGACCAGAATTTGTGTTCTCACCAGAGGGACCGCACAGAGTCAAATGGACTGAGACCACCTCTTCTTTGAGGTCTAGGTCCACTTGATTTAGTGCAGATCTGAGTGCGGTTGACACATTCACACCAATAAAAACAAACCGAACTAAGAGCTTCTGGTTCGAATGGAACGTTTGGTGCGCACCAACTGCTGTCAGTGTGAAAGCTCCCTCAATTGGTTTACAATAAGCTCTAAACATCTACCAGATTTTCAATTAATTTTTGTATTGCTAACTATCGGTTGCTCAACAGTTGTTCACAGGACTTCGTAAAACATTTTCCTGCAAATTCAGAGCTGTGGACTTGTTTTTGAGTGTGATCCCTTCATTTGAGACATCTTTACTCAATGCAAACAGGAGCCATGAGGGACCTACCACAGTCTAGTGTCAGTGTTTGTGGAGGAACGTGTCTGTTCCACAGGCTTTGGACACTTAGGAACACAGATAGACACAGGAAAACAGAGTGTGGGCCAAATACGGTCATGCAGACTGCAGGCCACATCGGGTCAGACATGTGCTGTGGCCTCGGGGGACCTGCTCTGGACAGGACAGTGAGGAGACAGACAGACACTTCATCTTATTGTGATGATTGAATACAAAAATCACATATAGACACGCAAAAACACATAAAGGGAGGGTATGTAAAAGTATTATTTCACATTTCATGACCTAACTGTGTCCCCAGAGTTGGACATGTTCTAATTAAATATAGCTCTTACTGACATACAATAAAAGATTGGCCGTACCGTCTTGTGAGGATAGACTCAAGTTCCAAGGCACTCTAAGGTGAGTTAAAAGCACTGTATTTCAAGAGGGGCACTTTCACTGATCACAATTAATTTCAATTTCACTGATACAATTAATTACAAAACACTTGAAGTTTGTTATGTTACAATTTGGTGTTTTGGTTCTCAAGGCAATTATCCAGTCAGAAAGCAGAATGAGCCTCATACAGTAGGAGTCTCTCATTTTGGTTGGCAACTGAACTGAACTGAAATCAGTTGGTTTAAAGCTTAAATGTCTTTCTCTGATCTGAACGGTCACTACCTAAACCGCAGCACCTCCAGCCAATGGTGAAGCAGTGCTAGTGCGGCCTCTGCAGCTCAGGGAGGGAATTCTGGAGGTTCTGAGCTTCACATGAGGCCTGTCCATAAACTGAGAATGAGACAAACTTGGATGTGTCTCTACCTGCAGGTGAAGACTCTGGGGACACACGTTCAGATGTGATTGTGGTACTTTTCTTAAATGACAAGAGGACAGGATACATACCCAACCTTTAGAGCAATAAACTACACCTGACCATCCTTGTTGTAAGAGCATAAAACATTGATTTGTTTTCATAGTTTGGACTGCTGAGCACTGCGGTCGCCCTCTCCATCTGACAGGTTACCCACGGCATTTAACAGATGGGTCAAATGCAGGGGACCCATTTTCCTTTGGGGGCAGAAAAGTAGTTTTTAAGTGGGTGTTGTCAAATCTCCCCTGATGCCCTGTTGGACATATTTGTGGGTTGAATTCCCTTCACATTCCCCTGTGTCTCTTTAGGTCTTGTTTCAATGCTATGCTAATGCTCTTGTACAGATCCACGGACGCTCCGGGAATTCTGGGAACGCCACTCCGACTCCCAGCCCCTCCTGGAATGTTTTTGTAGGTGTCGTCTTCTCATTCTCCAGAGGCTTTACATGCTCTGTTTTTGGAGCAGAGGGGGTGAGGACGTGGGTGCATGCTTTGGAAAACTCCTGCTCAATAGCAGCACAAGGACGTCTGTCAGCTACAGTATGGAGAGAGGAATTGTGGCATCATACCTCACGTTAGACCCAGTTAGTCGAATAATAAACCAATAAAGATTCTGAAATGTAATAAAGATCAGGATCGCACCTCATTTGCAAAGTCTACCATCTGTTGTAGGCAGGAATAACATCCATATCCATAAAGATGCATTAGTCAAAACAATATAACATTTAGCCCTACCACACCTGCAAATATGAGCGTCGCCAACCATAAAGTCCTTGAGGTTTGCGCTTTTCACCAAACAAGCTAGCACTGGAATTGTGCTCTTGGTTCCTCTGATCTCAGATGCTAAGATGGATTGGGTCTGGTTAATACTTAGATCACTGGGAATACCATGTGCCACAGTGGGGCAGCCGTGGCTCTAGTTTTTACAAAATCCAAAAAAACAATTGTTTGGTTGTTTGGAAACCTTAAAGGACTTTGGGTTGGCAGCACTTATATTTGCAGGTGTGGTAGTTGCTAAGTTCTATACTGTTTTGGTTAATGCATCTCTGTGGATTATTCCTGCTTCCAACAGATGGCAGATTTTACCAATGAGCTTTGATCCAAATCTTTACACAATGGTACACAAGCTTACATTTCAAACACATTTCAGAATCTACATTGGTATATATGAGCGTCGCCAACCCAAAGTCCTTGAAGTTTGTCTTTAACCAAACAAGCTATCAATTGCTTTTTGATTTTGTAAGACGCAAAAGTCTATTATTATACTTCCGAGAACTAATATAATTGTGTAACATGTGTAGCTAATTTCCAGTTTCATTGTTGATCTGAAGAGCAGATGTCTGGTGCTTGTATTTTTCCTTGCTAATCTATTGTGTTTTTTACTGCTCACAGAGGGACCTAACGCACAGATTGTCAGATAGGGTCACCTCTGCCCTGGATTCAGCTCTTTATTCCGAACGGACTCACTTCTCACTCAGCTATTTCCCATGTCTCTTCCTTTCTCTCCTCCCGTTATTGACTTCCCAAATCCCAACTGAGCACAGCAGAGTAAGAGTTAGCCTACTTAAGTTACTGCTGTTTAAAAATATAACTCATGTAGTAGTAAAATGCAAAATATTTGGTAAAATGTTTAAAATCTAAGTACTAAAGTATAAGTATAAATGTTGACACTAATACTATGTAATCATAATTAGCATACATTAGCTGCTTTACAGTATTATTGTAGACACAGCTGCCCCAGGGCAGACTGATGGAAAAGCCAATGTTCAATCTTTGACCACCACTCACACACCACATTTATTTTGGCCGTACATCCTTGAGATTGTGTGATTTCTGAAGCTAAGCAGGGCTGGGCCTGGTTAGTACTTGGATGGGAGATCGCTGGGAATACCAAGTGCCACGGTGGAGTAGAAGTGGCTCTAGTGTAAATTAAGCCTTCGCTGCTTTGTACCCCTGGCGTGGTGGGCAGGTCTTTTGTATCCAGCGTCCAAGTGGCTGATGGATCCGGATGGCTGCTTGCCTAAGTTGGTTTAACTCCACCCCCCTCTCCTCCCCGGTTGTAAGTCTAGTTGCAATGTTTGTACTGTGTTTTGACTATGTGCTGATGTTTTTTTTTTTTTTTTTTTTTTTTTTTTATGTATTGGTCCCATATCATGCCCCGACAGGAGCATGGTCTGGGGCTTGGTCTCTTTTTTTTTTTTTTCCTTACCCTATCCTCATGTTATGCTGCATTGTTTATTCATATTTGCTACCTGTCTCCTGGTCCACTCCATGTCTAGTCTCCCCATGTCATATTGAACTGTGTGTTTGTAATGTACAGATGGGGGACAGGTCCAATTTCTGTTACCTTGTTTGTCTAGTACATGTGAACAAATTGACAAATAAAAGCATTCATTCATTATTGTTGTATCCTTAGGCAAGACACTTCACCCACACCCAAGTATATGTGGTGTGTGAGTGCTGGTGATGGTCAGAGGGACCAATGGTGCAGACTGGCAGCCTCACCACCAAAGAATGCAGTGAATGATAAAAGAAACTCTCTCTGACTCTGAACGATATATAATACAAATGCATGAGTATTATTTGAGGCCAAGTGGGTGAAGTGTCTTGCTAAAGACATAACACCAGTAGGGGAGTCAGTCAGCAGTCTCCCATCCAAGTACTAATAACTAACTAAGACTAAACTAAGATCTAACGAGACTGGGTATTCTCAAGATTTTTCAAACTGAATGAAATGTATGATCATATAAAACTATTCAATACAATGTTCACAAAGTTACTCAAGTAGTAACCAAACCTGCCTTGTATCCTGGCCTCATTACTTTCCCAGACCCAGGTCCTTGTCCCATAAACTAACCCTGAGGCCCCCCGTGTCCTTCTGCTGCTCTTTGTTGAATGAAGTCATGTTAGAACAATTCCTGGCTGCCAGTTTTGCGCCTGTGATTACAATAAGCGTAATAATAATAAGACTAACAATAGGGAGTAGTATGTCTTTCATTAAACATGCTTTGGGGTTTGCCTTGTTCTAACAGGGCTGGAATCCTGAACACATGTACAGGATTCGGACGGACTGGAGCCGTGGGACATGTCTGCTCTCACAACACCTCATTCATTTGTTTAACCTGATCTCGCTCAGTTCACCAGAGGCTGTGAAAATGCCATTATTCACTCTCATTGGGATCTTATTATGTCATAGTAGGAGCCAGTGAATCGGAAACTGCCTTTTGTTGAGCGCTCACCCAATTTTCAAACCACAAAAGGAGGAAGTGGGTGTTTTAATCTGTCTGATTCGATCTAGCACTCACTCAGCCTTGGGCACATCACTAGTATTCACATGCATGAGTTGTTGGGAGCATGCAATAGCTTTAGAACAGCGTTTTCAAAGTGAGAAGTGGCATAGGCAGCATTGATACTTTGCAGTGACATCACGCTAGGGGTCTTCTACATGCATCTCTATGGGGGAATGTTCAGAAGTTCACATGGTGACACAAAGCACACATTAGCAAACACGGACCTGTGATCAATAAAAGTGTTCATGGTCCCGTTTAGGAGTTTGATTTTCAACAAAAAGGGGAGAGTGACTAACTAAAAAACTGTTGGCTTATGCTAGCTAGCTTGTGACTGTAATTTTACGTGTGACAGACTTTTTAAGAGTACAAATCATCTCACCTGTTGTAGTTCCAATTAAACCTCCACCTCTTGGTCAGATTCTGTTAAAATAAAACTGAGATTTAAGTCTAACAAGCCTCAAATAGAGCAGTGCCTACAGTTGTCTTCAACATTCCCTGGGGCTGTGATGCTATCAGCTGCTAAGTATTAATTGGCAAATGTAAAGAGTGCATGGTGTTGCTGAGGTTCTTTCATCTGTGTTTGATTTTGTGCTTGCCTTTGAGAGACACAGTGCAAGTTTATTATTAGTTATTATCGGGTCACACACTGGGACACTGGGTTTACAGAATATGGCTCTTCCACAGGATCTGCTGACCCTCCCTGACCAGTCTTCCTGTTAAACTGCACTGAGACCTTTGACTGAGACACAAAGGCCTGAGAAGCACCATGGAAATGTTGCAGTAACAACAATAAAGTTTCCAATAAAGTATCTCTCTCTCTCACTAAAGCATCTCTCTTTCTCTCTCTTCAGGTCAGGTTCAGTACTTTGAGCGGGTTTGTTGTAGATTGTCTGGTACACCACACTACAACAACTATGATGCGTATTTGACCAAAGCAATGCAGTTTCACGTGGATTCACACATTAACATACGTCTAAAGATCTGAAAACAGCTGCAGAATCCAAGAAATATAGCCTTCTTCTTCACTCACTCTGCTGAGGTCAGTGTGGTGGGGTGCACTGATTTTAAATTATTTAGTACAGTATCTCAGAATGTTGTTGTTTGAGGGATGGATGGAGTATGCAATAAACAAAAGGACTGGTGCATTTCTTAGGGTAACCAGCTTTTCTAAATTCAAAACACACAGGACACACCCGGGTTGGGATGGTTGACATAAATACAATTGTGAAAAGAGCATGCAACATTGTCCATTGTCGACTCACTTGTGGGTCAGTCATAATCTGAGGGACTTGCCTTATGGTCATTTTCAAGAGCGGTTTTCTGTATTTTAGCTAAACAAGTTACAAGGTATGCTCCTTTTTACTGTTGCTGTGTATCAAATTGGTCAAAAATAGGGACACTTCTTGTATAAAACTGGGACAAATGACTGGTTTTGTATAAATCTGCTGGGACAGGGGACATTGGGCTTTTTTTTTGTAGTACTTTTATTATCCCAGTAGGGAAACTGTTCTCTGCATTTCACCCATCCTTTCAGGAGCAGTGGGCAGCACATGAGGTGCCCGGGGACCTATTTCCATGATCTTGTTGCTAGACTTGGTCAGGACCTCAACTGGTCCAAGCTGACCCAACAAACCCCCAAAAAATGGAGCATGTTTTTGGGTTGATGGGGAAAACCCACCAAGACATGGGAAGAACATGCAAACTCCACACAGAAAGGCCTGGGCAACCTGGAGATTGAACTCCAAACCTTCTTGCTGTGAGGTGCAAGTGCTAGCCACTCAGCCACCGTGCCACCAAACCACTCAGCCATGAGCTCAAAACTGTACCAGGTAAATAGGAACATCTGGTCACCCTAACATTTCCAAACAAGTCAAGGTCATTTCTATGAATCTGACAGAAATGATGAATTGTCTTATAGGACACAAAGCCGAGCAAATCCCAGCGTGAATAGGCCAGAGGGAAACACTTCTATAAATAGCAGTGTGATTTTCTCCCATTCAAATATGAAGGAGTTCCTCAGGTGTATGTAAGCCTGTGGGAGTGTGCTGAGGAGCAGAGGACAATGATCAAAACAAGCCTTATTTCCAAGGAGTGGAGTTAACCTACCGGATGTATACCAACTGCACACCCGGCATTAAACCTGAGCAGGATTGGGAGTTCCTGGCTGAATCCTTATAGAGATTAGGTGGATTAGCCTATACTATTATTACATATAGCAGTTAGAGTGATCTGATTCATCATTCACGCCACACCTCAGAAAGAAGGCTTGTTTTGCCCATTCTCACTGGTGTACATATCCCACATTTATAGATGTTCTCCACTTTTATTTCCCTGATTTAGCAGCATTACAGAGGCTGTGTCTGAATGACCACCCTTGCCCCTAACTCCTCATTCACTGCTCAGGCATACAGATCACTACGTTTGGGTCACGTGACTCTGGTGTCTGGGTGAAAAAAAGTAAAACTCAGACTCCCCTTAGATCAAAACAAGGGTTTGATCTAAGGGGAGGCTGTAGCTCAATTGGCTCAATCCGATGGTTGGCAGTTTGAATCCTGTTCTTGATACAGGCCCACTGACCCACAGGTTGGTGGTGTGATTTTAGCTCCCACAGATGAATGCTGTCATTGTGTCCTCGGGCAAGACACTTAACCCACCTTGCCGATAGTGTCTTTGTATACTGGTGTGTATGTGAATGGATGAGTGTTTCCTTGTTGTAAAATGTGCTGAAGGTGGAAAAGTGCTATATAAAAATTTGATTTTTGTCGTAAATAATGATCAAATGTGATTGGCACACAAGTGGCCATACCAGCTTGTCAAAGCCTGATCTCATCAGATCTCAGAAGCTAAGCAAGTCCAGGCCTGGGTAGTACTTGGATGGGAGACCACTGGGAACACCAGGTGCCACAGGCGGCGCCAGTGGCCAAAACTGTTGTTGTGTCCTTAGGCAAGACACTTTACCTACATTGCCTAGTAAGAAAGTGGAGTGTTGGAGTATTGTGGTTGTCGGAGGGGCTGATGGCGCAGATTGGCAGCTTCACTTCCATCAGTCTGCCCCAGGGCAGCTGTGGCTACAACAGTAAGAATGAACTGTGAAGCACTTCGGGTGTCTTGAAAGGCGCTATATAAATTCAATGATGAAATAATTCATAATTAAAGTATTTGTGGACTAAGCATAGCCATACAATTTTTTTGTCACACCGGATCTCACGTAAACTGACTGGACTATTTGCTTTTTTGTCTGAGATGTGGAAGTTATCGATCTTTTAACCCTTTAGGCGCCAGAATGTTAGACTTTGACATCTTAATTACAAAAGGTTATAACTTAAAAGTGATAAAAGACGTTCTGTAAATTAGAGAAATATTAAGGATGACCCAAAGTTTATGTAGGGATTAAATTTACCCATCTAATTTGCATATTATGACTTCATATGGAGGTGGCCATCTTGGATTATAGAATTTTCATGAAATGTCACATGTTTGAATGATAAAATGCAGTACTTCTTTCCCCCCAAAATGCCCCTCACCTTGTGTATGCTTTATTACACAATAGTGACTGCTCAAGCAAATAGTAAACAAACTGTGTCAATCATTATTAATAATAATAACTAAAAATAATAACTATTATAATTATAATTGTTCAGACCTGGTTCAGTCGTGCCGTGGGATCCTCTTGCCTGGACCTTTCCGCTTCCTGGGGCCGTGGGATCAGCCACCAGCGACACCCGGGGAGAGGTGCCTCGAGGGGATCCTCCTGCACTGAGCGGTTCGTCCCTTGCCCGCCGAGTTGACAGTATCGCTCTGATAACTCACAGACTAGCTCCGCTAGCACACTAGCCCCACTTGTGCTAATGCAATGCGCTCGAAGTCGACTATTTTGTATTGAAGCATGGTGTGATTCTGGGTCGGGGATGTAGTATTATAAGTCTTCTATCTAGTGCAGGGGAGTGTGAATGAAATTTGACACCCTATTTGACAAAATTGGCTGTTTTATTCAGAGCGGAAACTTGTCGACTTAAGTCGACAGTGGCGCCTAGATGGTTAACAGCTCAAGCTAAGGTAAGTGACTAAAATAAGCTAAGGTAACGCTAGCACCTTTACACCTTAATGGTTTATTTATTCATTTTCAGGATCAATAGTGTGATAAACCAGCACTTCTATCTGCTTCGTTCAGTCGTGTTGTGTCCAGTTAAACACTTGTTTCTGTCCGCTGTTGTTCTTCTGACTCTTGCTAGTCTAGTGACCCCCGATGCCCACTACTTTTCAAGGTGCATTGTGGGACATTTTGAACGCACTACATTTTCACCTGCTGGTCATTCAGACACCCCTAAAGATGGCGTGACCCCTACTCGCTAGTGTGATGTGCAGCGATCCACAGGAGGTGCCGACAGTTCCACTGCGCTTTGTTGTGATGACGTTTACAGCGACGACAGCTTCCACCTGCAATTTTTCAACAAAGAAGCCAGCAGACACGTTTCTTTTATTAAGTCGTTTTAGATAAAAATTGCAATTTAAAATGCCCAAATTATAACAAAGACGCACAAGCACAATATGTCTTTTATGGAGTTCCTATAGATGGATCTATACTACCCATACTATTATTACATACTAGTATATAGTACAGAGGCAGTTTGGGGTGGTCTGATGCATCATTCTCTCCACGCCTCAGAAAGAAGGCGTGTTTTGTGTTTTTGCCCACTCACATAGACTTTTGTACACCTGTTTCCCTCTGGCCTATTTATGCTGAGATTTGCTCGGCTTTGTCTCCAATTCATCATTTTTGTCAGATTCATAGAAATATCTTGACTTCTTCGGAAATGCACCAATGTTTTTATCCATCCGTTACTGTAAACAAGATCCTGAGATTTGAACTCTTGAGGCAGAAACTATTGTAAAAATAACGATTCATGCTGTTTAAATGTGCACTGTGCAACTTTTCTGGTGGAGGGCCCGTCAAACGCTTTTCTCCATGGAGATGTTATTGCTTTGCCTGGAATGTTCCACAGTATGGTATTAAACGTTTCTATCTTCATGGAGACCAAATCAGAGAGGTCAGATCTGTGGAGAGGCGACCCCATTCACTGTCAGGATGTTTTTTTCTATGTTCTGAGCTATAAAACCACCTGTAATTGAATAAATGTAAGGTAGAACTGTTTAATGTCATACTGTGGAACATGGCAAGCAGAGCAATGACATATTCATAGAACCAAGCAGGTGACGGACCCCCAACCAAAAAGTGACATACATAGCACACCTCTAAGTAACACATTATTTCCTAGTACTTCTGCTGCAGTAGTTAGTTTTTGCATGAACTCCTGTGCAGGTGTAGTGTTGTTTGCAGTTTGGGTCAGATACATAGAGATACATAATAGTTTTGAGAGTTTTTGCCACGCCCCCTTTGAAGTTGACTAATCGATCAGCAGGACATGTGTTTAGTCGACCAAGAATTTCTTTAGTCGGCTACAGCCCTACAAGCTAGCTCTTCATTATCGACATGAGCAACAGCCAAATCTTTATTCAGTCAATTGGTAAAGGTATTGTATATTTTGCCTGAGTGGAGAGCAGAGTGGATGGAGAGTGAAGAGACCAGGGCTGCCAGTTTTCCGGACAATATTTTTCAGCCGTAACAGTTGTTAACATGCTGCCCAGTTCTACAGGAAAACAGTTACCTGACCAGCCAAAGCCACACGCTTAACAGCCACAAAACTTTACAAAAATGAGTGGATCTGGAACCCTGTCCTGTCTCCTTGATTCCAGAAGGTGTGATTGACAGATGGATCGACCACTCAGAGACACATGCCCCAGCAAAAGCATACAGGAGGACTGAGAACAGTGCTGATTTCTATAGAATCAACAATCGAAGCATCAAACTCTTACTTATCTCAGGTTAAAGAAGTTATATATTTTGTTCTGAACAATACGAGAATTTTGTTGAGATTTCTCCTGCATTTGAGAGACATGTGATATAGATTAGCAGGTGTGGTTGAACTGTCCCACGTCAGGACAGAGGTTTTTCACACTTTATGCACCCTTCTGGATTCACACAGAATGTAGAAGGGACTGGCTGCTCAGACAAGGATTTTCCTTTGCAATTGTGCATGTCTGAGTAATCTTTATTCTCCGGTTTTCAAGACGTCATTACTCTGATCAACCCCAGTTTTCACCACCACCGGAACACGCCCCACTGTGATGTACGCACTTCATCCTCCAGTTTTGTTTTCTTAATGGATGATATGTGTTAGATTCATAGTCATTTTGGAACAAATGAAAAAAAAAGCAGCTCTACATAGGAGGGGCCGACAGCTACACAGCGCTTTGTTGTGATGACGTTTACGGCGACATCAGCTCGCCTTGGGCACAGCAATTTTCCAACCCAGAAATCAGAGGACTTGTTTCTTCTACTGAGTCATTTTAGATGAATATTGTGATTTAAAATGTCCAAATTATGACAGAATGATCCACGAGTGTCATAGATTATAACAGACACAAGCACAAAGTCTTCTGAAAACCAGAGCAGGATTGGGAGTTCCTGGCTGAACCCTTATTAGGTTTAGGTGGATTAGCCGATAGTATTATTACAATGTGACAGTACAGAGATATTTTGGAGTTGTCTGATGCATCATTCACTCCACACCTCAGAAAAAAGGCTTGTTTTGCCCTCTCACACAGGCTTACGTACACCTGGGGAACTCCTTCAAATTTCAATGGGAGAAAGTCACACTACTATTTATAGAAGTGTTTCCCGCTGGTCTATTCACACTGGGATTTGCTCGGCTTTGTGTCCCGCTCCTGTTTAAAACTCAATCTGTCAAAAAATCATTGACATTTCTCTCAACTGTTTGCTAATGCAGCAGGTTGAAGCAGGAGTAGTATCATCTGTAGGCGTTTTGGTTTCGGACCCTTCCCAAAATCTATTTTTATCTAGCTTATCCTGCTTAGCACTGTGTTGGCAACGTCGCAAATATGTAAGAACGTACTATTTTTCGAGGCAAAGATGTGTCAGCAAGAGCAGTTTGATTTATATTATTTTACGCTGGTCGCCATGGAAACTGTCACACGGTTCACAGGGTTGTTTTGGTTTCCACACGGAGCATATTTAGTGAAAGTTTAAAGTGTTAAAATGAATTGCTTTGAGCTGAAGACTTGGACAGATCAGGAAAGCTGAAAATGCAAGTTTAAGCCTGTCGCAAAGTGAGGAAAGTGTACGCTAGCAGCTCATTTGTCCACAGGCTAATTTCATTAACATATGCAACATCACATTATGCAAAATGTACTTTTAAGGGATTTTAACCATGTTTTAATTTTGCTCCCATATCAAAATCATACTGTTAAAGGGCCCATATTATGCTATTTTCTGATTTGCTCATGCTTCACAGCGAGAAGGTTCCAAGTTTGATCCCTGGGTCGCACAGGCCTTTCTGTGTGGAGTTTGCATGTTCTCCCTGTGTTTGGATGGGCATCGACATTGAAGGATGAGTCAAATGCAAAAGACAAATTTCCCTACAGGGACAGTAAAGTACCTTTTTTTCTTTCTTTTTTCTTTTTAAGGAGGCAACAACATTCTAACATGGCTTAAAGAATGCTCTAAAAGGCTTTAATGGTCATGTAACTTCACTGGAATCTGAATTAATTATTTTGAAGGTTGTGGGTAAGACTCTTGATGTCTCTGAGTGGAGTGTGGATGTGCTCGCTGTGTTACTGTGGCAGAGTTGTTAGCCTGACTTTTTCTCTCGGCAAGGAGGTTGTGGGTTAGACTTCCTGGATTATAATGATAATATAAACAAGCAGTGGGCCACAGACTTGAGAAACAGAGCAGCAAAACCTGTGATGCAAGTCGCTAATTCTTACTGGTCTGAGCACTGAACCAGTTCATGGTTACATCACTTTAGTTGCAAATACTCATTTTCCTCATGACCCATTTAACCCCTGAACCACCAGAAAACCTGGCATCAGTAAAACATGTTTTCAAGTAGAATATTACTAGAATGTCAGTGGTAGGTAGTAATATCAGTAGTACCAGTAGTGGGGGTAGTAATAGTAATGATAGTGGTAAGTAGTAGTAGTGATGATGGTAGTAATAGCAATAGTAGTAGTAGTAATTGTTAAACCACTTTTACTTGTATTTGTTCACTTACACAACAGCTATGGTCTGCCACTTGGTTGTCTTCATGGGGATACTTGGAATGTTCCACAGTATGGCATTAAACATGTGTATCTCCATGGTGACTAGAAGGTCACACAACCAGTTATAAGTTACTGTGGAGAGGCGAGCACACACACACAGTAAAAGTGCATATTTTTCACACCAAATTGAATAACATGGAACATTTCAGGCAAAGCAGTAACATCTCTATGGAGACAAGCAACCAAAGCAATACCTTCCACCAGAAAAGTTACAGTGCACCTTTAACCTTACCTTATCATAGGACAGATGGGTGTGGAAAGTGTCTTGCCCAAGGGCATAATTAGCGGGGATTGAACCATAAGTCATTGAGTGTGTGGGTGACGCTCCAACCACTGTGCCACGACCATTAAAATACTTTTAAACACAGCAGCCGGTAACGCGATCGCTGGTAGTTGAAGCGTTTCTATATTAATCCTGTATTCATATCTGTCACATTATCCGCACATATCAGGCTGAGTAGCTGCAGGGCATCTGTGTCTTTTTGGCGCGGCGGCGTTGACAGCACATATCTCTGCTCCTGCCTGTGTTTGCTTTGGAGACTGTACCGTATTACACAGCACAGTGCAGAGCCAGCTTCTCTGACAATTAGTGACATGCAAGAATTTCCCTTGGCCGGGGTTCCAGAATTCTGCTGGGTTAGGCCTGGTGCAGACTGCAGATACAGAGGTGCACTTCTTTAGTCCGCAGTGTTCAAATGCAGACAGGAGACAACAGAAACACAACACCCACTTTAAAATGTGATAGAGTAAAAGAGCGAGGGAGAGAGCAGAGGAGGAGGAGAGAAGGAGCAGAGGATGAAGAGAGAAGCAGACGAGGAGGAGCGAAGGAGGAGGAGACGATCGGTGTGGAGAGGAGTGAAGCAAAGGAGGAGTGGAGGAGCAGAGGAAGAGGGGCAAAGGAGGAAAAGAGGAGGAGGAGGAACAGATGAGCAGAAGAGGAACAGGAGGAGAGAAGGAATAGAGAAAAGGAACAGAGGCAGAGGAGGAGAAGAGGAGCAGAAAGGGCACAGGAGGAGAAGAAAAGCAGAAGAGGAACAGGGGAAGAAGAAAAGCAGAGGAGAAGAGGAGCAGAAAGGGAACAGGAGGAGAAGAAAAGCAGAAGAGGAGGGGAAGAGGAGCAGAAAGGGAACAGGAGGAGAAGAAAAGCAGAAGAGGAACAGAAGCAGAGGAGGAGAAGAGGAGCAGAAAGGGAACAGGAGGAGAAGAAAAGCAGAAGAGGAACAGAAGCAGAGGAGGAGAAGAAGAGAAGAGGAGCTGAGTAGCATGGGAGATGCAGAGGAGGAGAGGAGCAGAATAGCAGAGGGCGTGGAGTATTCAGAAGTCTGCCCGGTGACCTGGCAGCCGTGCCCGGGATGTTTAAGAGAATCCAGAGGAATGCTGCGGCAGTGCCAGGGAGCCACAGTGACGGGAGCCACGGCGACGACACAACACGCCCCCAAGCCTCACCCCTGGCATACATGACCTTTGACCTATTCAACTTTGGTCCAGATACTATGGGCATGCCAGTAAAGAGTATGGGATAACTTTGAGGTTTGAAACTAAAAGAGTTTAAGAGATTGTTGGTAAAATTACGTTATGACTAGGCTAATTAAAAATAAATGACAACATGTGTATTTTGTTAAATGGAGGAAGGTTGTTTTTTTTTTGTTTTTTTTTCCACAAACTGAGGTACTATCCCACCAAACCAAATCAGAATTAGAAAACCATGAAAACCTGTCATATGGATTTGCATGTAGAGAAATTTAGGGACATTTTTTCCCATGTGTTTACATTTGGATTGGACAAAAAGGGTATATGTAAATGGATGTAAATGGACATAGCTAACCCACTAGCCGCTGCGTTATAAATAGGAAGGAAATTCACTTTGTATTGAAAAACTTGCTCTCTGTAACTGCTGCAGTCAGCTCTAAAATTTTCGTATTAACAGCTCTACACTGAGGTTTTTATTCCGCTCTTTTGTCTGTAAATAAATCCCTATTCCTATTAATATGGAACTCTGCTACTGCTTTACACCTCTTGAAAAGTTGTAGTTCCAACAAATATGAAGTAAATTAAACCAAAATTGTGAACTGATTATGAAAGTCTCACCTTGTCTCGTTCTCATCGACCCAATCTCGCGTTTCACCTCATTTAGTGGAAATTGTCTCGTCCCACTCCTAGTTAAGGTGTATAAATGGTGATGATGCCCATGCATGTCTTCTGCATTTGACCCATTCTTCAATCTCTTTGGGTTCAACCTGTCAGGAGCAGTGGGACCCATCTCCAGATTTAGAGTTAGTCTTGGTCAGGACTACCTTAGCTGGACATAGGACATAGTAACAGACCCAAATGTAACATCATGTGACTCATTTGAGGACATTTTTGTGACCAGTACCTCACCATTGGTAGACTACACTACTACTAGAGTGAAGCTGACTGTGTGGAAAATGTGTGCTTTAACCAATGGGCTTCCGTCAGTCATCTAGGTAGGATCCACAGCAAAGGAGAAATTCAATTCTGTCAACTGGACAAAAGTTTTTTGATCAAATACAATAAAAAAAAAAGCTGAAGAAGCAGCTTGGATGAGCTGCGAAACATATTTGAATTTCTCCTTTGCTAAACAATGATAAGATTCAACACTTGTAATCCTAAGTTCAGATATTTCTTTCAAAAAACGTGAATCTTTGATAGAGCTATATTCCAGATGCCATCCATCAGAAATCATGACATCTTCCAATTGTAAAGCGCAGCCTGTTGCATAATGTGAATCATGTGCACGGATCCACACACATTTGTCTTGTTCATTTTGTTTGTTTAAAGTTGTTTAACGTCAGAGGATGGGATAGGCCTCCGCACACCTCCGCACCACGACCCTGCTGTACCTCCTGCTCCTGTCCAAATAAAAGATGAGCCCAGCATCCTGGGACACGTGACCATGGTGATGTCATTGTTTCTGTTTCAGAGGAGCAGAGGTTTCACTCTTAACCCTGTCAGGACCAAACTGTACAGCTGTAATTGACTGTCTGTAGTGAACTGTCACGCCAATACGTTAAAGGTGCATTGTGGTGGAGGGCTCTTCACCTGCTTGTTTCTATGTCAGTGCTCTGGCTGGAATGTTCCACAGTATGACATTAAACAGCTCTACTTTACATGTATTCAATTAAAGGTGGTTAGTCACACAGTACTCTTATAAGTGCCTCAGATTTATCAGACATGCATTCATTCTGTTCTATTGTTTACTGTTGAAGAATTAAGTACAATATGTTACTCAAACACACAAAAAAACATGAATATTTCATCTTTAACTTCAACAGTTTTCTAATGCAATCCTCAAAACTTCAAAAACAAAAATGCAGCCTTTTAAAGTCTGTTTGAAATTCAGCTCCTGCTGTGTCTGATCCTGTCGAGGGTTCACTTTCCCAAATCGTGCAGAGAAACGCAATGCTTTTCAGCTGAACTCACCACAGAATTCCACCAGACCAGAGGCCAGACTAGAGACCAGACTAGAGACTAGACCAGAGTAGAGACCAGACCAGAGACTAGACTGGAGACGAAAGATACGACCAGAAACCAGTGACCAGAGAGCAGAGCTGGTTCAGACTTGACAATGTGCTTGTGATCAGGGATGCAGCTTGAAGCTTTGAACTACAGGGGGACTGTGGCTAACACTGTTTTCTGCTCATAAACAGGTTGTAAAAAGGACTTTACTCTGAAGGAAAGACTGACGACCAGAGGAACTTTTAACAATGTGCTTGATTTATGGGGGAATAAAGACGCGAGAAGCTAAATGAAGGGAGAAATTGGAATGTTATAGCTGAGAAACTGCCGTGCTTCCTGAACTCAAGTATTTGGAAACTAAAAGGAAAAAAATATCCTGCTTTTTGGTATAAATTGATAAACTTTGACATATTATCTTACTTTTGCTTTGCAATATTGATCTAAAACAACTTAATGAACAGTGCAAAAAAATGAAGAAATTAGTGACTGCGTGATTGACAGGTGGACTGTTTAAAACAAATATGGCTGCTTCTGAGGAAAAAAAATTAAAAAGTATAACAAGGGACTGAAAAATATCGCAGATTTCTGTAGAATAAATGAGTGAAGCAATAAACGCTGTTCATCTGAGGAAAGAGAAGTCTAATTTTATTCAAAGTAACCAATGTGCTCATTCGTTTCACATGCATCGCTGAAAGAACAAATCTCATCATATTTGGTTCTGGCTTGAGACATTACGAGGGGGTAGGGGGTCGGACTGTTATCCCTTTATATTAAAAAAAAAACACAGAGAGAGATCAGGATTTTCCAAGCAAGCATGTATGACTCTATATGCAATTCTGAGTAAGGTACAAGTAACAATGAAGAAAAAACTATTGGACCATGATTAAAAGTCCTATGTTACTCTTGTGAGCTTTATCATATTAGAATGTTGCTCCCGCTTCAAAAACAGACCTGGAGTTGTATTTTGTTTCATTCACATGTTTGAGTAACACTTTATTATTAGTCCATCTCCAAAGCTCAAAATGCTCTGTTCCACCTTGTGATGTCAAGAGGCTGTAGTTTTACAATTTACTACCTTTTGCCTTTTATAGTAGAAATGGGCAATTCCAGATCTGAAATGATCCAAATGATGTTGTGTATGGATGTGTAAAGAGTTTAAAAACACAGTGGAGCACTTCCTGTATCATCACATGACATCACAATGTGGAGTGTTTTCTGTTTGACACAAGAACACAATCTAAATATGCGGGACTTCAGAGTTAAAAATGTGTGAAATGAACCACAACTCCAGGTATGTTTTTGATGAGGAAAGGACATTAAAAAATATCGTAAAATGGGCCCTTTAAAAGCTCTTAAAAGTACATTTTGTATTAATACTTTGCAGGTCTTTGAGGCAGGAAGTCATTTTGGAGATAGGATATTATCATTTAGAGCAGTTTATTTGTCTAACCTCAGAGGATCAGGTCTTGGGTGTCAGGTGTTCAGACGAGTGAGGCCGTGTGTGAAACCGTGCGGAGAAACGGCAGCAGTCTGGGTTTACAGCCAGTCTAATTCCACACCAGTGTTTGGATAGGGATTGTGCAGTGCTGTTCCTGATGTAAGGCCTATAATTATCGTGTAATTACAGCTCGGCAGGATGTTTAGTAATGCAATCTGCCATTTTGTAAGTGCGACGCAGACCACAGTGCCAGCTCCCACACCAAAACGCTCATTTAATGTTTCATTTGTGGCCGTGAGCAGCTCCTGTGAGAAAGTGCCTCAGCCAACGACATCACAGAGCAGCCCAGTGGGAGTTTATGAGGCAGGTTTAATTTAACTCTTACTATAGAACGGGCCATGTTTTAAAGCTTTATGTGTACAGTGTGGGTATTTTTAATTAAAGGGGGAGTGTTATGCAAAATCGACTTTTGCAGCTTTCTACCACCTTACAACATTCAAAAACATGCCTGAGTAGGTTTTAGGAGTCATTCATGCATGTTTGAGTGATCCAGTGATCTCTCCAGGGCCCTATTCAAACCCTCCTTATGGTTAGCTGTGCAATCCTGTTCATTGCCCAGCCTAGGAGCCTACATTATTCATACCAGCGTGGGAATTTCCATAAATAAACAAAACAATATGTAGTATATGTAACTTGGAATCACCGGGGCCCTCACAATCCCATACAATACATGGCTCATGATACAATAGTATCACGATATGGCGATACATTACATAATCATTATACTCATATTGCTGTTTTTTTAAGAACCAAAGACATTTTAACAACAAAAGTGTGAATTTGCATAGTATATTGAGTACTGCATAAACAAGCTTCATTCCACTAAATAAGCAACAAAATTGTAGTGCCGTCACACACACACACAAACATGCTATAAGATATCAAAAAATACTCTTGACGACATATCAGTACAGCAGCCAAATTTAGTATCATGATATATCGATATTTCTTTATTTTTGCACACGCCTAATACGCAGTAGTTTCAATTTGATTGTGTTGTGATGTCATTCTGAAGGGGGAGTGACTTCAAAAACAAAACTGCAGAATAGCAGAAACACTGTTGTATGGCCATGGTGACTAGTGGTAAAGATGTGATGTTTCTTCTCACAACAGTTGTAACACTTAAGTTTGAAATCACATTTCTATCACCTCACATTAACAGTTTGCTTCTTTGCACATTAATTCTGCAAAAATCCGCTGTTTTTCAGTTTTCTGTGAGCTTTTTTTTCCTTTCTTTTTTCCTCGCCACATTTGTTTTGCTACGGATGGACCATGCATGTCCCTGATTGGATAATTCACCTGTCAATCACGCCCATCTGAACTCTGGGAGATTCACCGTGACCAGACTCACATCTTCAGAAAGTTTTGGAGAAGTGTGTATCCTGGATCCAATATTGAACATATCCATTTGAGTAAATAGTCCCTAATCTCTCACCTGTCTCTGTCCCGTTCTGTCCCCAGAGTCCAGTGAGGAGACAGTGGACATTTATGGACTGAAGCACGCAAGATGGTTTTATGTGTGTTTATGGGCGCAGACACAAGTACACGTGTTCAGAGGAGGCTGTGAAAGTCCAATGAAAAGAGCAGGTGAGAGAGGAGCCAAGAGTCAGGGAGAAGAGTGAGGCCAGAGGGAGACACTACTCAGCGAGAACATTTTAACACACAGAGCGTCAAGTATGTGCTGCACTTGGGCTTATGACCAGAACAAACAGAATGCATCGAATTGTAAAGCGCGTGACAGGTTTTCATGTTTTTCTAATTATGACTGTGGAATTGTACCAGTGCTAAATATGTCGACATTCATCTGTGTCCTTTGTAATATTGTTATCACTATGATAGCTGATATAATGTACAGCTATGATATGATATATGATAATGCATATGCTGACATAATGCATATAAGTTTGTCTGATAATATTTGTCTGATAATGCTAAAAAAAATGTTAAAGTTGAAAAAGCTTTAGCCACGTCGGCCATAAACTGTGATTGGTTAAGTCACAAACATGAAACAGAAAACTGATTAAAAACAGCTCAGATCAACTAGTTTGGCACAGAAATTCTTGCATATGAGCCTAATGTGATTGTTTATTGTCACAGCAAATAAATAATTTCTCACTTTATTTTTACAAAATAAAGTGAGAAATTATTTATTTGCTATTTGACTTTATTTTTACAAAATAAAGTTTTTTTTTTGTTTTTTTTTTCAATTTGTATTAGTGCAATCATAACTATTGTGTAATTTAGACAGGTTTCGGTGCTTGTTAACGTTATGGTTGCTAGGTAACAGTACCTCTACGTCACAGCTGTCTGTATCCAACCAGGACATCATAAACTTCACCAAAATTTTAAACAATATTACTATAAATTACATTTTATAAACTCGATGATTTATCTGTTTTTTATATATGTAAAACTTTTTTTTTTTTTTTTTTTTAATAAAATTAGTAGCCTGTCATATCCTCTTTAATCAAGACCAGTATTCAGTCATGTCTAAGGGTCAGTGATGAGTTTGTGTGTTTTTAATCCAGAGGTCTTCAGCCAGTGCTCTGTCAGTGAAAGAATGTGGTTTGGAGCAGACGAAAGGCTTTGGAGGAAGACTTTTGACATTTCTGTGTGTAAAAGTCTGTTGTTTCTGTTCAGGAAATTAATACAGATGTTTTTTTATGAGAAAAGTGTGGTTAAGTGCAGAGATGCACTGATCCAGCTTTTTCGGTTCCGATACCGATTCTGATACAATAGCTTTAAGTATCTGCCGATACCCAATATCAACCAACACCAATGCAGAGAGTGAAAACATCATATATTTCCTTTCAACTAAAATGAAATAAGACCAAACTGATCCAAATGTGTTATGTAACTGTTCTGTATCACTCAAGTAACTACAGAACAACATTGTATAAAACAAAACACAAAACAAAACATATAAAACATTTATGGACCAGTTTTGACCAGTAAATAATCTTATTACATCAAATTATATGTCCAACCAGGATATCAGCTGAACCAGTATTTGGAAGCTGATATCTGATTCAGGAAATTTTACAGTATCAGTGCTGATGTCCGATACCAGTATTGGATCAGTGAGCAGTAGTTAAGTGTCTTGCCCAAGGACACAATGACAGTATGCACGGGGTACAACCCTTATTCCGACATACTGCCACTCCGACAGACCGCCACCCCGACATTCTGTCATTCTGACATGCCCCCACTCCGACACTTTTTGATGCCGCCATTCCGACAACCTACTATAGTTTGGAGCGTCACCTTTTTTGCCTGAACCAGGACTAAAGCAGGACTAAACCCGGACTGAACCAGGACTAAACCAGGATTAAACCACGTCTAAACCAGGACTAAACCAGGACTAAACCAGGACTAAACCAGGTCAAATCTAGAACTAAACCAGAACTGAACCAGGACTGAGTGTCGGGACGGGCCCGGAGGTGTGCCCGCGTAAACTGTCGGGTGACCGCAGACGAAAGGACCAGTGCAGAGCTCAGCCATCACCTGATCGCACTTTGCGGACACCCTGCTCCACGGGCTCGGGGTTCTCTCTCTCTCAAGTCCAAGATCAGTCCTGGTTTAGTCCTCCTGGTTCAGTCCTGGGATCAGTTACTGGTTTTCTGGTGGAGGGTCTCTCATGTGCTTCTCTCTATGGAGATGTTATTCCTTTGCCTGGAATGTTCCATGGTATGACATTAAACACATCTATCTAGCATTTATTCATTACAGCTGTTTTCTATTGCTCAAAAATACTCATTCTCTCTGTCTTCACGGATAGAAAAGTTGTGCAATGCACCTTTAAGTTAACAAAACGCCATATTGCCAATCAACCCACATTTTCACAGCCACCGGGACATGCCCACAGCTCTCTACTTACTTTGGTATCCAATTATTTTCTTAATCAGTGATGCGTAGGATTTGGCAGCGTCAGTGTTTGGTACAAATTGAAAAAAAAAAAAAAATCGCTAGTGTGATTTGCAGCTACTCATAGGAGGTACAGCAGTTTTCTAACGTGGAAGTCAGCTGACTTGTTTCTTTTAAGTCTCTTTAGATAAATACTGCAATTTCAAATGTAAATAACAAATGTGATCTAACATACTGATTCACGGGTGCAATAGATTCTGACTGTATAGAAGGCTCAAGACAATATGTCTGCTTTAAATCAGCTGAGCAGACACGTCACAGAAACATCTGTTCATGAAATAAACAGATGTCTGTCCATAAGAATCTAAAGTGTAATCAAGAAACAGCACACTATCACAGGAAAATAGATGTATTTTGTTTACGTATTTCGCTCAGTCCTGTATGTGCCTATAAAGTCCACAAATAGGCGTGCAAACGTGTGGAGCAGGTGTGTGTTCATAAACAGCCCCATGTCCCTGTGGTGTCTGACACCAAGAGGAGGATCCTGATGAGTCCTGCAGGCCTCACCCCGAGAGAGAAAGAGAGAGCGAGAGAGAGAGAGAGAGAGAGGGGCTGCAGACACCAGAGAGAAGAGAGAGAGGGGGTGGGGGCAGAGAGAGAGAGGAGAGAGAGAGAGAGGGGGGCTGCAGACACCAGAGAGAGTGGAGGGAGAGAGGGGAGGATGAGCAGGGGTCAGACAGAGAGAGGGGCTGCAGACACCAGAGAGAAGAGAGAGAGGGGGTGGGGGCAGAGAGAGAGAGAGAGAGAGGAGAGAGGGAGAGAGGGGCTGCAGACACCAGAGAGAGGAGGGGAGAGAGAGGGGAGAGAGAGGGGAGGATGAGAGGGGAGGATGAGAGGGGCTGCAGACTCCAGAGTTTGGGGGGCAAAGATGCAGACAGAGGGGAGGGGGTCCAGTTCAAGTCTCAGTCCATCAGAGCTCAGCAGAAGAACGTCTGTCCTGAGATGTCCTCCCAGTGCGCCACTATTTACAGAGTGGATAATTGGTTACACTAAACCCCTTGCCTCACAGCAAGAATGTCGTAAACAAAATTAGTTGTAGTACTATTAGTACTACTAGTACCAGTAGCAGTAGTAGTAGGAGTAGCAGTAGTAGTATGTTCTCATACTGGATTTGCACAAAAGGGCCTGTCTAGTTCCTCTGAAACAAAAACATCTACCTTAACGCAGAAGTTTCAAGTATTCATGTCATTGGTTAACCTTCCTCTTACTCTTTTTAACAGAAGATGGACAAGATTTTACAAAGCAAAAACTGGGACACCCCATGTGTTGATGTGGTTGGTAATAATAAAACTGTGAAAAGAGTGTGCATAATCAAGAATATTATTATGCACTCGGTCCATTCACGACTTATTCACACCTATTTCACGACTCACTTATGAGTCAGTAACCCAGTACAAGTACTCAGTACTCAACAAGCATGTTTTTTCTCTTTTTTTGGCTGAACAAATAACAATTTATGCCCCTCTTTAGTGTTTATGGGTGTCAAAGTGGTCAAAAATAATGACACCTGGGACATTTCTTGTATAAAACTGATACAAATCACTGGTTTTGTGTAAATCTGCTGGGTCAGGGGACGCAGGGCTCAAAACTGGGACAGCTATAGTTTCTAGCCTTTGTTAACTTCTTCAGTCCCTGCTATTTTCATAACATGACATGACATAGCATAACATGAATGCTAATTTGAGGTGTAATCCATATTAAAATAATGCCACAATCTGAAGTAATCCACAGATAGAATCAGATGGGGTATTCTTAAGTTTAAATGGGTCTTTACGTTTCAGTTGGTTGTCATTTTATCTTTGACCAAAAGTTAGCATTAGCACTGAGACACAGTGAGCCCATGCTCCACAGATACTATTACTAAATGACATATACTTTTGCTATGTGATATTTCAATGCACTTATGTTTTATAAGCCTGAAAAACACATGACCTGTCTGTTTAAAATGCCTATTTGCAGCTTGCCCTCGTGGTTCCTGTAGAGCTCCAAAATGCTCATCACGAAAAGCAGTCATGCATAGAGCACTGAGGGCCCTGCCTGGACTGTCACAAGCTCCCATCAGGTTAGCTGCAGTTCAGAGGTAAAACTAATAGGATCACATGTCTCACGCTCTTTTTCTCCGAATTGCAATGTGTTTCTTCACGTTTTCATCTTTTAGCAAACAGAGTTGTCAAAGTGAGGTTCCAGGTATTTGTCAGGAGATTTCTAAACTTGTTGTGCTGGGAATGCTGACGTCTAATGTTACAGGAATGACTGACTTGAGGAGGAGCCTGCAGCACGTTTTCCTCAAGAGAGAGACACATTTTGAGGGTCTTAAAGCAGCAGATTTTGTGGGAAAACTGTTGCGTGACCCAGAAATGATACAGCCCTTTGGCAAAATGAAAAGTCATTGGATTAAACAGAACATTTGGGTTGTGCACGTTGCTGTAGGAGGTATTGGTATTGGCATATCTATAGGAATCTGTGTTCGTCTTATATAACACTTATACCCATACTTTACTGTTCACATGAAAACCGTGATTTAAAAAAGCTATTAAAATGGTGTATATAAGAACCAATCAAGAATTGACTTTAAGTGAACTTTAAGCTATGTTATAATGTTGTTCCCTCCTCAAAAACATACCCGGAGCTATGTTTTGTTTCATTTACACATGTTTGAGTAACACTTTATTATTAGTCTGTCCACATCTCCAAAGCTCAAAATGCTCTGTTCCACCTTGTGATGTCATGAAGCGTTCAAGTTAACTGATAGACTGTATAAAAAAGTGGGCTAAGCAAGTGCGACGTCACCCATAGCGTTCGGCACCACTCAAATGAATCTCACAGTGCTCACGGTTACAGGGGCAAATTTGGAGCCAGGTTCAATATTATGAATAGGATTTTTTTTGACAGACAAAATAGCAAAAAATAGCAAACCCCCCCCCCCCCCCCCCCAAAAAAAAAAAAAAAAACAACAACAACAAAAAAACAAAACAAACAAACAAAAAAAAAAAGACCAAAATGACGAAGCTCACAGCGGCAGTTAAAGAGAGACTAATACCACAATATTCCAAAGTCAATGGGAGCCCAGAAGAACCGCATGCAAAATTCCTATTTGGAACGCTATGTCCATTTATATACAGTCTATGAGTTAACAGTCTTTTATTACGCAGAAATTTAAAATTCTAGGGCTGGAATTATCCAGATGGTTCTACTGAAGGTGTATGGAGATTAAAAACTCAATGCACAATGAAGGGCTTCCTGTATTAGCACATGACATCACAAGGTAGAGCAGAGATTTAAGATTTAGGTTTGTGTGTTAAACACGTGAATGAAACAAAACACAACTCCGGGTATGTTTTTGAGGAGGTAACAATATTATAACATAGTTCAGATCAGAACAATGTAAGTACAGAGCAATAGGCTTGTATGGGGGGTAGGGGAAAATCTGAATTTTCAGGGCAATGGTGTCTTGATCGCAGGAGAATAAAGATAACTCATGCATAACATGCATGAATCTAGACTTTAGACTTTAAACTTTTATTGTCCCTAAGGGGAAATTCATTTTCACGCACACAGAGCTTGTTTGACATATACAGCAACAACACAACAAACACACACACATTACAATCGACATTACAGTTCACTCAGCGGGGCCTGTTGGTCAAAAATGTGATGGCCGAGGGGATCAGGCTTCTGCCAAAGCGGGCCCTCCTGCACCTGAGCGCCCTGAACCTCCGTCAGGGCCCTCCTGCACTTGAGCGCCCTGTACCTCCATCCTGAGGGTAGAGGGGTTAGGTGTTCCTGTAGTGGGTGACTGAGGTCCTGCTCTATGGAGAGTGCAATGCGTCCGAGGGGCTTGTTGTTAAGATCTGCAAGGTTGGGTGTGGGGAGTTCTATGATTTTAGCAGCTGTATGCGTTACCTTTGTGAGTTTAGACCAGTTTTTAACAGTGAGCATACTGAAAAAGCAGGTGGAACAATACAACAGGATGGATTGGATGATGGATTGGTACAACAGTAATAACAGATGTGGACAAACATTGAGTCCTTTGAGTTTTCTGATTACTGACAATCTTTAATGGCTTCTTTTGTAAAAGTCCATGCGGAACTTATGGATGAGATGGATCAGTCTGGAAGAGATATTGAGTTGTTGCAGTTTCTGGATCATCAGGTGCCTCTGGATGGAGTCGAAGGCTGAGCTGAAGTCCACGAAGAGGATCTGGGCGAAGTGTCCTAGAGAGTCTAGGTGATAGAGGAGGACATGGTGCAGCAGACAGGCTACAGCGTCCTCCGTGCCCCTCCTTGCTTTATAGGCAAATTGGAGTGGGTCTAGTTGCGGGCTAACAACCAGCAAGATGATGTTCAGCAGCAGTTTCTCCAGGCACTTCATTATGATAGAGGTGAGTGCGTAATGATTGAGCTCCATAGGCCTGGGCTTCTTTGGTACAGTGATTATTATGGATGTTTTCCAGATGGTTGGAATGGTGGCTGTGAAAGAGACTTCCTTGAACAGGGAGTGAAGAACAGGAGATAGCTCCAGTGTGCGGTTCTTCAGCACCTTAGCTGAGATGCCATCAGCTTGCACCTGCTGAGCTGGAGCCTCACTTCCTCCACTGTAAAAAGGAGTAATGCATCCTGGTCAGCTGCTGGAACTTCTCTCTGGAGTCTCTCACATTCAGCAGAAAAATCCACCTCATCAAAACGAGCACAGAATGTATTGAGCTCTCTCACAAACTGTGCTGTGTCTGTAACTGTTGGTGCAGTGGGTTTGGGTTCGCAACTTGCTAATGTGCGTACCTTATGGTATGGTATGCTTGTTTTGTGTTCATATTAGAGTTTCCAATCTGTCCTTGTATTTAGTTTTGCCTTCAGTACCATATTTTTGACCTTCATATCTTTCATATCAGCCAAATTATTTTCCTTGAATGCTTTTGTCTTTCTTTTTCAAACTTTGTCTAAGTTGAGGAGTAACCTGTCATGACTTGTGCTCCCCTCCCTCCTTTCCCCTGTGTGTGTGTGTGTGGGCGGAGTCTCCTGGGACCTGTGATCCATCTCACCTGCTGCAATCAAGAGCCCTCGTTATTTAAGGCCTGCTCACCAGCGAGACTGCCAGATTGTTTTCATCCGACACACGGTGAACCTTTAGGCTCCTCACTACTGAGTTTTTGTTATCCACATTACCAGCTGATTATTTTTCAACTTACCTGCTTTTTCTCCTCTCCAGAGATCCCCGCCTGCTCCAGCCAGATACTCACCCACTGCAGCCTGTTATCCACCCGGTCCAGCCATGTTCCAGCCTGCATCCAATTTTTGTAAATAAATTCACCTTTTCCTTTTTCTATTGGTCTGTCCATTTTTTGGGTCCCTCCATTGCTGTGCCATTACAGAACAATCTGGCCAAATGGACCCATCGGACCAGGACCAAGACCCAGTTCTTCAGGCTCTGGCCACACAGGGGGTCAGAGTGGGTCATCATGAGCAGATTTTGAAACAAGTGACCGAAAGACTCAGTGAGTTATCTGTTAATGTTACTCAACTTACCACTCAAATGAATCGGCTTGCTGCTCAGCTCTCAACTTTGTTGCAAACACCACCTGCTGGTCAACCTCAAGTGACTGCTCCCCCTCTAGTCCAGTCTCTGATCCAACCTTCCTGCTCGTGAGCCTCACATGCCTACTCCAGAGCGCTACTCCGGTGATCTTGGAGCTTGTGGCCATTTCTTCCTCTAGTGCTCCCTGGTGTTCGACCAGCAACCCCACACCTACTGTACAGATAAGTCTTGCATAGCATTTTTACTTGGTCTACTCACTGGCAAAGCTGCACAATGGGCTACAGCTGTTTGGGAATCTGACTCCACCTTTTGTCACTCTTATGATAACTTCACTGCAGAGATGAGAAAGATATTTGATCACCCTGTTAAAGTCAAAGAAGCAGCTAGACGTCTACTCTCACTCAATCAAGGCTCATCATCTGTTGCTCAATATGCCATACACTTTCGCATCCTAGCTGCCGAAAGTGGGTGGGACGACACTGCTTTACAAGGCGTTTTTATGAGAGGGTTGAGCGATAAGGTTAAAGATGAACTGGCTGCATGCTATGAGACCAACACTCTGGAAGAACTCACCACTGGCCACCCGTCTTGACAATAGACTTAGAGAAAGCCAAAGAGAGAGAGCACGACAGTCCTCACCTCGTACACTTGCCTTGCCTCAGATTACTCCCCCTTTCTCCATTGCTCCCACTAACGATCCCCATGTGCATTCCAGTTCCCCTGCGCCCTCTACTGGAGAGGAACCTATGCAGCTGGGCCGTGCTCGATTAACACCTGCGGAACGCCAGCGCCACCAGCGATCTGGGCTGTGCATTTACGGCGGAAAAGCCGGTCACTACATCAACTCCTGCCCCCAGCGACCAAAAGAGATGGCTCACCAGTAAAGGAAGAGGTTCTGGTGAGCCAAACTACTTCTCTCCTGGATTCCACTCCACAAAGACTGCAGCTTCAATCCACTCTGTGCTGGTTGCGTGAGTCCATTCCCCTCCTAACACTTATTGACTCGGGAGCAGATGAAAATTTCATTGACTCAAATTTTGTGTCTCAAGCTAGTATCCCTTTGAATCCCATAGAACCCCCCAGAGATGTAAATGCTTTGAATGGGGAGAGGTTGGCCAGGATCACACATCAAACTGTTAATCTAACACTGGTTTTGTCTGGTAATCACAAGGAGGTTCTTCAGTTCTTAGTGATTTCATCTCCTCGTGCCCCTATAGTTTTGGGACTTTGTGACACACAGTAATGTGTATTCACATTATGTTTTATTTTTGTATGTAATGGGAAAGTCTAATTTGAGTAACAACCTAATTTAAGTTGTAATTACACCCTCATGCCAGTAGGTGGTATTGTGAGGTCAGAGGCCCTCCTCTCCAATATGGCAGAAGCGAGGCAAAGAGAAACTTCATGGTTGCCTGTCTCATTCTTTCTCTGTGTTTTACAGGTTAGTAATGAAGTAAAAACCATATTATATTGGTCATAAACGGTTAATATGAACCACAGCTAATTGTGAGAATGAAAATCAGTCGGTAAATACTGTATTTTTGTCAAGTTTGAGCCATGTAAAAAGATGTGAAAAGACAGGTCAAGGCGAGGTCACGGGCGCCATTTTGAGTTTAATGCGCATTTATTTTAAGTTCCTGTTTTTGTAACAGAATGTCTTAAAGTGCTCCGATGTTTATAAGTGTGAAAATGTAAAGGTTAAGTTCATAGTGAGTTAAAAAGGTCTAAAGCTAAATGCCAGTCAGTAGTACAGGATTACTACCATGCAACTCATGAGCCGTTAAGGTGGCGGTAACATACTAAAAATGGTATGGTAAATACAGTATAGCAGCAGGTGTGAAAACTGATAAAATGTGTTTTGTTAAAAAAACTTTAAAATGTGGAATTAGTACCAATATTGGAAATATGTAAACAATGCTAATGTGAACAGAAATATCAAATGGGAATGTTTACTGTACATGATCTTGAAACATGATATTTTGCTGCATGATTGTGAATTGTAAACCAAGAAACAGTTGTTAAAGCTGAAGATTGAAATGAAAATACATGATTGTGTAAATATGGCAGAAGCGAGGCAAAGAGAAACTTCATGGTTGCCTGTCTCATTCCTTCCCTGTGTTTTACAGGAAACATTTAATCTGCCCAACAGGCCCAGAACCTGGGTCTGTTACAACTTCCCTGGTTAAAACTGCACAATCCTCATATTGACTGGGCTAAGAACAACATTGCCAGCTGGAGTACTTTCTGTCACTCCCACTGTCTCCAGTCAGCCATAACTCCCAGGGGACTAGCATCTCCCTCTCCTCTTAGTCCTCCAGATCTGTCTGCTGTACCCCCTGAATATCATGATCTGGGTGAAGTGTTCAACAAACAGAAAGCACTTTCTCTACCTCCACACCGTCCCTGTGATTGTGCTATTGATCTTCTTCCTGGTGCCTCCTTACCATCTAGTCGCTTGTATAAACTTTCCTGTCCAGAGAGGGAGGCTTATATAAGGGATTCTTTAGCTGCAGGGATTATACGTCCATCTTCGTCACCTGTAGGCGCAGGATTTTTCTTTGTGGGAAAGAAGGACAAAACCTTGAGGCCCTGTATTGACTATAGAGGGTTAAATGACATTAACTGTTAAAAATAAGTACCCTCTTCCAATCATTGATTCTGCCTTTGAACCTCTTCATCAAGCCACCATTTTTACAAAATTGGACCTAAGAAATGCCTATCACCTTGTTCAAATTCAACAAGGTGATGAGTGGAAAACCGCATTCAACACCCCACTCGGACATTTTGAGTATCTGGTTATGCCTTTTGTACTAACTAATGCACCAGCAGTTTTCCAGGCTCTCGTTAATGATGTTCTGCGGGATATGTTGAATAAGTTTGTTTTTGTTTATTTGGACGACATTCTCATTTTTTTCCAGGAATTTCAAGGAACATGTCCAGCATGTTAGGCGCGTTCTGCAACGCCTCCTGGAGAACAAGCTCTTTGTGAAAGCAGAAAAATGTGATTTTCATTCAGCCTCTGTTAATTTTCTGGGTTTCGTTATTCAACAGGGGCAGATCCTGAGAAATTGAGAGCTGTGGCAGATTTGCTACTCTTAAGACTCTGTTCACCTCTGCTCCAGTCCTAATTCACCCTGATCCCTCCAGGCAATACACTGTAGAAGTTGATGCTTCCGACTCCGGGGTGGGAGCAGTCCTGTCCCAGCGTTCCCCAAGGGATCAAAAGATTCATCCGTGTGCCTTTTTCTCTTGCTGTCTGTCTCATGCAGAGGTAAACTATGACATTGGAAATAGAGAGCTTCTGGCTGTGGTTTTGGCTTTGCAGGAGTGGAGACAATGGCTGGAGGGTGCAGAACATCTGTTCATTGTTTGGACTGACCACAAGAACCTATCATCCTCACAAGCAAGATGGGCACTGTTTCTAGGAAGGTTCAACTTCATCCTTACCTATCGACCTGGTTCTCGGAATACCAAGCCAGATGCCTTGTCTCATCAGTTCAATCCTGATGTCCCAGAATCCCTGCCTGCTCCCATATTGCCTGCTACTTGTGTGATTGATGATCCAGATGACCCATCTGAGGCTTCTCCCGCTACTCACCTGATCGCATCTGTTCATTGGGAGATTGAAAGAGTGGTGTGAGAGGCTCAACGATCCCAACCTGGGGCATTTTGTCAGGCTCTGGGAACTTCAGTCAGGCTCTCATCTGGGTACCACCCTCAATCCAATGGTCAGACTGAGCGGACTAATCAGGACCTGGAAACAGCCCTACGCTGTGTCACAGCCCATAACCCAGCCACATGGAGCACTTATTTGCCTTGGATTGCATACGCCCACAACTCCCTAATATGCTCTGCCACAGGTATGACCCCATTCATGGTTTCTCTGGGTTTTCAACCACATCTTTTTCCAGATCAAGAGGGTGATGTGGCGGTCCCGTCAGTCCAGGTTCATTTAAGGCGCTGTCGACAAATATGGAGAGCTGCTCGTGCTGCACTGCAGCGCACAGCAACTTGCAGTCAGATTTGCTGATAGACATCGAGTCAAGTAGAGTCTAAGAAACTGGCTCCTAAGTTTATCGGTCCATATGTCATTGAAAGTGATAAATCCTGCTGTGGTTCACCTCAAGATGCCTTCCTCCCTGAAGATCCATCCCTCTTTTCATGTGTCTCTCCTTAAGCCAGTGTCATCCTGCCCTCTCACCTTTTCCTTTTTCTATTGGTCTGTCCCTTTTTTGGGTCCCTCCATTGCTGTGCCATAACATAACCCAAGGATTAGTATTGGGAAATTTCTTTGTTGTTTTGACCTGAATACAAGTACCAATGCAGAAGTTTATATAATCAGTGATCACAGAGGCCTTGTAATCCCCTTGCCTCCCCAGACCACTGCAGGATGCTGTAGCACTCCAGGCAGAGTCTCTTCAGTTGTTGTCTGTACAGCGGAAGTAGTGAGATGATGTTATGATCCTCAGTCCCAAGTGGTGGATACGAACGGGCACCAAAAGCATCGGCAATGTTACCGTAGCATAAATCCAAGATGTTTGCCCATCTCATCAGAATGTTCACATACTGTTGGAAAAATGGTAAAATGCTGTCCAGTCAGCAGTTGTTAAAATCCCCCATAATGAACAGCAGAGCACTGGAGTACTTAGCTAGCATGTCATTAGCTTCTCAATTAGCTCGCACTGGGAGGGACATAAACACAGCTGATCATGATAGCAGGGAATTCCCTAGGAAGGTAGAAAGGACAGAGGGACACAGTCAATATTTCTCGGTTAGGTGTGCATGACTTGTGATGGACTTTGATGTTTGTGCACCACCTATTATTGATGTATAAGCACACACCACATCGGAATTGGCAATTGACCATGTTTCCGTAAGGGCGATGACACAGACGTCTCTGAAGGCCCTTTCTAGTTGGCATCTGGCGTGCAGAAGATACATCTTATTACGGAGTGAACAGACATTTGATAGAATGATGGAGGGGAGAGGAGGCTTGAATGGACATTTCAAAATCCTGCTCTGGACACCCCCACGTCTTTCCCGCTTTCTTGGTTGGAACTTCGGTGGCAGAAGGCAGCAGGGTTGGTCTTACTCAGCAGAGAGGACCAATGTAGCAAAAGCTCATCGCAGCTATAGGTGAGTAACCTGTTGCCACCATCTCTCAGATGTGTGTTGCTTCCATAAATCAGCCATGTCATTAAAAGTAGGGCAGTTATCATTGCCCTGCCTTGAAGGATCATTTTTTATCCGTCTAAGTGCAACCTGATGTAACATACGAAGACAAAAAAAAAAAAAAAAACTTTACAGACAAGTCAAACAGAGCTCAGGTCGTGCTGTTGTAACGGAGCATGCACCATCTTCCTACTCCAGGAATCTACATACAGTAGGTTGCATTCACCTGGCATCACAACATTGTAGAATCCCTATATGACATGAGCTGGAGACATGTCAGAATTCTCAGGTGAAATTTGCTGTGTTGACTGTCAGGTCACAGATTTTGTTGACCTGGTTTATAGTTCATATCTCTGTAATTACTGGGCCTATCCACATGAAACAAAAACTGGCAGAAAGTTCAATGTTTTCTCTGTCATAAATAAACAAAACCTGTACAAATAAACAAAAGTGAAGTTATATTTTTACAATAGCTTCAGAAAGTAGGCCATTATTCAACCCAAAGCCATGATTTTTTAAGCAATAAGATTGAAGAAGTTTATGTAGCGAATCCCAAATAATAAGGTCCAACATGTGTGGATCAGAAGTTTGGAGATTTCTTTCAAAATCAGTGAATCTCCAAAAGACTTATATAGGCCCCTGCCCTCCATCTGAGACTATGACATCAAATTCTCGAAGGTGAACACAGCCTATACAATGTCAAGTGAGTAGATGAGAAGGGAATCCAACTATAACATGGCTAAAATTGATCCACCGAACACATGGATCGACAGCTTTCAGACAGTTCAGACACTCTCCTGCTTCTTCATGTTTGTGTTCAAATGTAGACCGATACAGGACCAATATTTGCACTTTTGAGTGAATTGGCTATCAACCTTAAATCTCCGGCACAGGCCCACCTGCTGCCTAAAGAGTACACACAAAGCTTTGCAAATAGAAAACTGCTCAAAATGTGACTACGTAGCCCCCTTGAAGGCTTATGGTAAAAGGAGACTGTACATGAGTAAATTATAATTACATAATTCAAAGAAAATAATCAAAATCAGTCCTATATATCGGCAGAGCTTGATTCTAAACAATTGGTATCGGCATCAGCAATGAAAAAAAAAAACATACTGGTCGATCTTTATTTGCGTTCAGAGCCATTGGGAGCTGTTGGACACTGCTCGAAGCCTGTGTTCGGAGTGTTATAAGCATTGAGGAGCGTTGATGTTGGGTCTGAGCTGGAGAGGGTCTGTTCTGCACCTGTGTTTCCTCTGTGTCCCCCTGGAGCGAGCCTCTGCTGCTCTGATTACTCTGCTCTCTGTTTGGGATTATCTTGTCTGTTTATGAAATTCTGAAAGGTTTTTCTTCACACGGCTTCATGATGTCACAGTCTTCTGCAGATGTCCAACATGTTGAGACAGGAGCAGCACCGACCCTCTGAGGATTTGACTCAAAGAACAAGCTGAGCTTTAGAACTCAACTAATAAGATTTGTAAAGAGGCCTTTAGAGAAATTAGTAAATTTAGGGTAAGGTACATTTTATTGCCTTATTGTCCTTTGCCTTTGACCCACCTTCAATGTATCTGGAAGCAGTGGAAAACATCTCAAGATCTTGAGCTAGTCTTGGTCAGGAAACATGAGTGCTCAGAGGACACCCACCCAGATGCAGGGAGATTACGCAAACTCTGACATGCTGTGACGGGTTCTATTCCTGGGTAATGATGCCGTAATCAGAAGGATGTTTTTGATTATTGAATTAATGATGTTCCCAAAACATTTAAAGAGTGCTTCTGTGTACAAGTCCTGGTCCAGACTGACTGAGGGAGGGTCCACCAAGGCTCCTCCCTCAAGCCAGTTAACACAAAAATACTGGTTTTCAACACTAAAATCCAAATTAACAATAATAACAAAAATATAGAAAAATACACGAAAATACATTGTACAACATGGCCATGTCCCTGCACTTGTAGCAGAACCAGAAAAAAATAATATGGCTAATTTAGTGTAGGAAATGATATTTTGCGATGACGTCACTATGTCATCAGACACCAATGTCCCGCGCATGACGACTGAAATAAGAAGTGAGTGAGGCGCTCAGTTTGACAGTGGGGCTTGCAAACGGGAGATGGATACTGGTTTGAAGTTTATTGGAAGACAAAATTATTGACATGGATGATTTAACAGTGGACTCGTGTGCACCCAAGATGACTGTGGTGGTGAATGGATGGTAAATATAGCGGAAAAAAGAGCAGAATGAATGAAACCAGGTAAGTGGCTAGCGCGGGCTTGTTTGGGCGTACTTAGGGTGGCACAGGCGTGAACGAGGCTACTCTGTCACACATGCAAACTCTGACCAGAACCTTCTTGCTTTGAGGTGAGAGTGCTGCCACCTGCATTCATACTCACTCAGAAACTCCGCAATAACTATGTCATTATTCAAGTTCAAAATTAGAGCATTCATGAGATCAACTTGTAAAGGATACATGCAACAGTGCTTGCATTCTGATCCAGTTATCGCTACTACAGGCTCTGCACAACAGCAGCTGGCTGCTTCCAGTCAGAGGGAGTTGTATGTGGCCATTTCCACTTTAATGTGATTGTTGTGAGTTTGTTGCTAAGTGGCGCTAACATCACTAAATCCTGACAGATCAGGCAGTGGACAGGAAGCTGCAGGTGGATGTCACAGACAACATGTTTAACACTTTACAAGAGAAAACTTCACTGGAGGACACTTCTGCTTTTACAAAGGTGCATAGAATAATCCTTCCAGCTCTACTATAGAGTGAGCAGGCTTACTCTGCTATTCCCCATGTTTCTCATATGTTTACATTCACTGTGGTGTGCGCCTGGCCCCTGTGCATGTGATCCTCTCTTCAGCCCATCTTAGCTCTATTTGATGGTCACATAAACACTAGAATGATGTGATCTCACAGTTATTCTTCAGGACTGCAGTGCATTTCCTGCCCAGACCTCGGCACCTGTTTGTGAAGGAGTCACTCAGAACAGATGGACTAGAGACCAGAGAGAGATCCACCACCTGGACTGAAGACAGGAGAGGCAGAGTTCATTTGAAAAAGTTTGCAGTGTTCCAAAGTAATTCTAATCTTAACATATGCCAGGGGTCTCCAACCTTTTCTTTCTGTTGAGCTACTTTTACAAAAAGAAAAAAAAAAAAAATAAAAAAAAAAATAAATAAATAAATAAATAAATATATATATATATATATATATATATATATATATATATATATATATATATATATATATATATATATATATATATATATATATCTAAAGAGCTAGAAAAGCCTTAGATGGGGAACAGTTCAATTCCTATAAAACATAAACCTTTATCCATTTATTAGTGCACAAAGTTAAGCATCAAAATTATACATTTACAATGGTAGTTCATCAAATTTGAGTCATTCAGCACAATATAATTCCGAAATGCTTTGACGAGCTACTTGGACGGGGGTGGAGAGTTACTGGTAGCTCCCGAGCTACAGGTTGGAGACCTCTGCCTTATGCATTCTGAACATCCTGATTATTCAGTTATTAAATAATTATTGAGTTTATGAGCACTTTTCAAAACTCCCTGATTATCAGACAATAAAACGCTTCATAATTAGATGCAGACAGTAAAAAGAGTTGCTTATATAAATATCTGTACTGGGGCAAGACACATTTTGGGTAAATACTTTGAAAATATATAATATATATATATATTTTTTTTAATAGAGACTTCAAAATGTCCTTTGAGTAAAATTGTAATTTTTGGTGTGGGGTGCGCTACCTGTCTCCATGGGGGTGATGTTATTGCTTTGCCCGGAATGTTCCACAATATAGCATTAAACCAGTCTGTCTTCCAATCTTGGAAAGGAGCTTGTGAAAGGCCTATTGGTATCGCAAAGTGATGCTACTAATGGCCGGAAAGTGAAATGACATGAAGTGAGTTGCCCGTAGTGACCAGGGACCCTCGCCATGACATAGGAATGTGCCAGTGCTTTCCGAAAATGTATAGTTTGTTAGCTAAAAAACGGAACATTGATCTCATTATTATTCTTATTATTACATGGCTGAGCTCTAATGCAAACTGTTGTTGTGTCCTTAGGCAAGACACTTATTCACCTATTGTGAGTGTGGTTTTTGTGAGCGTTGGTGGTGCAGATTGACACCGTCGCCTCTGTCAGTCCCAAGGCAGCTGTGGCTTCAATTAGAGCTTAGCACCACTGAGTATAAACTGAATAAATACATTTTGACGCACTTTGAACAGAATTGATTTTATTTTTATTGGCTTTGATTACTCCAATAACTCTTCAAACTGGTTCTCACTTGACTTTAATCCTGGCTCAGATCTGCTCTACTTGTCTGCAATGCCACATTACACTATGCGTCAAATTCACTGAAGACATTTCCATCCCGTATGACCTCCCTATTGTATTCCTCTGTATTAGCTTCTGTGTCTCTGCCAAAACCTTCCTCTTAAATACTATTCAAACTATAGGAAGCAGCTTAACCATCCCGTGACTGCTCTGCACAGCTGGGTGAGCACTTACAATGCAATCTATACATTTCCCCATTCATTTTAAACATGTCCACATCTGCTTAAAAGCTCCATAAATACGTCTAATTTAAAATTGCATTGACAGACGTGCTACTTAGCAAACCACAGCTTCACAAAGCATTTGAACTCTATCTCGGCTCTCAAGGTCTGTTACTTTGAATAGGAAATAAAACAATAGTGATTTGATATACTAGAGGAGTTTATTTACTGGTTGCTATGGTGACACAAATCCAGCAGGAAGCTAGCAGTTCTGAGGTGGGGACCCCAGTAGCAGAAAAACATATACACCGGATCTGCAACTGTTTTTGTTCATAATTGCTTTGCTAATAACAACACTAGTTTATCTGGATTTTCTATAAACATTTCCACTTTGCACAGCATTTTGTTGAATGAGTTTTGCAGGTTAAAATCTCCTCGCAGAAGCCTTCTCGGTTGTTAAAACTTAAAATGCACATGGTCTCTGAAGGCTTGCTTAAGTGTAGCTGGTTGGATTGGTCTTTGGAAGAGAAAATATGGAAAAGTGACAGTGATTAAAGAGTTATAGGAGGCGATGAGAGGTGGAGTTCACTGATAACAGGACTGGACACATACGTTTTATGCGTTTGGTGTTTTGATAAGTGCATCGCAGCTTAAAGCATTTTATTGTTGACAGATAAATTGCCCACATGTATCCCTGAGAAGCGGCTGTGATTTCCATTTCAAATGCATTGGGTCATATAAAAATTCAAATTTGGTTTATTTCTTAAGGGGCTGCTACTAACATTAACTCCTTGCCAGAAATCTAAAACAATTTATATAATCGTTTAGAAAAGAAAATATGACTAAACTAGTTTCAAGAGCATGTGCAAGGCAGGTTGTGCATGACTCTGTGGTTAGAGCACTGTCAAATACTGTTGCTGGTCCTTCACCCACCTTGCCAATGAAATGTATGAACGTGGTCTATATGAGTGATAACTGGTGATTAGAAGAGCAGATGGTGCAGATTGGCAGCCTCACTTTCATCAGTCTACCCCAGAGAAGCTGTGGCTACCATCAAGTATGGAGTGAATAATGCATAATACAGTGTCACTGGGTATCTAGAAAAGTATTTGACAAGACCAAAGAGTTAAAATGGTTAAAATGCTCACATATTTATATAGTGCTTTCCCACCTTCAGGGCACTCAAAGCACTTTACATCATGGAACCACTCACCCATTCACACACACATCAATATCACAATATACCATATTTTCCAGACTATAAGTCACTCTGAAGTATAAGTCGCACCAGCCAAAAAAAAAATAAAAAAAATAAATAAATATATATATATATATATATATATATATATATATATATATATATATATATATATATATATATATATATATATATATATATATATATAATTTTTTTTTTTTATAAAATCAACAGACATTTCATCTGGAAAGCCATGAATAGGTTTCTGGTATGTTAACGCAAGAGCTATTCAGATAACTTCAGCATAAACAACATAACAAGTTTACCAAACTCTCCGTCTCACTCCAAATCACTAAATCCATTAAATTCTTCATCCTTGGTGTCACTTCTGAGCAACTCCGCCAACGCGAGCTAAATCGAGCTTTTAGCCCGCAATGAGCTTTTTTTGTTTTCTTCATTGCAGGTCAAGTATCCTTTGTTTTTCACCAGTCCCTCACAAGTTTCTCGCTCACTCCAAACTTTCTTTCTGCTGCTCGATTACAGTTTTCGGCTGCATATTTCACTACCTGCATCTTGTAACCTGCAGAATATTATTAACAGTTTATCACCATGTGATAAAATAAGTCATGATGGTAAATGAACATTAGTGAGTGGGATATGCCTTAATGACCCGTATGCGTTAAATGGAGGTGAGTGCGTAAATGACGAGAAGAAATGTCTCAACTTCAGTAGCCAGACATCCACTTATACCTGATTGATACACCTAGCCCTGCCCCCGGTACATCCACTCATTACTGATCGATACACCTAGCCCTGCCCCCGGGAGAGCCTGAAATCTGCTGAAATCCTACAAGACACTGACATGATCCCAGACAGGACAGGGGTCTTTCTGCAGGAGACATGCGCAGTAGAGCGAGAAGTAACAGTGGTACAGGAGTAATAGATACTGGCATACAAGCCTAGAGCGCCCTGTCGCGGCTGTGTGAAATTATATACAGTATTTTAATATATAAGTCGTAGGACCAGCCAAACCATGAAAAAAGTGCAACTTATAATCCGAAAAATATGGTGCACAGGCATAGGGGTCAAGGTAGGTTAAGTGTCTTAGCCAGGGACATAACAACAGTGTTCATCTGTGGGAGCTGAAATATCTCCATCACCCTGTGGGTCACTGGATCTGACCGCTCAACTAATGATGTTTATGTCAAGAGTGGGTTTTGAACCGCCAACCAACTGAACAACTGGTCAACTGCTCACCCAGTCGCCCATTTAATTAGACCATAACTCGTACAACTACAGAGGTCATGGGGACTCCACAGGGGACAGTCTTCTGTCTTTTCTTCTTCATCATCATGGACATACAGTAACTACTGCACTGAATCCTGCCATCTTCCCCACCTGAGGAAGAACTAAGCTACTGGGAACACACCTCCTCCAGGGGCCAGTGTGGACAGGGTGGAAGAGTACAATACAATGGTGTAAACATGGACATAAACTGGACTGAGGCAGGAGCATGGACGTGTTAAAAGGAAAGGCCAGAACCCCCTCTGCTTTCTGAGGCCATTGTGTGACTGTTCTAGTTCTGAAGAGAAGAGTACCAGACTGGGGAATTATTGTGCATAGTTTAGGTTAATGGAGGTTCTGAATTCCATTGAGAAAACCCACCCATATACAAGAGAGAAAAAGAAAGATGAACATATAAGCCCCATCCTGTCAAAGAACCATTTTGCAGTGTTATTATGTGTTAGCGTTTTTGCTATAATCTGGCATATTTACACTGTAATTACAGATATTCATTAATGTGCACTGCCCATATCAAATAAATGAATAAATAGAAAACATATTTTTTTTAGAGATTATTTAAACCTGAAAGGCCCTGTACTCAATTTCCCATTTGAGCAAAGATAAGATAAGATAAGCCTTTATTTGTCCCACAATGGGGAAATTGCAGAGAAATAAATCCAAATAAGACAAATAAGTCCACTGTGTAATGTGTGCATCAAATTATAAAGCATTTTATTGTCTGATAACCAGGTAGTGCACTATTAGGATACTAGTTGTTGTTAGCTTTGTTATCACAGCAAAACCTCTCAGCAAGTGGTGAAAAACACTTATAAAACCTCATCATGGTGAATAATTACGACACTCAGAATGCGTAAGATGAGTGACTAAAAACTTTGGGCCAGTGCAAATTGTTTAAAGTGCTCTAGTTCTGTTTGTCATGTTTTGAAGATAGTAAAAGTCAGGTACAGCGCCTTTCAGTTTTGACATTATAAACCGTTGTCCTCACAGTGCCGCATATATCCTTAATTAGCTTCCCCCGTTACCCAAACCCACCTCAGTGTTTTCCTGTTTAGACGAATCTGTTGTTTGAAGCTGAGAGGATGACCAGTTGGCAGGTCTTCACAGCGTTTGGTTTGTTCTGTGTCCAACCTCATTTAAGTCCAGTTGAGCTGAAGGGATTAAGCAGTGTCTCACATCACAATGACGAGTATATGGATTCAAATGTCTCTGGAAGTTTAGATCCTCCACATAGGGTCACCACCTGTCCCTCTTTAGTTGTCCTGCACAGGCATTTAGGACCCCGTTATGTCCCACTGATTTAGAGATTGTCCCACTTTTTCACTGGTGCTACATAAATTGTGTAGAAAATTAGATGTTTAAAGGTCCTATATTAAGCAAAATTGCCTCTTGTGAGCTTCAAATCATGTTGGAATTTTGTTACCTCATCTAAAACGTACCTGGAGTTATGTTTTATTTCATTCGCACATGCTTGAGTAACCCTTTATTATTAGTCTGTCTGTATTTCCAAAACTCAAAATGCTCTGGTCCACCTTGTGATGTCATGAAGTGGTAGTTTTCAAGTTAACAGCTACCTTTTACCTTTACTTCAATAGAGATGGGCAATTCCATGAATGATCAATATTCAAGTGAAGGTGTATGGAGGTGTATACAACTTTCAGAGATCAGATCAGATCGGAGTTTTGCTTACCTGAGCAGCCAGTCCCTTCAACATTTTGTTTGAATCCAGAATTGTCTGGAACCAGACCATAGAGCGTGACAAACCTCCATCCAAACGAGATGGCCCAACCAGTTTAAGTTGTATCATGTGTCTCATAAATGCAGAAGACATCTCCTCTAGAAAATTCTTGTATTATTCAGAACAAAAATATAACTTATTTTACTTAATAGTTTAGTGCTTCGATTGTTGATTCTGAGAAAATCAGTGCTGTTTAGTCCTTTTTTTTTTTTTTTTTTTTCCTGTTTTTAAGTAGCCATGTTTGTTTTTGACGCAAACGGAGCATGCGTCTCTCTGATTGGTTAATCCACCTGTCAATCACAAGGAGACAGGATAAAGCTCCAGATTCACTTGTTTTCGTAAAGTTTTGTCAAAGTGCGTGGTTCTGCCTTGCCAGGTAAGAGTTTTGCCGTCACATTAAAACTAACGTGCACTTGTTGATTCTTGGATTATGAAACGCTTTATAATTGGATGTAGACAGCTCACAAGACATATTTTAACCTCTAGAGCTGTTTATACAATATATCTGTACTTGGGCAAGACACATTTTGCTCAAATACATGGGGAAAAAAATCAGGTACAGGCCCTTTAACAACTTTAACAACCTTAAGAACCAAACTCCACATCTAACATACGGCCGTGAGTTTGTCTTCATGTAATACTGTCACTGTCCAAAGCATTTATTTGTATTAGCACTGCTTCCTGTAGCGACTGCAGCTAATGAACACATCCAGCATTACTCACAATAGGCTCCTGTCAAAATGATGAATTACATATAATTTGGAGGATGATGTATTTGTAGAGAGTTGAGGCCAGAGTGTTAGAGTGTGCACTTCACTGTCTCAACTCAGATCTCTGTGTACACTATTACAGACACACAGGGCAGAGGCAGCACCAGGCCCACACAAGACCCACAGACGACTGGCCCATTTTTCACTGTACATTTTGATTCTGGTGTAGTTATGTTATTTTGGTAAAACGTTTTCTTAGTTTTTAGGGAGACATATTGGGCAAAGTCGACTTTAAAAAGCTTTTAGCCATGTTATAGTTGTTTCCCTTCTCATTTACCCTCCATAGATTGTATTATGTTTGAGTAATCTTTATTCTTCTGTATTCAAGATAACATTGATTCAGAGTTTCCTGTTTTACCCTTCCCCTATGTCAATTTTAAAATGTTTTGTACTTCTTTAGGTGAGTTCTTCTTTGGAACTACTGTGGTAATGATGTAGTCCACTGTTTTTCAAACTGCAGTACACGTACCACTGGGGGTACTTAGGGCCCTCTGCCCTGTAAGTATTTGTTTATTTAATTAGTTAATCATTATTTAGAACTACCCTTTATTTAATTAAACATTATTTAGAACTACCATGTCCATGGAAGTTGGAATAGCACCACCAACCTGTGTGTCAGTGGATCTGACCACTCTACCTATGATGCTTATGTCGAGAGCGGGATTCAAACCGCCCACATTCAGATCAGAAGAGGAACATCTCTTTCATCTATCAGCTAATCTACTGCCGCTTTGGAGTAGGTAGGCCAGATAAAGTCCAGGTTAAGATCTTAGGTGGTGCTTGGTGTGAAAAGTTTGAGAACACCTAGTATAGTCCTTTTAGACCTTAAGACCTGGTTTAGTTCTGATTTAGACCTCAAGAGTCTTACTATAGAACACTGAAAGCCAAAGAATTTTCCTTGATGGTACTTAGTGTGAAAAGTTTGAGATCCAGTGCTCTACAGCCTCCTCTGCAGCATTGGTCTGATGGTGTCAAAAGCGCTGGTGATAACGGCATGTGATGTTTCAAACAGTGTACTCAGACACTAGAGGTGTCTTGTGCAAGAACATAAGAACTGTATGCATAGTTTAGGAGCTGGGACTGAACCAACAATGTTAGGAACTGTGGATTAGACCGCTCTGAGCTACTATTGCCCAGCTTCTACTCTCCTGTCTGTGATTAAGTCCAGTTGTACACAGCGTAGTAGTGTCACTGACCTATGCCTGAACTCCCATTATTTCAATTAGTCTCCCATGTTTATAGAGAGAATCTTTCATTTGCTCATTTCATTTAGTAAAACGTTTCGTGGTTAAGAATTAAGTTTTGTTTATTGGCGTCAACCACTATTCCCCACTTCCTCCAAAGATGAAGTCATCTCCACAACTTCTGACCGCTCCAAAGCTCGGATGAAAATTCAAATAAATTATGACATAAGAAATCACACAGGAAGCTAATTGTGGTGTAGAACTTTGAACCTGGCCTGTCCAAAGTATGTTTTTATTAATACGAAGAGGTCCACAGCAGTAACTTTACAAGACAAGAAAATTAAGGATCGTAGTTTGTCTGGAAATGGGTCAGTACTACATAAATAAACGTTATCACCCAATTAAGTGTAATCCATCATTATGACTGGAGCAGATGTAATACGTTCTATGGGCGAGCAGGAGAAATAAATAGGTGAGGCTTTATGATATGAGGTAATATAAAGAGATGGGATTCAAACAGAGTTGCCAGATCTGCTTCTTTATAGCAACTTTGGGCCCTTTTTTTGGAAAGTCGCTCATAAATTTTGTCATTCGCGGGTTGCTCCTGAGAGGCACTTTTATTTTTACTGTCTTAAAAACGTGAAAAACCATAGACGGTATAAGCAGACATAGCTAACGGGCTTGGATAGGAAGTGAGCCTGGGCACTCTTCCGGCTCCATCAGCCTCAATTAACTTTCTATTGAAAAACCGTTGCCCCTCTCTATAACCGCTGATATCATTTTGGTCTGAAAATGTTTGTATTAATCTGCTTTGTCCGTAAATAAAGATATGAACATTAATAACAGACAAATCAGTTGCCTTCTTTCCCATAGGTTTCTCCTAATAGCATTAGCGACAGGTTGACAGCCTCCTGCCAAACCAGGAGTGCAGGTGGGAAGGGGCGTTAGTTCCCAAATAAAGAATTAACCTCAATGAGCTTCATTTGACTGGAGCCTAACGCTAAGGGTGATGTCACACTCGTTTTTTTACTCAGATACATGGGAACAAGGCCTTTTAAAAGATTCACATTTCTTTGCAAATAATGATTAGTTGCTCCTTTTTTGGTCTTATTTTTGCAGAGCTGCAGTTACTTGTTTTGCTTAGTTTTTTGTTTTATTTTCCTTCATCATTTATTGCTATGAAAATCTGTCAACCCTCCATGGAGATGTAATTGATTTGCCTTGAATGTTCACAGTACGGCATTAAACTAATATATCTTAACAAAGGTACAGGTCAGATCTGTGGATAGGCGACCTTGGTCACAGTATTTTTCAAGGTATTTTTGAGGAATTATTAGAGTTAAATTAAGATTACACATCTAATTTTAATGTTGTACTATGGAACATTCCAGACCAAGCAAAAAACTCGCTATTGACACAAGGTTAAACAGCATTTATTTGTATTAGCACTGCTTCCTGTAGCGACTGCAGCTAATGAACACATCCAGCATTACTCACAATAGGCTCCTGTCAAAATGATATATTTATATATTTTTGAGGAATTATTAGAGTTAAATTAAGATTACACATCTAATTTTAATGTTGTACTATGGAACATTCCAGACCAAGCAAAAAACTCGCTATTGACACAAGGTTAAACAGTGTGCCTTTAATGCACATAACCTTAATGTATTTTTCTGCCCACTGTTGGACCTTCACAGCGGGGGGACCTTCCTGGAACAGCCTGTCCTGGAGGAGGGTTAGCCTGATCCTCCCTGTGGTCATGTCCCTGTCTCTCCTCTGTGTCCTGTGCCTGCTGTGCCTGTCCTCTCCTGTTTATCGCTTTAATCTGAGCGGTGCTTTGTCCAGAAGCTCAAAAGAACCTGCTGATCACTGACTTAAAGAGGGGCTATTATACATTTTTTTTTTAAAGTTTCTATTATGTTATAACAATGCCCTCTCATCAAAATGAATCCTGTAGACATTTTAGATGTCATCCATGCATATTGGAGTAATTTGGCAATCTCTTCCAGGCCTTATTTGAACCCTGCTTACGGTTACGCTTACTACCCATGCTCCCACACGCCAATTCTCCATAAATATACAAAACCATGATACTAGCATTAGTGTCATTAGCAAGATGTACGCTGATTGTGTTGTGATATCACTCTGAAGGAGAGTAACTAAACGTGGGGAGTATAGAGAGGGGGGAATCAGAGTATCAAAAACTTAAGTGAAACTTATTAAACATGTTAATATGCTCTTTCCAGTGAATATATCATTTTAAAAAAACAATGAAAGGTGTATATGTTGATGTTAATACTCCACAGATGTAAAATACCCCCTCTGTAAGCACCAGGACTGAGGGAGAGAGAGTAAAGACTGGAAAAATGTATCTAAAACTGGAAAAACCTGGGGATAAAAATGTGTAGCATTAGTGGGTTAATACAGGGAAATGAAAAAAACATGGCGTATTTCTGCAGAGTCAGTTAGCAAAGCACTAAACTACACTGTTTATGTGAGAGAAAAACACTGTATAAAAGAGTGTCACCTATGGCATTTGGCTCCAGTCAAATGAAGCTCAGTGGAGTCCATGTTTTAAATATTAGACATTTTTCAATGTAAAATCAATAGGAGCCAGAATCGCCAGAATCGCTCTCATGGTCACATCCTATTTGGAATGCAGCTGCTTGCGGGTTAGCTATGTCCATTTATATACAGTCTACGAGGAGAAAAATATGTTCAAAAAGATGGATCACAATGGGTTTCTTTGTTTCACGTGTCAAATAAATAAATCTGATTGGAGGATTGTTCTGGCTGAAAATACAGAGATATCAGTCTCAACAACACAACAAAACTTTCCATTGAGGTTAGCATTATGTGATCTAATATATAGAGCAATACAGTGAGTACAAATAATGAACTTTTATTTCATTGGAAAGAGACCAGACTTACCACTCAAATATAACTTAAAAAAATATTATGTTTCTACTCTGTTTCCCAAGTGCTGGGCTGAAATGGATCTTCTCATGTCCCTTTGTTTGACAGTCCAACACATTTGATCAATCTGAACTGATCCTAAATGGACTCCAAACCCACAGTTGATTTTACACATTGTTCTTGTGTTTGGACTAATTCAAGTGATACCTCGAAAAGCTCATAGATCAAACCTGGAGCCTGGATCTTCATTCATCAACTCATCCATCATTTAAGACACATTTGTCCAATTTATTCCCATGATATTTCAGTGTTGATTTGATTGCTGACTGGATTTCTAGGAATCAGAACTCAAAATAGCATTGTAAAAAAATTGCATTCATTTTGCCATATTAAGGCCCTGTACCCACTTTTTTCCATGTATTTGAACAAAACTTGCCTTGCCTAGGGTCACCATTTGTCCGGATTTGGGATGTCTAGATTACAATTATAACTGGTAACAGTAAAAAAACTGGGACTTGCTATGACATATCAATAGTTTTATTGACCTACCATAAAACTCATGAAATGGCTGAATGCGAAACATGTGATTTCGCCACATGATACAAAGACTCAGTAAATCATCAATTTTTCACTTAAATAAACATATAAGGCATGAAATGAAAGCGAACTCTGTGCCAAATCATTCCCTTTTTAAATGATATGTCTGTCTTAATTGTGTCTGAAGATATGCTTTAGTGAAGTATGACACCATATAAACAATAAATGCTCGTATGACAATACATGATGAATATGACAATAGTTCTGTTTTCATCATAATTCTACATACATTTGCCTAAACTATATGCACAACAAGAAAGCCCAATCTCTCAGCTTTGATCTCATGCCAAAAGTAATCTGGTAGGACAAATACTAGCAAAGATATCATATGTTTTACCTAGTGATCGATAAAACACTTAAATGAATGCTGAAGATCGCATAATGATCCCATATTCAGCTTAAAAATTGAAATGCCATATGTTTTGAGGTATCAACAAACCTACACTTGCAATATTACCACTTTCATTTCCATCATATACAATGTTTGATATGTCTCAGTGTGCCACAATAACTCAACCAGTAACACATAAATTGACACAAAAAGTCAATCTCGCCAAGCTTTCAAAACGTATGTCAAAAACAATAACTGATTCTGTTACTTATCTTTTCTGAAACATAAAAAAAACTAATGAACATGTTTTTTTCGGTCGTTTTGTTTTAGTGAGTTTTTTTGTGCATTTATTTTGACCTGTAACATAGATCATCTCAGTCTGAATCACAGTCACTTTCATCTTCCACAAATGATTCAAAGTCAGCATCGATATCACAAACCAGATCTGAATCTAAGTCATCCAGGTCCTCACTGAAGTCCTCAGTTACCACAGTTTCCTGAGCAATATCTAGAAGTTCTTTTGGCAGGAAATCACCTGTGAACCAGATAGGTAGTAATTGCACCTGCTAAGACATATTAAACATTGTATGTGGGTGACACTTGGGAATATTAGAAGTACAGGTTTGTTGATACCCTAAAACCTATGGCATTTCAATTTTATTTCAAGTTAAATACATTTTAATAATATATAATTCAAGTTGAAGTGATGATGCGATCTTCAGCATTCATTTAAGTGTTTTATCGATCACTAAGTAAAACATATGATATCTTTGCTAGTATTTGTCCTACCAGATTACTTTTGGCATGAGATCAAAGCTGAGAGATTGGGCTTTCTTGTTTTGCATATAGTTTAGGCAAATGTATGTAGAATTATGATGAAAACAGAACTATTGTCATATTCATCATGTATTGTCATACGAGCATTTATTGTTTATATGGTGTCATACTTCACTAAAGCATATCTTCAGACACAATTAAGACAGACATATCATTTAAAAAGGGAATGATTTGGCACAGAGTTCGCTTTCATTTCATGCCTTATATGTTTATTTAAGTGAACAATTGATGATTTACTGAGTCTTTGTATCATGTGGCGAAATCACATGTTTCGCATTCAGCCATTTCATGAGTTTTATGGTAGGTCAATAAAACTATTGATATGTCATAGCAAGTCCCAGTTTTTTTACTGTTACCAGTTATAATTGTAATCTAGACATCCCAAGGTTTCCAGTGATACCAAATGTATAGGGTTGTGGGGGGGGGGGGGGTGCACACGTGACTATCTTAGCCCGTGGCCTAAAAAGCACCAAAGGAGAATGCTAAGCCTTCTGTAAACCCCCCCCATGGGCCGTTGTCCTCAGTATCCTAATCTTCAGAGTCATGCCGGTGGTCACCCTAGCCTTGCCCCAGTACAGATGTATTGTATAAGGAGGTCTTGAGGTCGGAATAAGTCTGCTGTGTGCTGTCCACATCTAATTATGAGGCATTTTATTGTCCGATAATCAGGAAGTGCACAATTAGCATGCTAGTAGTTGTTAGCTTCACTGTTGAACTCTGAAAGTTGTGTAGAGCACTTATAAACTCATCGCGGTGAATAATTAGGACACTCTGAATGCGTAAGGTAAGTGAGGTAAGTGAGTAACTGCAAACTGTTTCAAATGAACAAGTTCTGTTTTTCAGCTTTTAAAACACTGTATAAATCAGGTACAGCACCTTTAAATGTAACTGCTTGTCTGCATGGAGTAATAATGGAGAATGTTCCTCAATAAGGCTTTAAACCTCTCTGTCTTCGCAGAGACAAGCAGATCAGGTCAGATCTCTTGGTTTTTCCAGGGATTAGTTCAGCAATAAAAATGCCTGTGATTTAATAAATAAAATATGGATATGTTTAATGCCATACTGTGGAACTTTTAAGGCAAAGCAGTGTAATTTCCATGGAGACAAGCAGCTCCACCAGAAAAGTTACATGATACACATTTAATGCATAATATTTTGCTCCTTTAGCTGAGGAAGACCCTTTATATTTCACCTATATGAGAATGTGGTGTTAATAGTGGAATGTTCAGCAGTTACCGTGGTGACACATTGCTCGCATTAGCAAACACTGCCAGAAAAGAAAAACTACAAAATGGATTTAAACAACACTGATCAATACAAGTATTCAAGGTCCTGTTCAGGAGTTTGATTTTCAACAAAAAAAGATGAGAAAGCAGTTGGCTAACGCTCGCTTGTGGTTGTAATTTTATGTGTGAGGGACTTGCTTCTAAAGTACATATCCTTTCACCTGTTGCACTTCCAGCTAACTGTCTGTCTGTTTAGATCGTCTTAAAACAAAGATTATATTAAAGCCTTAACTTGAGTAACGGAGCTTCAGAGATTGCAAGCCACACTTCTGTTAATCTACCCCAGGGCAGATGTGGCAATAGAAATATGAGCGTCTGGAAAAGAACACTACTGACTAATCTATTGTTGATATTATTGCGCAAATCAGCCTCTTTCCCTTTGTTAAATATTCATAATTCTTATTTCGCCTCTGGAAAGTCCATATTAGCTTGTATGTTTGTGTTCTGTGGTTGGTTTCTTGTCCAAATTGTGTGCTGACATTCAGTGTGGGAGCGAATTATCTGAAATCACAGGTTTAGGGTTACGGCTGCACTGAGACGTCAACACAACTCTCCAACAAACCTTCATTTTAATATCAACGATGGATATCTGAGCACAGAGAGGAGAGGTTAAGCTCAGCTCATGCCAGTAAGTACTGTATTCCATTGTCCGAATAATAGTATGATTAAAAGCGCTGGGCCTGATTTTTACCAAAACGTCAATAGCAGAACTCATTCATTTTAATGGGCCCATATTACGGTACGTTCTTATCTATGTTACAATGTCGCCACAAACAGACCTGGAGTTGTGTTTTGTTTCATTCACACATGTTTAACACAGATTCATCAGCATATTTAGGAGTTCTTCTCTCAAACAGAAAACACTATATGGTAATACAGGAAGTGCTTTACTGATTTTTTTATTTTTTTTATTATTATTTTTTTTTTACATTTACATACATTTACTAGAATCATTTGGATGATTTCAGCCCTGGAATTGCCGATCTACTGGACAAAAGGTAAAGGTAGCTGTTCACTTGAAAACCACCACTCCATGACATCACAAGAGCATTTTGAGCTTTGGAGATTTAGACAATAATAAAGGGTTACTTATATTATGTGTGAATGAAACAAAACGCAAGTCCAGAATGGTTTTGAGGAGGTGACAGCATTACAACATGACTTAAAGGTCACAAGAGTTAATTTTGAACAATATTGGACCTTTAAACAGCAGTGGTTCTTCCTCACTTACCTTTTGCATTCGGAGCATCCTAATTACGTGACAGTAAGGATAACAACAACTAGCATGCTACTAACACTTGAATGTTCCACAGTTTTAAATATTAATCTTTTGTTGATTCAATTACAGGAGTCTTTACTGCTGCTATAAAAATACTGATCTGTAACTTGGTCGTGTCAGATGCTTGGCTAAACAGAGACTGACAAGTTTATCAGGTATTAAATCAGAGCTATTCTGCAAAATGGACTTTTCAGCGCTTTTAACAATGTTATAGTCGCCTTCTCATATACCCTTGAAATGCTGTTTTTGGAGTGATTTGTGCCGGTTTCATTAAACTTTAATCGCTTATTTTCAAGACACCATATTGCTGATCACTCGCTGTTTTCACCAGTGTTAATTTCGTTGACGAAAACTATGACGAAATTATTTCGTCAACAAAGGTTTTTTGCGGACGAAAACGAGATGAAAACTAAATAAAAATTACTTTTAAATGACTAAAACGATGACGAAATAGACGGACATTTTCGTCAACAAATAAAAGACGAAACGAAAATATAACCTGTGACGAATAAGTGGTCAGGACTCCTCAGGAAAAGAGAGAGAGGAACGAGCGGCGCTAAAGAGCCAATCACAGCGCGCGTTGTTGCGCGGTGCCGAAAGCTAACGCGCCCCGCCGAGAAACATGAGGAGGACAGAGGAGCAACAAGTGCTAAGAGAAGATGCTGGCGACTGGGATTGGGAGAAAAAGACGGTCTGACCTGTGGTCTCACTTCACGTTTGATAACAAAGAGAATAATAATAATAATAATAATAATAATAATAATAATAATAATAATAATCATTTTGACAGTTATTGATGTGGTATACACTGGTGTCATAAAGACAGACAGCAATAATTTATACTGTCTTCGTGCTTTGTTTGCTACTGCTTTTCCATTTAAACATTGAAACACATTTTCAATAAAAACAGTTGTGTTTAAATATAAAGTGTGAAATGTTTGCATATTAATATCCCAATTTCAAGAAAGTATAGTTTTATGTTCAATGTAAAAGGTCAAAATTGATACGTGTGAAAAGCTTTTAGTCGACTAAATCTATTGTAATTTTAGTCGACTAAATCTATTGTAATTTTAGTCGACTAAAACTAAAACAAATCTGATGACTAAAACTAGACTAAAATTAAAAGTAATTTTAGTCAAAAGACTAAGACTAAAACTAAATAAAAATTCCTTGTCAAAATTAACACTGGTTTTCACCACTGCTCTGTACTTTGTTCTTCAATTTTATTTTTAGATGAATGTTGCAATTTAAAATGTGCAAATTATAACATAATGATCCATGGGTGTCAGATTATAACTATGGAGCAGACACAATCACAATATTTCTGCTTTAACATCTCAGGTACAAGCAGGTATCATACCATCCACAAGAAAAGCTACGTCTACTTCAAGGAAATAAAGACTAGGCCTCCAGAGATTCCAACACTTTGGTGAATGTCTCTCCACACTCTCTTCACCCATATCAGTCCTGTTCAGGTGATTAGACAGTTATTATAGTCCAAATGTGTAACATGTGCTCGTATCTAGTCATTAGTTTAATTTTCAGCGTTTATTGAAAGTTGGCAATGCTCAGCCTGTGGGTACACTCACAGAAGAGGAAATTATTCATAAATGGAGTAACTGCCACCCCCGCTGCTGTGTTTTTCCCACCCGTGGTTACATAATGTGGTCTCTCACATCCAGTCTAAAAAGGATGTCACACCACGAGAAAAGTGCTAAACTGTTCTGGCAACCCACTGGAAGAAAACAGATCAACAGTAGTTTATGCATATTTATGGAAGCTTTGTGCGTGACCGCAGAGGTGAGCCAGGCCGGTATGTGTGTCCACTGCCCCATTTCTTTTGTCTGTTCTGTCTTGTCTTATAAGATTTTATTCGTGGCTGTGACCAAGGTTTTTCTGAGCAAATATCAGGCTCTCAGCTCCGTGTGGTAACGTGATTGGAGTCGTATGGGTTAGACTAAACTAGAGCTACATGCTAACAGTGTTTCCATATTGAGTTGGATTTGGAATTGAACTTGACTTGCACTCTGAAGCAAAACTGCATAACTTTCTGGAGGTGGCATGTCACCTGCATAGTGCCATGGAAAGAGAAAGTTAAAAACACACTTTAGAACATTCTCCATGGAGATAGATACATTTTATGGAATATTAGTCACTTTATTCCGCCCTGCCCACTTTTGTCTTTAAATGCTCCTAAACAGCGCTTTCTTGTGGTGGCACTTCCAGTTAAACACGGATGCCATTCATTTCATTGGCGAATTTGACGTTTTCACTTAAATATATAAAAAAAAACCCAAAAAACTTATAAACTGAACTTATTTAGGGTCAAGAGCGGCAACCCCATGCAAAATAATACAACCCCAATGATGTCGAGGCCCACGGCAACTACCAGAATAAGGTGAATACCAAAGTAACATTTAAAAATAAAAGGTTTGTGGAGGTGCAAGCCTGCTCACATTAACTACGCAGGATTTTCTACACTTTTCCGCAAAAAAAAAAAAAAAAAAAAAAGCTTTAATTGCATCCATTTTTGGGCAAAAAAAAGAAAAAAAAAAAAAAAAAAATCATGACTCGACAACATCCCCGGTAAAAACACACGGGACATGTCAGTTTTCACAGTAAAAGTTATTGTCTTGCCTCCCAGGATAAGTGCGCTCGTGAATCAGCCTGTCTAAATACAGTTGTATGTCAGCGCTGCAGCCTGTGAGACTAAACCATGGGACGACGATTGATTTGTACAGAAACACTAAACAGAGCTGAGGCGTGTCCAGAGAGAAGGCCTGTGGAGCAAAGAGGAGGTGTGAGAGAGGAGCCGAGAGAGCGCAGACTGACCACTGACGGACAGAGTACACTGTAAAACACCAGCATCACTGTGAGTTAATGGACTTCTGAAACTTTTGAAACAGTTTGCAGTGGTCTTCCTCGCTTACCTTTCGCATTCAGAGCATCCTAATTATTCACCATGATGAGTTTCTAAGCACTTCTCACAACTTTTAGAGGCCAGCTCATACTAATTCTAACAACAACTAGCACGCTAACACACTTCCTGATTCGCAGACAATGGAACGCTTTATAATTTGATGCAGTTTTGACCTCAAGAGTTACTTATGCAATATATCTATAATGGGTCCTGAGCATTTAAAGGTGCAAGTTGTAACTTTTTTCTGGTAGGGATTACAGGTAACCGTGGAGATGCTATTGCTTAGTCCATAATATTCAGCAGTAGGAAATGGGGGTGAAGAGCAGGGAATGACATTCAGTCTATTGTTGGAGCTGGGAAATGAACTTACAGTGCTCAGGCTGGTACAGAATAGAATTAAAGCAGTAGTAGTAGTAGTAGTAGTATCACAGTATCAATCAGTCACTCATCCAGTACATTCAAACACAGATACACAGAAACATGGGTGAAGTATCTTCCCAAGAATACAACAATATTATCTATGGCTTTGAGCTGGAATCAAACCACCAACCTCAGCGTTTGTGGGTCAACGCACTTATCACTTAGCCACAGCATGCTTAAAAAGTTATTACTTTGACTAGGGTTGTCAAAAGTCGAAAAAAAAAAAAAAAAATCTGATACTGATCGATACCAAAACTAGTATTGAAACTAGATCCTCATTTTTCGCAGGTATTGATACTAAAAAAGTATCGGTACTGAGTAAGTCTATTCCTTTGAAATATAGTTTGTGAAATTTTTGTATGGTGACAATACTAATACGAAGCCTTACTTTAAAAAAAAAAAAATCTGTATTGAAATCAGGATTCAAGAGTTGAAATCCCTTTAGCTGGTGTACAGTAGTTTGTGTGTTTGTTTTTGCAGTGTGTGGACCTCTGGCTGACTCTCTGCCTCTTCACTGACTGTAGGACAAATCAGCGCTGCTTGGCTGCTCCACAGGGAAATGCACTTTTCTTCACCTCATCCTCGGGCCTTGAACGTCCCATTGCACTTTTCCAGATGGAGAGAGAGAGCCTGTTTCCTCTCCGTAAGCACAGATGTCCAGAGACACTCACTGAGCGGCACTGGGAGCACAGGCGATGGAAATTTATGCAATACAATGGTGAGGGTTTGAAGTCTGGTGTTAAAATGTGTTTGACAGGTTTTAACGATTCTTTAATTTCCACTTAAATTAGTGGGATAATACCTTCTGTAAATATCAGTTATAGTTTTACACCAACCAAGAAGCAATTTGTGGAAAAAAAAAAGTTTAAAAATATGTTGAAAATTACAGAAAGTAGAGACTTGTATATTAGTTTATAGAGTTCCATATTGATGACGTAACACTAGGAAGAATATTATCCAAATGTACGGCACAATATACACACAAAACACATTTTTTTTGGTAGTTTAAATACTATTAAAAAAAAAAAAATAAGGGTATTTTCTTATCATTTTATTTGTCAAATTATAAATTCTGTACATTTTGTCTCAGTGTACAATATGGTTGTTTGGTAACAGTTATGGAATTTCGTAGCATGATTTTGCAAGCAGGAAGTGAAATTTGAAACAAAAAAGTAAAATAAAACCTTAAATATTCATGAAACGTTCTTTTGAACAAATTTGGTCTTTTTATGAACATTTTTGGTATTCACAAACTTTTTCTTAATTGAAAATGTTCTTCTGGAAGAACAAATCCTACGAACAGTCAGGAGTACTCATAAGAGCAAGAATTCTACAATTTTAGAATATTATCACTCTGATAATGCAACAAAAAATTTCAATTCCTCCATGATTGTAAGTTATATTTTTGCTTAAATTATTTCCTATAAACATATTACTATGTGATCCAATTACATTTATGAGGGGTTTTATAGAGCCTGTGTCTACTGGATCTAACAGATTTTTCTACAGGCTGCAGTGAGCCTCAGTCTCTCCCAGCCCCAGTGCTCTCCATAAGGGCCACTGTCACAGCCCTGGGTCTGGTCACCGCGCTGGACTCAACACCCCCATCACCCCCTGACCCCCCATGACTAGAACTCACTCTTATGCACCCCTACCCCAGCCCCCCTCCCTCACTATGTACCACAGGTCCATGATCGCGGAATGTCGTAAATACGATAAAAGCGCCCGCTTATTTCAATAACTTTATGGCTTTAATCTTCCCTCCTTGAGTGTGTTTGTGTGAGTTTGGACATTTGAAATCGCCGCTGAAGCTGTAAACAGCTGTAGTCTGTAGACGCGTTCCACCTGACCTCATCACTCTCTCCCTCACACTTTCACGTCATAATGCCAAACCCACAGTGGCCATATTTGGACATTCAGAGGACGTTTATAACCAAATATATAGTAATTTTCTATGTAAATGAAATGAGCGTGGAGGTGTTCATAGCTGGGTGTTGGTGAATTCAGCACAACTGTCATTTAAGAAGGAATTTCTCTGCGTAAGAACGCTTTGTTAATCTGGAGCAGTGTTCTCTCAGCATTTTCTTAAAGTGGAAGTTACAAAAAAATTTTAAGAAAAGATTCATGCATGAGGCTCAGTGATTTTAACTGTGTTTTAATAAAAAGAATAGTCCAGCCTGTCACAGGGAGGTCATAACCATAAACAGTGAAAATAGAGAAGAAGGGATGAAATAGTCTGATCACATATAAGATACAGTTTGTCTCAGGATAATTTACAAAAAACGTTTTCTCCAAAGTAAATAACATGTTACACTGCAATAGCCTGAGCAGCCAATTCCTTTTACATTCTGTTTGAATCTAGAAGTGTCTGTAATGGGACCATGTCCTAAAGTGGGAGATGGTCCAACCACAGCCGCTCATTTGTAGCACGTGTCTCTACCAATGAGTGGACAAGACATCTCCTCTCAAAATCCACGCATCATTCAGAACAAAATATATAACTTACCTGGCATAAAGGAGAGTTTGGTGCTTTGATTGTTGATTCTGTAGAATACTGCACTGTTCCTCAGTCCTCTGTGTTATTTTTTTCTGACTGGTTAATCCGCCTGTCTCTGAAATCGAGGAGACAGAAAAGGCGTGTGCTTCTGGCTGGACAGGTAAGGATTACACTTCTATCATTATTATTATTATTATTATTATTATTATTATTATTATTATTATTATATAGTTAATTAAATCAGGTTACTGTAAGTCACTCTTTGCTTAGTCTACTGCCGCAAAACATTTTTGTTAAAAAAATAAATAAAAAATAATAATAATATAACAATCTTAAAGCCTTCTTCATTTTGTTTTATTGATAGAATGTAGGGGGAAAAAATCCAAACGGAGATCAGTGTGTGGAGGCCCAAAAACTACATTAAAATACAAAAATTTTACTTTTTTTTTTTTTTTTTTTGCAAATACATAGTCCTTAATGAAATGCTAATTTAATCTAGGCAAGACAGAGGCTATGATAATTAGCGGCGCAACAGGACAGTGGTTCTTTGGAGGAGCATGAGTGTCGGAAAGAGTTCTTAGCCCTTGAAATACAACTCAACCTGAGAGTTTAGTCTTTTCCTTATTCAGAAGGTATAATCTGTATGTACCTTATAATCTGCGGTTTGAGAAAGTTCGGGGCCCGCAAAAATAAAAGTTTGTGTTAAATGTGGATTACATTTAAATGTAACTTTCATTATTTTAGTATATGTTTTTCTCCAAACTGATTTTTAAGGAGACCTGTTTTGCCCCTTCTGTCTAGAATCAGACACTTTATCATGTCATTTTTGTAGATAGATTTCCATTTTCTAGTCAACAAGGATTTAATTTGCCCATGCTGTCGGCGTCTGTCTCCTTTGGGAACATGTTCTGAAATATACACGCTCGTCTGTACCTTGTGTCTCCTCTTAAGGCCATAAATCTAACTATTCACTGAAGCTTGTGCTGTCACCATCCATCATGTGTACCGTAGCTTTAACATAATGTGTAAATCCATCTATAAGCAAACATTACCTTAGTGAAAAGTGCAGACATGCCTGGTCGTATAGCCTGACCTTATAGCCTTGTACCGTAGGGTGAAAACATTCAGTGGACCGAGTTACATGAGGTGAACCCAACATTGCTCAAAATGACGTTCTGACAAAAGACTGATGGAGTTTTATTGACACTCAGAGACAAACAGAAAAGACCCTATCGACTAATATCATGCAATCAGTGAAGAAAGAGCAGCTGTGGAGTTGGACCATGTCTCGCATCAGAATTAGTCGATAAAATGAAGTGTACATTAAGTTTTAAAGCTGTCCTGTGGCCCTCATTTTGTGCATCAACAGGATTCAGGGGTAGTCATTGTCACTGCGCATTTGCTTAGGTCAGTTTGTGATGAAGAACTGATGCTAAAGCTCAGATTTTTTGGGATCGATCCACTTGGTTCTCATCCACCAATAAGCCTAATGGCCCAATTATTGAAAATAATGAACATGTTTACAATTTCCTCTTCGTTTTTTAGTGACAGCACATCTCACGATAAAGAGAGACTGCCAAGCTAAACAGTCGCGAAGCCAACAAAGAATTCAGCTAAATTTAAAAAAAAAACTAAGTTGAGGTAAGAAGCTAGACTAACATAGCATTAGCGGTGATCATCATTTAGTGAGATGTATACATTGGTAACCCTATGTCAATACTAGATTAGTACTACATTACTAAGCATGCACATTTGAAAGATAACTGTCTCTTGTTTGATGAATAAGGAACAAAAACAAAGCTAGAAATCAGATGTGAAGCAAGCCCCAGGGTCTAAACATGGCCGACGAAGTCAATGGGCCGAGCTCAATGGTGCATGTCTCTGGATTAGCCTAGCCCTGTGAGGTACTTCCGGTGGCTCCCTGCCCGTTGAACATGCACAGTAGTGCTCTTTTCTCCCGCAGGCACATGCAGGCAGAGCGAGAGGAGCTAGAGCAGCTCCGGAGCTAACGATTAAAATGTTTTTAAGACAACTGAAGGATTTTGAGCTGAGAAAAAATGTATGATCTAAAAATGGGTCAAAATTGCCACAAAATCCAACCTTTTTGAAAACTGTAAGTGCGCTGTCAGCCGAGCACGAGCAGTTTGTGATTACATTGTGCTCTATGGGAAACATCCTTTCTGTGCAGGAGGGATTTTTTCATTGAAGTTCCAGTGAGTGTCCACTATATGCCAACTCAAGACAGATATAAGCAGCAATATCCTATCCAGTTATTTTAATAGATCCATGATGTGAAGGTTTGACCCAGAAGTTTGACCCAGAAGTGACATCATCACTAAACAACTATACAGGCTGTGTTCAAGCTCCAGAATGTCAGATGGAGGGCAGGGCCTGTATAAATCTATGGGGAGAGTCACTGTTTTTGAAAGAAATCTACAAGCGTAACAAATGTTCGACCTTATTACTATTTGTTTGGGATTAGCTCGACAAACATCTCCATGGGGAAAAGCCTGTGGCAGACCTTCTACCAGAAAAGATACACCTTTAAGTGACATTGCATTGCTAACAGTCCCACAGGATCAATTCAGTCCAAGAGCAACATAAACAGTCATAAGAATGTTGCAATGCTAGATAGCAATGTTGTCAGCACTAAAACAGTTTATCGCCATGTAATAAAATAAGTTCTGATCCTAAATGCTTCACTGAAGAAAGATTGATCATTTAATGAACACAGAAAGGTCAGATTTTGGCAAGACAAAAGTCTTGTCGCCTACAGAAAATTGAACAAATAATTTACTTCAAATACAAAAATATGTTGCATAACGTCAGTGAATTAAGTAGTGGTGCTGTGAGATCCATATTTAATATCTTGTATGACTTCCATGAGCTTGAAGGACTGCATCCATGCGGTTCGACAATGATTCATACAATTTGTTGATGAAGTCATCAGGAATAGCAAAGAAAGCAGTCTTACATGCCTCCCAGAGTTCATCAAGATTCTTTGGTTTTGCCTTCCATGCTTCCTCTTTCATTCTACCCCAGACATGCTCAATGATGTTCATGTCTGGTGACTGGGCTGGCCAGTCCTGGAGCACCTTGATCTTCTTCGCCTTGAGGAACTTTGATGTAGAGATAGAAGTATGCGATGGAGCACCATCCTGCTGCAAAATTTGACCCCTTTTATGGTTGGGAATGTAAGAGGTAGCTAATACTTCTTGATATTTTAGGCTATTGATATTGCCTTCCACCCTGCAAATGTCTCGCACACCCCCATACTGGATGTAACCCCAGACCATGATTTTTCCGCCACCAAACTTAACTGTTTTCTGGGTGAATCTTGGATCCATGCGGGCTCCAGTAGGTCTCCTGCAATATTTGCGGCGGCTGTGATGTAATTCAACTGAGGATTCATCTGAGAAATCCACCTTCTGCCACTTTTCCAGTGTCCATCCTTTTAGCAGGCTGTGGGCCTTGGCAAATGCCACACAGTTTTTTAATTGCCTTTTGTTTAGTGCTGGTTTCTGTGCACTGATTCGACCATGGAGGCCATTTCGAGACAGAATTCTACAAACTGTTCTGGTTGACACAGGGACTTGAGGTGACCAGGCCCGGTGGAGCTCTGCTGCAGTGGAAAAGGGGCTGGCCTTGGATTTTCGAATCAACAAACGGTCCTCCCGAGCAGTTGTCTTGCGGGGTCTGCCGGACCTGGGCTTGTCAAAAACATCTCCAGTCTTTTCAGATCTTTTTCTTATTCTTTGTACTTGACGCTGAGACACATTGAAGGTGTCAGCCACCTCAGCAGTGGATCTGGTCTTCAGCCTCTTGATAATTAACGCTTTGGTCTCAGGGTGGATCTTAGGCATGTTGTCAGAGGTCAAGTTGCAGTTGATGTGAAGGTCTGGTGTGCTGGGGTGCGTTATGCAGTATTAATGCACCGCAGTTGGCCATTGGAATTCTCACTAACTAATGTTATTTCACTGCTCATTGCCCATTTCACTGCTCAGAATCAAAGACACTTTTTGTGCAACGTTCCTGTGCCTTTTAGCGTTACAGTGTTGTGTTTTTTTAGTTATTATTTATCTCGATTTTGATGCATCTTCTTATTTTCCTACTGTTTCTGAAACTTGCGTTGTGACACTGCAATTTCCCCATTGTGGGACAAATAAAGGATTATCTTATCTAATCTTATCTTATTTGAGAGGAACTTGTTTAACAGCACGCATCAACTGACCTAGTGTAGTTTAACAAAGTCAGCTCTTTAAGGTCAAATTGTGTTAAAACAAAGCTCAGAATAAAGTCTAACCTGAGTCACAGAGCTTCAGACAGAGTAGAGCCTTCAGTTGGCATCATCCTCTTCAGGGAATGTTGATAAAATCAGCAGCAAAGTATTAACACACACACACACACACACACACACAAAACTAGGATACTGAAAACTCTGACCACTATAGGCTGGGTAAAGGCCTCCATAGGGATAAAGCATCTCTGGTGTATAGGCCTACTGTACTGTAGCGAGGGAGGAGGGGAAATGGGTCAAATCAAGTTCACACAGAGTACAAAGTTGTGCTTTTATCTTCATCGAGTTCAGTTTTAGTTTGGACAGGTTCAAAAGTTCAGGCGTGCCACAACCATTCGGTACACTGCGAATACATCCAGACAAGAGGAGGTCTAAAAAAAAAAAAAAAAATGTTTAAGAAGCAATGAGGGAGGCCTGGGTAGTATTAGAATGGGAATTGATGGAGGGTAGGGGGAGGTGGCTGTGGCGTGGTCCCATAGAAAAGCACTAATCTGTGAATGCTTGTTATGGGCATAGGAGATAGTGTGAAATCAATTTCTTCACCTGTGTTTGAATGGGCTTTACAAAGGAGACACGCAGGGGCACTGGGCGGGCAGATAGAGATGTCAGCACAAGGGTTATTCACCAGAAATTGTTACATAAATGGGTTAGAAATTTTGAAAGAATTTGAAAAACAAAATATGAAAAAAAAAAAAAAAAAATAATATATATATATATATATATATATATATATATATATATATATATATATATATATATATATATATATATATATATATATATATAATATTGTTATTGAACCTGTAATCTTGTAAACTGGCTACTGGAAAATCACATCTAAAAAGCACCATGGACGTTCATATTGATCACAGGGTCTTGAAAATGTGTTTTTTCTTGACTTCTCAGACTATTTTAAAACTTTTTTGGCTGTGGTTTCTATTGTGTGCATTGTGTCACCATGGTACCTGCTGAGAGATGCCACTTGCAGCCCTCCAAGAGTCAGTATATGTTTCTTGTGGCTTTAAATGTCCTATATTACACGAAATTGACTATTATGAGCTTTAAACCATGGTATAATGTTGTTACCGCCTCAAAAACATAGCTGGAGTTGTGTTTTGTTTCATTCACATGTTTGAGTAACACTTTATTATTAGTCTGTCCACATCTTTAAAGCTCAAAATGCTCTGTTCTACCTTGTGATGTCATGCAGTGGTAGTTTTCAAAGTTAACAGCTGCTTTTTACTTTTAGTCCAGTAGAGATCAGCAATTCCAGGGCTGAAATCATCCAAATGATTCTAATGAAGGTGTATGGAATTTAAAAACATAGTGGAGCACTTCCTGTTTTACAGCATGACATCGCAAGGGGTTTCCTGTTCGAGAGAAGAATTTTGTTAAAAATGTGTGAATGAAACAAAACAACTCCAGGTCTGTTTGTGATGAGAAAACATAAGAACATACATCAGAAACATAGCGTCATATGGGCCCTTTAAACTCAGGTATTTGCCATTATTAAGATATGTTTTTGTTCACATTGAAAAATTAGTCTTCTGCAATGGAGGATAGAGTTATTAGGGTATAGCCTGATTAAAATCATTGAACCTTGGTTGAATCTACAGAAAACCCATGCACTTGTTGTGCCTGTGGGTGTAAAGCTAACTGAAAGCACTACGCTGCTCTGTTACTCAAGAAAGACATGATTGGAACTACGGCTGATTTCAGATGATTCTAGTGAAGGTATATGGAGTTTAAAAACACAATGGACCACTTCCTGTATGACATCACAAGCAGTGTAGTAGTGTTTTCTGAATAACCAGATAAGTTTGTGATGAGGAAACAACGTAACAGATCAGAAAATACCATAATATTTGCCCATTACTATGCTCTCTGTTGTGTGTTATGTGACAGCTAAAGGGCGTTTTCAGTAGTGCCCGCCTTTTTGGAGCACTACTGAATTTTTTACAACCACCAAATTATTTCTCATAATCATCTTCCCTTCTCTGCTTCATGTTGAACTTCTGAGCCTGATTTAAACTCTGGATGTACCATACGAGCACAGGGCAGTACCAAAGTCACACAGAGTCCAACCTGCATCCTCTTCATAACCACACCGAACCACACCAAACCACAGAATCACGGCTCTGTCCAAGTCCTGTTAGACACATTTGAGTTTTAATCACACAGTACCAGAGCGTTTCATGAATTAGTGGTTTGGAAAACGTCTATGACCAAAACAAGCACCAAGGTTGAATTCAAAGTGCATATGACAGGATCTCATGTTTTTCTAATTCTGACTTTGTTTGGTGGGATAGTATCTGTGGTCAGTATTTTTCATAATTTTGCATCAGTTAAGTGGCAGTTTGTGGGGAAAAAAGGAGAACAAAAACACACTCTGTGCACAGCAGCACACAACCTAGCTCACTTTTATTAAAATTCAAATTAATTTAAATAATGACTGTTGTTTTAATACCTATTATGCCTCAAAATATAGCATCTGAAAGACCAACATGGCGGTGACCACATAGAAAGAGCAGTCCATGACGACCTCCAGGTGCCTCCAGGTTGTAGTGCTCCACCGCCATGACCACTAACCCCAGGGATGTAACATTTGCCCCAGTGCTTGCTGCTTGGACTCAAACGGGCCCTTTTCACAAGCACCCTCCTCTCCACCCCTCTCTTCCTCCTATCCTCCTAGATGGAACCACGTGACCACCAGGATGCAGATGCAGCAGGATGTAGGAGATAATCATAAACGCAATAAAGTATAATGAGACCCAGGGGTTGTAGTTCGTCACTGGCTTAATGTACATGATGCTCACCCAGCCATCTTTAGAATACATCACAAACAGGGTCATCAGCGCTTGCAGGATGTTTTCCTTTTGGTCCAGCAGTGATTGTTCAACAGACAGGAAGCTTTGTCCGTGATGTTTGAAATTCTCACATCATGATAATCACCCATGCAGTTGTTAAAGGCCCTCTTAAACATCTGAACTCCGACGATGCCGTACATGAACATAAACATGAGACTGATCATGATAATGTCTGTGATAATGCCGACTGCAGCTAACAGAGCGTCTGTGGTCAGCTTCAACTGAGGGACAAGTTTCAGCCTTCTGAGAGGGTGCAGCATCCTCAGCAGCTTCAGTTCTTCATGGATCCCCAGTATTGTTACGACCCAGCTAGGCTAGGGTCAGGTAACAAAAACCAAGATGGAAAAATTGTAAATTAAAGAAGTAATTTAATTAACAGGAATGTAAAGGTAAATTAAACAAAATGGATCTAAAATATTAAATATAATTGTAATATAATTTACAGGGTTTTTAACAAAAGAGTAACAAAGAGCAAGGTTAACTAAGAAAACTAATTCTACCATACAGGACTTGACAAACAAATTCAGTACTGACAAATACAAAGACAAATACAAATACAGAGACTGGACAAAGACACTAGAACACACAAAATGGCAAACTGGCCACAAAGGCCAGCAGCTCCAAACAGGTCCAAACCATCAGATTGTGTTTCAGCTATTTGATAGTGTTTCCTGGGTATATAGGGTTTGTATTGACTCAAAAAAGCTCAGTTTCTTTACATCTTTTTAGACACCTTTCAATTCCGGGTTAGATACTCCATGTTAATTTTCTCCTATTTGTTATGTTTTCTCGATCTGTTATGTTACTGAATTTCAGAGGAATTCTTCTTAAAAGGCAATACAAGTTCAATAACTTCCATCTAATTGCTCTCCGAGTCCACCATCTTGTTTTTGGTTTGTAGTCTAAACAACATGATAAAGAAAGTGTGCACTGATAAAACGACGTGTTTTGTTGTTGGTTGTATCAACCTTTTTTTTTTTTTTTTAATTTACTTCAGTGGAATCACAGGTCGCTTACAATGCCTGATGTGCCAAAAATACTTAGTCTGGCTGGATACACACCAAGGGCTCATACGAGGATGTGACAGTTTTTGTAGATACTTGCACACACAAGAAATATGACATTATGAGACAGCATTTCTATAAATTCATTTTTTTTTTTTTTAATTATTACTAGACACTTATTACAGTTCTTTATTCATTAAGGCAGACAAGAAGGTTGATTATTTTCATTTGGCCCGCAAGCAGCAGGTCATCAAAGACCTAAGGGGCCTGCAGGACACAAACCCAGAGATACCAATGGTGACCACATTGGATTTAACGGCAGAGCACCATTCCATAGAAGTCCCCCGGGGCCCCCTGCTGCCAGACCTGCCCTTTCATGCCCTGGCTGCAGGGTGCAAGATGATAATATCCGCAGGTTCCACCAAAAAAAAAAAAAAATGCTGCTCCAAGCCAAGCCAGCGAAGCCACGGAAGTGGTATCGAAAGAGCAGGGAGACGCAGTATGATGAGGAGAATGTGCCTGGTTATGGTTAGTATGTTTTCACACGCCTGTTTTTCACAGCTCTCCAAGGATTAATTCCCTTACTAAAGTTCCTGCTGCAGTTTTTGTAGAGCATCTCCTGGTACGTTTTACCAGGAGGGTCCAGACAAAGGGGGCAACCACAAAAGAGGCCTCCAATGCACAGCAAAGAGTTCAGTCTGTTAGGGAGTTCCTGCTTGCTGCATCAAGGAGTGGTGTCCCTAGGAGAGACCTACTTTTCCTCAGAACATGAGAGGATCTTGGAGTAAGTACTGTATGTTAAAGGTGCACTTAGTGAATGCACCTGTGGCCTAGTGGTTAGGCAGTTGGTCTTGGGATCAGAGGGTTACAGGTTTAAATCCTATCCGTGGCTGAACTGCCTGTTGAGCAGGACATCCCCACACTGCTCCAGGGACTGTAACTGAAACCCTGCGAGTAACTAAGTCGCTCTGGATAAGAACATCAGTTAAGTATAATGGAGTGAATGTTGGTGATGGTCACTTGTGTCAAATCCCAAACAATGACTTTTGAAAATATATCAGTGCGCTCCAGACTTTGAAGGCCAAGGGGCTGGCCCTCAACACAAGAAAAAAATTTACAAACATGTCAGTCTTCTTGAAGTGGGTGGGGTCTGCATGGCCCAAAGGCGTTGGGCTCTCAGCAAGAGGCATTGCTGGAGTCAGAGATTCTGTCTCAACTGAGCTGAGAAACAATGTTGCTGATGTTGTCAGTCATCAAACTGAGAAGGAAAAAATCTGGTAAGGACATTAGTGAACTGGGCCCAATCTGTAGACTATGGACATGGAGGCATTTGATATAGATTTATTGCATGCATTGTATGCATTCCAGACTCAGTTTTAGATCGATGGTTTTAATCTAACGCAACCTGTTACGGGTGCTACTTGGCCATATGCTGGATCTTGTCCTGTTGTATGGTCTGCATATTGACAATGTTTTAGTTGGTGATGCAGTACTGTCGGATCAGTTTTACTTTATTTGATTTTATGTTGAATGACTGTATAAACTCGGCACCCTCTGTGCACTTGTGTCACTCTCTTAAGCCTGACATAGCAGCCCGTTTTGCTTCTGTTTTCTGCCTATTTGAACAATGGGGTTGATGCTGCAGGACAGGACACATGAATTAATGAATACATTTCAGGACACATGTAGTGTTCCGGACTCTGTGGCTCCGCTTAAAGCTATGCACCCCAGAGCTAAACTGAAGCCGTGGCTGAATGATATTACGTGTGAAGCCAGGCGCATCTGTAGAAGGGCAGAGCGCAAGTAAAAATTGGACGGATTACATGTGTCCTATGACATTTTGAAAGACAGCTGGCACATGTATCAGAAAACTGTCAAAACTGAAAAAATGAAATCTGATGTGTCTAGAAATGTTAAAAATACCCGTGTTCTTTTTAAAACTATAGGTGCTGTTCTTAACCCCACCCAGTCCACTGTCATAGAGTATCAGCTTTCTTGTGTTTTTTTTTTTTTTTTTTTTAATGAAAAAGTTGCCAACATTAGGGTTAATATTTTGACTCCCCCTGTCAAATCCGTTAACAGACCTGACCTGCACTTGTGTGTTTTTTAACTTTGAGCTTGTGTCACTGAAGTTTCTTTCAAATGTGGTCAATAAGCTTAAGCGTTTATCCTGCCCTACTGACCCCGTCCCGCCTTGTCTTTTTAAAGGAGGTTTGGACCACTATTGGCTCCAGTGTCCAAAAATTCATTAATAGCAGCCTTGTTTCTAGCATTGTATCTTTGTTCTGTAGAGAAGCTGTTTTTGGACCCCTGTTGAAGAAATCTGGTCTGGACACATCAGTTCCCTCCAAATATAGGCCTATATCTAAACTCCCTTTTATGGCCAAGATCCTGGAGAAATGTGTTCTCCTGCAGCTCCAGTAATTTCTAGAAGCACATGGCACTTTTGACATCTTCCAATCGGGTATATAAGGCCTTGCACAGTAAAGAGTCTGCGGTTTTAAAAGGTTTTAATGACCGATTTTGGCGATTCTGCTAGTTTAGTGCTTTTAGACTTGATGGCTGCTTTTGACACAGTTGACCATACAACTCTTTTAAATCATTTGGAAAACTGTCTTGGTATCAGGGACTGCCCTCAAGAAGGAGGAGCTGCTCCGTCAGACTGGGGGACTCCACTTCGTCCACCGCCCCTCTAAACTGTGGAGTCCTCTAGGATTCAATTCTCATGCCCATTTTTGCTCTGTACCTCCTCTCATTAAGTGAAATCTTTCAAAAACATGGCATTCAATATCACTTCTACGCAGACGATTGCCAAATTTATCAGCCACTTAAAAAAAAAAAAAAAAAAAAGAAACAACTTCCTGACACCTCTTTTTGAATGTCTTAGTGATGTCAAGGATTGGTTGGCCCACAGCTTTTTAAGTCTAAACAAGGGCAAAACTGAGGTCATTGTGTTTGGCAGTACCAACCCCCTCACTGACCTCACTGGCTCACAGAAACAGCAGGTGAAACAGTCTGTCACCAACCTTGATGTCACAATTGACAGTGATTTTAAAATTTGACAAACAAGTGAATGCAGTTGTTAAATCAGGCTTTTATCTAAAATTAAATTTTTTTTTATCTTTTAAATAATTTCAACAGGTCATGCACGCTTTTATCTCCTCTCGTTTAGATGACTGTAATCCACTTTTCTCTGGCATTAACCTCCATGCTGGACTTCTGCTGATTGGATTAGGCGTGACCCTGTCTTTTAAGGAAAATCTGAGTACCGGGTCAGCTGTTCAAAGCCCCACTTGGCTGCCCGGATTGATTGAAATGATGGGCAAAGCTGCCAATACTCAAACTGTGACTTTGAGCCGTATTATGGAAGGTTTGGCGGCCTCGCACCGCACTTTGGAAACCATCTCGGAGAGGTTAGCAGTCATTGACCACAGACTTGATGGAACTTTGGCTCTTATTCGCAATACGGAAAACATCATGGAGAAGATTGACGCTTTGCACAGAGAGATGAGTAGACCTTGAGACCAATGGACAAACAGAGCAGTGTTGTAGAATTGGACGCAGCTGCTCGCTTTAAAACCTAAACAACCCAATCTTATCTTATGGCCTCCCCAAGCCGCACCGGTCACGACCAAGGCCGGGCTGGTGTCAAGTCGCCCTGAGACTACAGCGGAGGGAGCCTGGCCCCTCCCCAACCCCTCACAGCTTCGTACCCCTGACCTGGTGGGTGGGTCTGTTGCATCCAGCACCCCAGTGGCTGCAGGATCCGGATGGCTGCTTGCCTATGTTGGGCTACCTCCACACCCCTCCCCTACCCTGTTGCTAGTCCTGTGGAAATGTTTGTACTGTGTTTTGTCTGTGGTGCTGATGCTTGGAGGTGTTTTTTATTTGTGCACTCCATACTATGCCCCGATAGGCGCATGGTCTGGGGGCGGTTCTCTTTTTTTCTCCTCCCTCTACCCTCATGTTACGCTGTATTGTTTATTGCTATCTGCTACCTGTCTTCCGGTCCGGTCCATGTAGTCTTCCCCACGTCATATTGTCTTTTTTTGTATGTTGTAATGTACGGATGGGGTGACAGGTCCAATTTCGATTGCTTTGTATGTCTTGCACATGGAATTGACAAATAAAGTCATTCATTCATTCATTCATTCATTCACTTACAGTTAGTCCAAGATTCTGCTGCGTGCCTTTTAACTGGAACCAAAAAATAAACACATTTTAGTGTCGTTGCACTGGCTTCCAGTTCGTTTTAGAGTTGATTTTAAGAATTTATCATTTGTTTTTAAAGCTTTGAATGGACTGGCCCCACGTTATATCTCATACCTTATCCAGATTTACACCCCTGCACACACTCTGAGGTCCGAGGGCCATCTCCAACTCGTGGTGCCTAAGATGAGACGGGGCCTTCTCGGTGGCCAGCCCCAAGCTCTGGAAGGCTCTGTATCACGCAGGCAACTTGGACTCAAATGCAAAGGCCTTGGTTCAGTTCAACAGAAAGTGTCCAACAATAGGAAACGCTTAATATGACAAATTATGCTGATAAACAACAAAGGAAGATAAGATAGTATTATGTGAACTAAAATATCCTCCAAAACTGGGAAATTCTGTAATTAGAAAACGGGCTGGGAATAACTCAGTAACAGATTCTTCAAACAAAGGGAATAATGCAGAACTGCACAAATTGCAAAGAGATTTCAGATTCAGAGTTTCAGATACAGAGGCTCTTGACTGGTCGACAATCTAGCAAGAACTGAATGGGTAGAGGGAGTTTATATAGACGACCCTGGGATGATTGGGGAATGAGTGACAGCTGCAGGAAAAACAGGGAGGAAGCAAAAGAAGAACTGGATCAGGCTAAGAAATGGAGCTGGACTGGGGATAAACATGTAAACAATAGGCAAAACTGTGATATAACGTGGGGCCAGTCCATTCAAACCTTTGGCAGTCTGGACAAAGGTCTGCCACCTCTTCACACCTCTGCCTCAGCCCCCCCAGCCCCCGAATCCACATCAAATACTCAGCCACACCTCCAGCACACACCCCTGCTCTTTGTCTGTCACAACAGCTCAGGTTAGGAGAGAACTGAGCCGGATAAGGAGTAGGAAAGCTGCTGGACCAGACGGGATCAGCCCCAGGCTCCTTAAGTCCTGTGCAGATGAGCTGTGTGGAGTTATGGAGCATGTCTTCAACCTGAGCCTGAAGCTGAAGGTGGTGCCACAGCTCTGGAAGACCTCCTGTGTGGTACCTGTGCCCAAGACACCGCACGCCAAGGACCTCAACAGCTTCAGGCCAGTGGCTCTCACGTCTCATCTGATGAAGACTCTGGAGAGGCTCGTCCTGGGTCACCTCCGCTCCACGGTGAGCTCAGCGATGGACCCGCTGCAGTTCGCGTATCGGCCTGGCATTGGAGTGGAGGACGCCATCATATCTCTGATGCACCGCTCGCTGTCCCACTTGGAGAGGCCCGGCAGCACTGTGAAAATCTTGTTCTTCGACTTCTCCAGTGCTTTCAACACCATCCAGCCGCTGCTCCTGAGGGACAAGCTGGAGTGGGCAGGAGTGGACTGTGACCTGGCTGAGTGGATCCTGGACTACCTCACAAACCGGCCCCAGTTTGTGAGAGCCCGGGACTGTGTGTCTGACCTCATGACCTGCAGTGTGGGGGCGCCCCAGGGCACGGTCCTCGCGCCCTTCCTCTTCACACTCTACACTGCAGACTTCAGACACAATACGGACAGCTGTGTCCTGCAGAAGTTCTCCGATGACTCCGCCATCATCGGTCTCATCACGAACGATGACGACACGGAGTACAGAGGACTAACGCTGGACTTTGTGGACTGGTGTCACCGGAACCATCTTCTCATCAACGCGGGGAAGACCAAGGAGATGGTGGTGGACTTCTGTAGACGCCACTCTACTGCCCCCCCACCAGTGAACATCCAGGGAAGAGACATTGAGAGAGTGGACTCTTACAAGTACCTGGGTGTGCATCTGAACAATAAACTGGACTGGACTCATAACACAGATGCACTGTACAGGAAGGGCCAGAGTCGGCTCTATCTCCTGAGGAGACTGCGGTCCTTTGGAGTGAGAGGGCCACTCCTGAGGACCTTCTATGACTCTGTGGTGGCATCAGCCATCCTGTACGGTGTGGTCTGCTGGAGCAGCAGCGTCACAGAGAGGGAGAAGAAGAAACTGGACAAGGTCATCAAGAAGTCCAGTTCAGTCCTGGGCTGTCCTCTGGACTCGGTGCAGCAGGTGGGGGACAAGAGGGTCTTGGCTAAACTCATGTCTATGCTGGACCATGAATGTCACCCCCTGCAGGACGCCCTGTCTGCTCTGGAGAGCAGCTTCAGTGACAGACTGATTCACCCTCGCTGTGTAAAGGAGAGATTTCGCAGGTCTTTCCTTCCTGCTGCTGTCAGACTGTATAATGAACAATGCTAGTCATGTGTCATCGCCATAGTAATAATAACAATAATAACAATAATAACAATGTGCATTACTATTTAAAGTCACTACCTGCTACTTATTTATTTATTTAACCACCACTGTCCATCACTGCACTGTACACAATATTTTGATTGTAAATACTTATTATTATTTATCTTGTTTTTGATGTGTGCTCTTGTTTTCCTACTTTTTCTGAAACTTGCGTTGTGACATTGAAATTTCCCCACTGTGGGACGAATAAAGGATTATCTTATCTTATCTTATCTTATCTTATCTTATCTTATGTGAGTTTAGAGTATAGACCTAGACCCTGGGCTGAAACAACTGCAAGGTAAGGCTAATACCAATGTTTCTTTGATTTTTTTTTTTTTTTTCCTTTTTTTACATAGGCACTCAGATAACCCCACAGTGCACTGATGTTGGTGTTAGTACGTCCACTGTTGGCTTTGGCTAAAAAATTAGCTGGAGAGCTCGTGTACACGGTGTTTTACCCCAAAGTATAAAAAAGGGAGAAGGCATCACAAGGCCCATCAAAACTGAGGCTACCTTAAGTAATTAATGCCAAAAATGATAGATAGATAGATAGATAGATAGATAGATAGATAGATAGATAGATAGATAGATAGATAGATAGATAGATAGATAGATAGATAGATAGATAGATAGATAGATAGATAGATAGATAGATAGATAGATAGATAGAGTTTCTGAATGTGAATGACCATATCTATTTTTCAATATATTCACAACAACCAAAAAGGATTGGGCTGAAGCGTATTGCTTATATAAGCCCACCCTGATTACCACAGTAACTCAACATTCTCCCGTTAACAATAACATAACAATATTCAATCAATTCAGTCACTGAACACAAAATACATATTACATCTCAGTTCATAGCAATTACAAATGATTATAACCATCAATTAACACACATTTTAATTTTTTCTTAAATATTTGTCAGCTTTAGTTCATCTTTCAGACCATTCCAGAGTTTTGTTCCTAATACAGACACACATCTTTGCCTAGTGTTCGTTCTTGCTTTACCACGTTCAAATTGTAATGTACCTCTAAGGTTATATCTGCTATTTCTTAATTTAAAAAAAGCTTGAATCCTTGATGGAATATCATTACTTACAACACAAAATTGTATTATCAGTATTTTAAATTTTACAATGTCAACAAATGTTAATATGTTAGATTTTATGAACAGGTCATTAGTGTGATCACGGAATCCTGCTTTATTAATTACTCTGACAGCTCTTTTTTGTAATTTAATTAAAGGGTCAATGTATGTTTTACATGTGTTTCCCCAAATCTCACAACAATAGGAGAGATAAGGAAGCACAAGTGATGAATACAATATGTGAAGACATTTCTTATTCAAAGTATGTTTTATACAGTATACCAAGTGTTTTTGAAATCTTACCCCTGATGTACTGTACATGTGGTTTCCAACTGATCTGATGGTCTATGATCACTCCCAGGAACCTTGTTTCATAGACCCTATGTGATGAACAGCGGAAGAACCCAAGCGCAGACACAAGTCAATAGGGAATCGGTAGGTATTTATTACAGAACAAACTTTCAGGAATATTGCAGGTCGGGGCAGGATGGAACAGGACACTGGAGCTGGTTGGCAAAGGAGACCGGAGACTGGAGCGGGAGACTGGAGCGGGTGACTGGAGCGGGTGACTGGAGCACGGTGATCTGAGGCAGATGGACAGAGAGGTAAGTAAAGTGACTACAGGTAGGTAAAACAAAAGTAGCTGGAACGCAGCACTGACTGAGGGAGTTCTATGATCTGGCAGCGCTGAGCTCGTGAGAGTGGTTCTTAAACCCCTGTTGATTGCAGAGTGAGCCCAGCTGAGTTTGGCTCCAGCACACCTGTCTCCACTCCTGAAACACAAACGGGGAGGGGAAGGAGGTGGCCACTCAGGGAGTGGCAGATGATGTCAGAGGAGCTAGAGGGGGTGTGACAGTACCCCCTCCTCTACGGACGCCCCCTGGCGGCCCACGTCGCTTCTCCGGATGAAGGCGGTAGAATGTTTGGATCAGGGAGGGGTCCAAGACATTCTTACGGGGCACCCAGCACCGCTCCTCAGGACCATAGCCCTCCCAGTCCACCAAAAACTGAACACCACGACCCCGGCGCCGGACATCCAGGATTTGCCGGACAGTATAAGCAGGGTGGTCATCGATCATCCTGGGAGGAGGAGGTGGAGGAGGAGGAGCACACAGAGAACTGGACCGGACAGGCTTGATCAAAGACACATGAAAGGTAGGATGAACCTTAAGTGATGTGGGGAGCTTGAGACGTACCGCAGAGGGGTTGATAACTCGCTCCACCTCGAATGGCCCAATGAACCATGGAGACAGCTTCTTAGACTCCACCTTTAGTGGCAGGTCTCGCGTGGAGAGCCATACCTTCTGACCAGGGGTGTAAGAAGGAGCTGGAGTGCGGCGACAGTCAGCCTGGACTCTGGACCTTGTAGAAGAGCACTCGAGAGCAGAACGAGCTCGAGTCCAGATACGGTGACACCGTCTCAAGTGCTCTTGGACTGAGGGAACTGCCAGTTCTTGCTCCTGGTCTGCAAATAGGGGAGGTTGGTAACCATAGCAACATTCAAAAGGTGACATACCCAGAGCAGAGTTCGATAGGGTGTTATGGGCATATTCCACCCATGGCAGATGAGCGCTCCAACTAGAAGGATTGGCAGAGGAAACAGCGCAACGCCACCTCCATCTGCAATTTCCCCATTGTGGGACAAATAAAGGATTATCTTATCTTATCTGCTGGTTAACCCGCTCCGTTTGGCCATTACTCTGGGGATGGTAGCCAGAAGAGAGACTGACATTAATATCCAAAGCAGAACAGAAAGCCCGCCATACCTGAGAGGTAAATTGAGGGCCTCGGTCAGATAGAATGTCCACCGGAATGCCGTGCAACTTGAATACATGTTCCACTAGTAAGTCTGCGGTCTCTCTGGAAGAAGGCAGTTTAGAAACAGGGACAAAGTGAGCTATCTTGGAAAATCTGTCAACAATGGTAAGAACAACAGAATAGCCATTAGAAGGAGGGAGTCCAGTCACAAAATCTAGTGAGATATGAGACCAAGGACGCCGAGGGATGGGTAATGGCTGTAAAAGACCTGAAGGTGGCCTATTAGAGGTCTCGTTTTGGGAGCATACTGAACAGGTGGAAACAAAATTCTTAGTGTCCCTCTTCATTGATGGCCACCAGAACCTGCCCCATAGGACAGAAAGGGTGCGATTAATTCCAGGGTGACATGTCAAACGCGTAGAATGAGCCCACTGAAGAACATCAGACCGAACTGCATCTGGAACAAACAATGAATTAGGAGGACCATTGCCAGGGTCAGGCTGGTTCTGCTGTTCTAGTTTGACCTGTGATTCAATTTCCCAAGAAACAGTGGCTACAAAACGGGATTCAGGTAAAATGGGGTCATTCACTGGAGCAGGGACATCAACAGAGAAAATCCGGGACAAGGAGTCTGGTTTTACATTCTTAGATCCTGGGTGGTATGTCAGGGGAAAGTTAAACCGATCAAAAAAGAGGGCCCACCTTGCTTGTCTGGAATTTAGTCTCTTAGCATTCTGGATGTATGACAGGTTCTTGTGGTCTGACCAAACTACGAAGGGGTGTGTGGAACCCTCCAGCCAGTGGCGCCACTCTTCCAGTGCAAGTTTTATGGCCAGGAGCTCTCGATTGCCTATGTCATAGTTTCTCTCTGCTGCAGAAAGCTTGCGAGAAAAATAAGCACAAGGATGCACTCTATTATCAGAGGGACAGCGTTGAGTAAGTACTGCACCAACCCCAGAGTCAGAAGCATCCACCTCAACGATGAATTGGAGAGCTGGATCAGGCTGAATCAGAACTGGGGCAGTGGTGAACCGATGCTTTAATTCCTTGAAGGCAGATTCTGCTTCATAGGTCCAAACAAAAGAGACAGAGGTGGAGGTGAGGGCGGTAAGAGGGGCTGCCAGACGGCTGAAGTCACGTATGAACCTTCTGTAGAAATTCGCAAATCCCAAGAAGCGCTGCAATTCCTTACGGCTGGAAGGAGAAGGCCAATCACGGACTGCCATGACCTTAGTAGGATCCATTTGTACTTGACCCTGGGCAATGATGTATCCTAAAAAGGCAACAGAGGAAGCATGAAACTGACACTTCTCAGCCTTTACAAACAACTTGTTCTCCAAGAGCCTTTGGAGCACTTGTCTAACATGGCGCTTATGAGTGTCGAGGTCCTTAGAAAAAATTAAGATGTCATCAATATAAACAAAAACAAATCTTCCAATCATGTCTCGTAAAACATCATTTACCAGATTTTGGAACACAGCTGGGGCGTTAGTCAGACCAAACGGCATAACCAGATATTCGAAATGGCCTAGAGGTGTATTGAAGGCCGTCTTCCACTCATCACCCTCTCTGATGCGAACAAGATGGTAAGCATTGCGGAGATCTAACTTGGTGAAGATTGTTGAACCACACAGAGGGGTGAATGCAGAGCTGATTAATGGAAGGGGGTACTTGTTTTTAACTGTGATTTTATTCAGGCCCCGGTAATCAATGCATGGTTTTAGTGATTTGTGCTTCTTATCAACAAAGAAAAAACCCGCACCCACTGGTGAAGAAGATGGTCTAATAATCCCTGCAGCCAGCGACTCCTGGACACCACTGCTCGGCAGTGGTGCCCCGGGGAGAAGCTCGATGGCGCAGTCATAAGGTCGGTGAGGTGGCAGAGAGAGAGCATGACGTTTGCTGAACACAGCCTCGAGATCATGATAGTTAAGTGGAACAGAAGACAGGTCAGGAGCTTCTGTAACAGATGCAGACTTGGAACAAACAGGGGTAACGCAGAGTGCAAACAGTTAGAATGGCAAAAGGGACTCCAAGAAATTATTCTCCCTGTTGACCAATCAATATGCTGGTTGTGCAACTTCAACCAAGGCAAGCCCAACACAAGAGGTGAGTGTTTACAGTCAAAAATGTGAAAACTTGTATACTCCTTGTGATTACCTGAGAGGTGCAGATGAACAGGGAGTGTCTTTTCTAGAACTTGAGCAAGGATTTGACCATTGAGTGCCTTAGCTTCCAGTGGTGAAACCAGCGGTTGTGTCTCCAGTCCCAGCTGACGAGCTACTGAACAATCCATAAAGCTCTCATCTGCCCCAGAGTCAATGTGTACTGGAAGAGTAACATAACGGTCCTGTAGCCTGAGCGTGCCCTCCAGATTTGGTTTAAAGGGAGATGAATAGTTGGTTTGGCTCAACAGAATATCTCCCACTACTGCTGAGCCGACCCTTTTACTGGGCGGATAGGACAAGAGGATAGAAAATGTCCAAACTGACCACAATAGAGACAGCTCCGCGTGTTGAAACGATGTTGCCTCTCTTCAGGATTAAGCCGGGCCCGGCCTAGTTGCATAGGTTCAGGCTCTGCTGTAGATTGTAGGACAGCAGGGGGAGCAGGAGTGGTGGCGGGAGGAAGGGTGGAAGGTAAGAGGAATGGTTTAAAGATGGACAACTTACAAGCTCTCTCACGCCTACGCTCCCGAATGCGATTATCCACCCGTATAGCTTGATTAATGAGGTAATGAAGGTTGCTTGGCTCGTCTCGGCAAGCCATTTCATCTTTCAGGGTGTCAGACAGCGCATTTAGGGAGGCACCTTGTAGAGCCTCACCATTCCAACCGCTCTCAGCTGCAAGCGTACGAAACTCAATGGCCAGTTCAGCTACACTACGGTTTCCTTGGCGTAGGGACAGAAGCCTCTTAGTTGCCTCCTTGCCACTGACCGGATGATCAAAAACCTGTCTCATCTCTGAAGTAAATGCTGAATAGGATGAACAGGAAGGGGTTTGTTTCTCCCACACAGCAGAGGCCCAATTCAATGCATGTCCACGTAGACAACCAATCAGATAAGAGATCTTAGCCCGATCGCTTGAATACATACAGTAAGGGGTTGTTGTTCAAAAATGAGAGAGCATTGAGTTAAAAAAGACTTACAGGAACCAAGGTCTCCACTGTAAGGAGCAGGAGGAGGAACAAATGCCTCTCTTGTAGGTGGCGGGGGTGAGAACTGGGCTGGAGGGGGGTCTTCTGCAGCAGCTTGAGGTGTCAAGGCAGTCATTTGAGTACGAAGGCTAGCGAGACTAACAGAAAATCCCTTCATGTGTTCCATGAGGGCCTTTAACGTGTTGTCATGCTGCTCCAACAGCGTAGACCGCGCCGATAGGGTCCGGTTAAGCGGGTCAGAGTCTGCTGGGTTCATGTTTGCTGGCCAGATCGTACTGTGACGAACAGCGGAAGAACCCAAGCGCAGACACAAGTCAATAGGGAATCGGTAGGTATTTATTACAGAACAAACTTTCAGGAATATTGCAAGTCGGGGCAGGATGGAACAGGACACTGGAGCTGGTTGGCAAAAGAGACCGGAGACTGGAGTGGAATGGAGCAGGAGACTGGAGCGGAACGGAGCAGGAGACTGGAGCAGGAGACTGGAGCAGGAGACTGGAGCACGGTGATCTGAGGCAGATGGACAGAGAGGTAAGTAAAGCGACTACAGGTAGGTAAAACAAAAGTAGCTGGAACGCAGCACTGACTGAGGGAGTTCTACGATCTGGCAGCGCTGAGCTTGCAGAGTGGGCCCAGCTGAGTTTGGCTCCAGCACACCTGTCTCCACTCCTGAAATACAAACGGGGAGGGGAAGGAGGTGGCCACTCAGGGAGTGGCAGATGATGTCAGAGGAGCTAGAGGGGGTGTGACACCCTATCTATTTCAATTCCACTCCAAATCAATTTCACATTAGAGTTTACCTTGTTGGATCCAAAAATCATGAATTTGGTCTTCTTTTCATTCAAAGATAACTTATTTGAATCAAACCATTTTTTAAACTTTGTTAACTCCATTTCTACCTGTGTAATTAACTGAGCAATATCAGGTCCTGAACAAAATAAAGTGGTATCATCTGCGAAAATTACCAATTTCATTATCTTTGATATTTTCGATATGTCATTCAAATAGAGAATAAATAATTTAGGTCCCAAGACGGAGCCTTGGGGAATTCCACATGTAATTTTTTTCTGATGTGATATTATTCCATTGATTTCCACATATTGATACCTATTACTCAAATAGTTTTTTAACCAATTATTAACAAGATTTTATTATTAAATTCATCAATGCATGATCCTGGAGTCCTGTAAATACAACTAATGAATAAACATTTTTTTTAACAATTCATTTCTTAATTCAACTGTGACACATTCCATTAATTCATCAACAAAAAATGTCATTGTATCAATGACTTTACATTGCATACCCCTTTTTACAAATAAAGCAACTCCACCTCCCTTTTTGTTATTTCTATTACATGTGAATAAATCATAATCTTATAAGGTATTATTCAAATCCTTATCCTCGCACAACCAACTCTCAGAAATAGCTACAACTGTGAATTTGAACTTAAAATTGTTTAAATAATCCTTGATTTTGTCCATATTTTTATAGAGACTCCGACTGTTGAAGTGAATCAAAGAAAATTGTTCAGTCAATGCACTGAGATCTTCTTCAGTGTAATATCCACAGTTTAAATTTATATTCTTGGACAAATAAGCATCAGGATCAATATCAGTTTCCAGGTCATAGGACTTGTAGTGCTGGAACTCAAATGTTGTAAAGTTTGTCTGGTCCTTCATTTTAGTTATTATTTTACAATACCCCGCAGGTCACCGTTTCCTCTCATGGCTTTACTTAAATTTGTCCAAGTCTTCCATTTCTCTTATTATCAGAATTTTGGCCTGCTCCGGAGTTCCATTAAGTTTGATCACTACTTTACAGTTTCTTGTCCATGTATCCTGGATTTTCTTTTGTTTCTTCAGTAGCTTTGCCTGCCATGCCAGCTCTGAATTGACCATCACAAACTATACAGCACTCATGCCACATGCCATATCTACACTATTTTAATGACAACTGAACAAAACAATTAATATCACACATCACAAATAACTTATAAAGTAGTAATAAAAAAAAAAAAAAAAAAAAAAACCATAAATAAAATTTTATTCTATAATCTTGACTTCAAAAATAGAATAATGAAAATGTATATACAAACACATTATAAAATAGAATATTTTATAATATAAAACTTCCAATAAACAGGAAAAAGTAACAGATGATTGTCCATTATTGCAGATTATGTTGACGACATCCTGGAGCTGATCTTTGAAGAGATGTTTCCAGACCCAGCTCCATTTGTCCAGGAGATGCTACAGATCTCAAGTCCACCGCCACTGTCCACTCAGCACCAACGTCCAGACAGGCAGCTGTCTTCTCTGTCTTCTCTTTCTCTATATATATGTAACACTGACTAGGTAAGTGATATTATAGATTGTTAGACACGTTATAGAGTAAATGACAAGAAGATCCAGGTTCAACTCTGGGAGGGATACAGGTTACTGTTTAAATACACAACACAGGAGGCAAGTATTTATAAGGCACCAGTAAAGTATATTGTGAGTTCATCCCAGAAATGATATTTACAATATATACAAAAATAGTCCAAAGTAAAGTTAGTCAATTCAGTCCAGTTCATAGTTTAGAATCCATATTTCATGAATCGTAGTTCAGAGTTTATACTTCATACTTCATGTGTTCAGAGTTCATAGTTCATTGTTTCAGAGTTCATAATTCAAGTTTATAATCCAAGAGTTTATATGTATTTGTACTTTCCAACAGTTGAGGCAAGTATGGTTTGGGTTGTGTGGGTGAAACGGCTACAGCGCCTCCTACCGCACTGTCGACTTCATGCGGAGGTTCCAACAGGTTCTTTAGGCTGAAAGCCTTGGGCCGCTCGCCATCAATTTAGCCCAACAGGTTGATGGGCAGAGAAGGACCTGGCCAGTCTCTCTTGATTCCAGCTCACAAGCGGTGACAACGCTCGTCAGCGCGGAAGGTAGGGACGCCTTTGTAGCCGCTTCGTATTAGCCTGGCCCACACAACAGACACCAGGTGCCGTGTGTACCACGATAATAAGGAAGTAGCGGCGCCTGCTCCGCGAGAGTCTCGCCGCGCAAAATCTCGCGATACTCGCACTTAGGATTTTCAAGAGTGACGGTAAAAGAGAATGTAATGGACGGAAATATAGTCGGAAATATACACAAGAAAATACCCGGGTTACATGTAGCTTCCACAGTAGGCTGTAAATCATAAACTGTATATATAAATTATAAAAATGTTATTATAAATGAATATTTGTATATAGGCTTACATACAATACAGGTAATCTCACAGATCCACAATGCCATATTACAGAACAAAAACTTGTGAAAACATTTTTATTACCTCAATTTGCATTGTTTTGTCAATCATGTTACAAGTACGACATAAAGTTCTGAGTTACTGATATTTTTTGTATTTTCAAATAAAATGGTCAAAAATAATTTTTTTCAATTCAATTTTTTTTGAATGCCTCATTAGCATAAATGATTTGTTATAAGTATGACAGTGTTTCTATGTTTTAATTACCGCAAATTGTAATTTTAACAAATACATACCAAAAGGACAAGATCACGGATACAAGCGGCCGAAATGAGTTTCCTCCGCAGAGTGGCTGGGCTCCTTTAGAGATAGGGGAGGAGCTCGGAGTAGAGCTGCTGCTCCTCCATGTCGAGAGGACCCAGCTGAGGTGGCTCGGGCATCTGTTCCGGATGCCTCCTGGACGCCTCCCCCGGGACATGTTCCAGGCATGTCCCACCGGGAGGAGGCCCCGGGGAAAACCCAGGAAACGCTGGAGGGACTATGTGTCTGGGCTGGCCTGGGAACGCCTTGGGGTCCCCCCGGAGGAGCTGGAGGAAGTGTCCGGGGTGAAGGAAGTCTGGCAGTCCCTGCTTAGACTGGTGCCCCCACGACCCGGCCCCGGATAAGCGGAAGAAAATGGATGAATGGATAGACGTTTTATGTTTCTGTCTAAATTACTGTATATATGGAAAAATGAATGGGGTGGTGGTGGGGTTGCTGTTGTTTTTAATCATTGTCATTTTTCTTTTGCATGTGAAGCACTTTGTGCTACATTTCAAATGTATGAAAAGTGCTATACAAATAAAGTTTGATAGACTGATAAACAAGAGACTGATCATAACGATGTTGGGGCTGACTGCAGCTAACAGAGCGTCTATGGCCAGCTTCAATTAAGGGGCAAGTTTCAGCCTTCTGAAAGGGTGCAGCATCCTCAGCAGCCTCAGTACTATAAGGATCTCCAGCATACCCTGGCACACCATTTGCAGTATGTTTCTTGGACCAAAGATGAACAGTGAGAAGTCTTGGTGACGTTTATATCACCTCCCTGAGGAGGGGACCAAGGGGTTCCGTTTGGCCACGCAGGGGTCATAGAAACACAGGGTCAGGCAGATGGCAATAGTAAATAGCGCAGACAGGGCCTTCCAGAAGGGCCAGAGAGCAGAGCCAGGCACCAGCTCTGGGGCCATACAGTCTGCCTCAGGCCTAGCACTACTGCCCCCACATCAGGGTACAGAGAGGGGCTGTCCAAACTGGTACCAGAGCCAACCGAGCTGAAAGCTGCAGTGAACCTCCAAAACACTCTCCAAAATGATCAACTAATATCCAGAAGGTTTAATTTCCAGAAGTAAAAGGCTGTTCCCAAACCTTTTCGTAAGTGTATTTGTGTTTCAAATTTAAAAAAACACAGTGGAGAACTTCCTTTATTGCCACATGACATCACAAGGGGGGGACAGAGTGTTTTCTGGTTGAAAGAAGAACTCTAAATAAGTTTAAATGCAGAGAGTTTATGTGTTAAAAATGTGTGAATAAAACAAAACACAGCTCCAGGTCTGTTTGTGATGAGGAAATACATTCTAACAGATTTGAAAGCAGTGTAATATGGGCCCTTTTAAATAGTGATATATCCCTGAATACTTGCCTGTGCTCTCTGTAGTTAGTCCTCTGGTCTCTGTTCCTCATTCAGGAGCTCTGGTTGTTTGATTCATGACGTGATAAGAGTTTGGACGTTTTTACTGTGACTCTTCTGTCAAAGAGCCACAGTCATTAAGAGACAGGCTGTATGTGAACTGTTAGGCACGCGTCACTCCCCCGCTCTGCTCCTCTCTGCTGTGTCAGGACCTTTGGAAGGGACATAAAAGTCTTCAGACTCTGCAGATCTTACTGGTAATTTGATGTAGTGGCGTGGTGCCTGTTCTCCATGGCGATAAATATGTTTCAATGCCTCACTATGGGACATTCCAGGTCAAAGTCAATGCGAACTGTCAGCCGTGTTACTCGTTCTCTTTAGAAGACACATGAAAGACTCTCGAAATATGTCTCCAGAAATCTTACTTAAACTCATCTACTGCATTCATCTAATTAATACAGGCATTCTTATTGCATAGCTTTACATTAAAGTCTTACTGTGAATGGAGTTGCTTCTCCACAGATCTGACCTGTAACCTGGCCTGAGGAGTCAGCTGCATGTCTTTGTGGAGCCAAACTCTGGAAATTTCCTGACAGAACAATAATATCTCCACACAAACAAGCAGGCGGCGGACCCTACATCAGAAAAGCTACATAGTGAACCTTTTAAACATTTAACTTTTTTTTTTTTTCTCCAAAGCCAGCGGCTGCATTCACACTTCCACACATATCTTATCCAAACTAAACCAGGAACTAAACCAGGACTAAACCAAGTCTATATTAGGACTAAACCACAGTAGTGTCCAGTGCCTTTTATGGGTAGGCAAGCAGACTTGGGGTGGACATCAATATTTAGTCGACAACACTTTAATAACACCACTTTTTATGCAAACTACATTGCAAATGAGTATATTTATTTTTACTCACATTAATTGCATGACCATGTAACCGAGGGAAAAGGCCAATGCTCCCCTTTAAAACTACACAGGGCACGATCTGGCATAAAATACAAATAACCAAAACACAAGTAGTGGCAATTATACAACTTTTATTCACAATGATATTTAAAACAATTATTCTTTTATTCAGTTTCTTTAAAATAGCAAACCAATCCACACCTCCCAAAAAAGAAAAAAAAAAACACCTTTAGCTTTCAATAAGTGGAAAAAAAACAAAAATAAAGAAAACTAAACTAAAGGTTAATCACTACAAACCAAAATTAGTAACTCAACCCAAACAATGAAAACGCAAAAGAACCCAAAACCCAAACCCCACTCTACTGAGCTAAAGTGCTATGTGCTGAGGGGCGAGGATCAGTGCTGAAGGTGCTAATTTTAAGTGCTAAGTTGGTATAAAGTGCTGTTTAGTATTGCACAATGTTCCGGGTGGCTACAGGCCCAATAAAACACACTAAATCACTATACCATAACCGACACTTAAAGAAGCACCATTAAAACCCTTAAAACGAGAGCGTAGTAACAAAGGACAGGAGCACAATTAAACAGCAGGGGCAAAACTTTTACTGTCACAACCAGGCCTCAACTAGGGCTCAGGGCACGATCCAGGACAAGCCGTGACCAAATGTCAGCTCCAACCACCACACACTCGCCGCTTGTATCCGCAACAACCCCGACTGCCAACAACCTGGCGTGCGCACCTTTAGTAAATCTACTAATCATCGGAAGGGCAGGGAGATGGCAGCCGCTCCCGGGCGGTGTGTTCACAGACCCAGCACTGGGTCGGAAACTCCACTAACCACCTGGTTACATCCATATAGTTTCTTAATATTTGTATGTTGGACTCTATTTGACACCCTTTTTGTACAAACAGGGCTATTTGTGCTCTGTTTGTTTCTACTCTTACATCTTATTAATGCAGCTGAGCCTTCGGGACTATTGTTATCTATGGAATTATTACATAGATAACAATAAATGACTTATGATAGTTCTACATGTTTAATGCAGTGACTACACAAAATGTACATTCATGAAGAGATACTAACAACAATAGGGCACTGGTCAGACAGGTGCACTAGTCAGACAGGTGCACATACAGCCTGATGTGTCACAAACATCCCATAAAACACAGCCCTGCGTTAGAACAGCGTGTTATCACTGGCCTCGCACAGATGCAAAACTATGTCTTGCCACTGCTTACAATATTTATATTGTAGATTCAAGCCTTATGAGTTGATGCAGACATAGTTTTTACTGTGTATTGAGCACAAATTAGAACCAGGCTCCATAACAAACAGCTCTGGAGCAAATGTGTGCTGCGGTTTTCTAAGAAACCGCCTTCCAGGGACAGAGGAGACCAAAGGAAAACTGCAGAGGGACAGTGACCCAAAGGGCAGCGTTTAACAAGAATGAAAACAGGAGCAGGCCAACTTTGACAGGAGAAAAAAAGTTCCTTACATAGATCTGCACAGAGTGAAGTCTGTGACAAAAACTACTAAATTCACCATGCCAGATTCATTTACTGCAAAAAAGCTTTCACTTATGTTGGCTCTGCAGTAATGCCTGTCTGACCAGCCAGTTACACCTACATTCTGTTGTAATCCACAAGGGTCTGAGATCTGACCATAGAGTGTCACAAACCTCCACCGGTCCAACCACAGCTGCTAATTTGTACCAGACATCTCCTCTCAAAGATTCTTATATTCAGAACAAAATATATAACTTCTCTTATGTGAGATAAATAAGAACTTGGTACTTCGATTGTTGATTCTGCAAAATTCTTGTTTCTCAGTCTTCTGTATTATTTTTCCACCTATTTTATGTGTAAGCACTAGCAGCCACGTTTGTTTTAACACAAACGGAGCATCCGTCTCTCTGATTGGTTAATCTGCCTGTCAGTCATGCCTGTCTGAAATCAGGGACACAGGATATGGTTTCAGTTTAAGATAAGATAAGATAAGATAAGATAAGACTTTATTGATCTCACAGAGGAGAAATTCACTCGTGACAGAAGCTCACAGTCAGGGGACAGTATAGTGCAAAAAGTTGTGAAAAATTGTGCAAACACTCAGAACAATAAGTAAATAAAAAATAAAATCACAATAAATATTAACATATTTACAACATCAGGTAGCTCTTATGTACAGGGAGTGAAAGAAATGTAAATATATAATAAAACATATCTCTTATATAATATATATATATGTAAAAGAATACAAATATACAAATATATAAATATATAATCTGAGGACAGTGGAGGCGGTTACTGATGAGGTGACATGGTTACAGGTTATTGCACTGGTTATTGCACAGGTTATTGCACTGGTTATTGCACAGGTTATTGTAAGTGTTAAACAGTGGAGTTGTACAGTCTGACAGCAGTGGGGATGAAGGACCTGCGGTAGCGTTCCTTCTTACACTGAGGGTGCCTCAGTCGGCCACTGAAGGTGCTGCTCAGTTCCTCTACAGTCCGGTGCAGAGGGTGAGAGGTGTCGGCCATGATGGATGTGAGTTTGGCCAGCACCCTCCTCTCACCCACCTCCTCCACAGACTCCAGAGGACAGCCCAGGACAGAGCTGGCCCTCCTGACTAGTTTGTTCAGTCTTTTCCTGTCCCGCTCTGTGCTGCTCGGGGCCCAGCAGACAACAGCGTAGAGGAGAGCAGAGGCCACCACAGAGTCATAGAAAGTCTTGAGCAGGGGCCTGCACACTCCAAAAGAACTCAGTCTCCTCAGAAGGTGGAGGCGACTTTGGCTCTTCTTGTACAGGGCGTCAGTGTTGTGGGACCAGTTCAGTTTATTGTTGAGGTGAACACCCAGGTACTTAAAACTGTCCACTGTCTCTATGTCCTGTCCCTGGATTTTCACCGGTGAGGGAAGTAGTGTCCTTCTCCCGAAGTCGATCACCATCTCCTTGGTCTTACTGGTGTTAAGGCACAGGTGGTTGTGCTCACACCAGTCCACAAAGTCCCTGATGACCGATCGGTACTCCAGCTCATTCCCCTCAGACACACAGCCCACAAGGGCCGAGTCGTCAGAGAACTTCTGGAGATGGCAGGTGTCCGTGTTGTAGGTGAAGTCCGAGGTGTAGATAGAGAAGAGGAAGGGTGAAAGGACAGTTCCCTGTGGGGCCCCAGTGCTGCAGACAACCACCTCTGACTCACAGCCGCGCAGCCTCACATACTGCGGCCGGTCAGTGAGGTAGTCGATGGTCCAGGCGGCGAGATGTCCGTTCACTCCGGCGTCCTCCAGCTTCCCCCGCAGCAGTGCCGGCCTGATGGTGTTGAAGGCGCTGGAGAAGTCAAAGAACATGACTCTCACAGCGCTCCCGGCAGTCTCCAGGTGGGTGAGCGCCCGCTGCAGCAGGTAGGTGACGGCGTCCTCTACTCCGATGTTGGGCTTGTAGGCAAACTGCAGCGGGTCCAGAGTGGAGCTCACCACGGAGCGGAGGTAGCTGAGGATCAGCCTCTCCATGGTCTTCATGAGGTGAGAGGTCAAGGCGACTGGTCTGAAGTGGGCCGGTTCCCTGGCATGTGTTGTTTTTGGAACTGGTACCACACAGGAGGTCTTCCACAGGACAGGGACCTTCTCCAGGCTGAGGCTCAGGTTGTAGATGTAGCAGAGAACCTCACAGAGCTGGTCCGCGCAGGTCCTCAGCAGCCTGGGGCAGATGCCATCTGGTCCTGCAGATTTTCTCTGTTTCAGCCGCCTCAGCTCTCTCCTCACCTGATCCGGTGTGATGTAGACGGAGGAGTAAGGGGGGGACTGGGGTGGACTGCCGGGGGTGGGGGGCAGAGAGGGGCTGGTGCTGGGAACAGTCGGTGTGAAGTGAGCTGGAGACGTGGGTGGTAGGGGGCGGGGGGTGGGTGCAGTCGGTCCGGGAAGGGGGGATGTGTCCAGTGGCCTGGGGGTGTGTGAAGAGGGGGGATCCGAGAAAGAGGCAGAGGGGATGGGGGGACAATCAAAACGGTTGAAATAAACGTTTAGTTCATCCGCCCAGCGCTGATCTCCATCAGATGTCCCTCTGGTGTTCTGACCAAATCCTGAGATGTTCTTCAGACCTCTCCACACATCCCGCACGTTGTTCTGGGCCAGCTGCTCCTCCATTTTCTTCCCGTAATCCTTCTTGGCCCGACGAATCCTCCACTGAAGCTCCCGCTGGACCCTCTTCTGCTCCTCTCTGTCCCCTGAGATGAAAGCCCTCTTCTTCTGGTTCAGGAGGTCTTTGAGCTCAGGGGTGACCCAGGGGTGGTTGTTGGAGAAGCACCGCACCCTCCGGGTTGGCACAGTGCTCTCCACGCAGAAGTTGATGTAGTCCGTGATGCAGTGGGTCAGGCCATTGATGTCATCTCCATAAGAGCTGCTGAACATGTTCCAGTCTGTGGTCTGGAAACAGTCCCTCAAACTCTCATTGGCCTCTTCAGTCCACAGCTTCACAGACAGCTTCCGCGCAGGTCCTCTTCGCACCTTTGGTGTGTATTGCGGGAGCAGTTTGACGAGGTTGTGGTCTGAGCGTCCAAGCGGGGGGAGGGGGACGGAGGTGTAAGCGTCTTTGATGTTCGCATACAGGAGGTCCAGAGTCCTATTGTCTCTCGTGGGGCACGTGACGTACTGTGTGTAAGTGGGGAGAATGGCGGACAGGGAGACGTGGTTGAAGTCCCCGCTGATTAAAACCAGGGCTCTGGGATGCCGGGTCTGCATCAGCGCTACGCTGTTGTGGAGTTGTTCACAGGCCGCCGTCGCATCGGCGGAAGGGGGAATATACACACAATACGTGATCACGTGTGAGAATTCCCTCGGCAGGTAATACGGCCGCATGCCCACTGCGAGCAACTCAATGTCCGGGGTACACAGCTGTTGCTTGACGTACACGTTAGCCGGGTGGCACCACCGCTCATTCACAAACACCGCCAGCCCGCCTCCCTTCTTCTTACCGCTCCTAGCGGCAGTTCTGTCCGCCCGCTTCAGTGTAAATCCCTCCTGGTTAATCACAGAGTCTGATATGTGTTCATTCAGCCACGTCTCCGTAAAACACATCACGCTGCAGTCCCGGTACTCCCGCTGATGCCGGGTCAGTGCGGTGAACTCCTCGGTCTTGTTGGAGATGGAGCGGACGTTTCCCATAACCACCGAAGGCAGATACGGTCTCCGTTTTTTCCGTCCACCTCTGCACCCTCTTCTCTTCCTCTGTATTTCCACTGGGACCTCGGGTTTCCCGGTGTGGAGCAAAGCGGGGCCGCGTAGACCGAGGAGCGCATCACGTTCGTACTTGATGCGCTCCGAGCCGTGGCTGAATGGAGTCCCAGACGCGGATCCAAAAAGTGTGAAAAAGACTACAGCGAGCAATAAAACTGTAGTCAGAGTAGGTTTCCCATGTGCGAAACTGCACGATGTTTCACCCACTCTAAAGAAAAGACGAAAAAAGTGTCTATGTACAAGTAAATAGACGAAAAGAAAGAAAAAGGGGTTCAGAGCTTCTGTTACACGCAGCTGGCATCCCAGCGCCATCTTGAAACATACACAGTATGCATCAACCATCCACCCAAAATGATGCTTATATGACTATATGTTGATTGTATATCATACACAAGCGTGCTTGGACAATATATTATCAGGGACCGTTAGTGTGACTTTTGTTGTCTTCAGTGATCATCTTCCAATAAAAACAACCACTGAATATTCTATAAACGTCATATAGACTTTCTGACATAAATAGGTTATACAAACCATGTGTATATATATATATATATATATATATATATACACCGTGTTTGTGTGTGTCTGTGTATATATGTGTGTGTGTAATAAATTGCCAAAAGTTTTGCTTTGCTGTGAAGCATTTCAGTGCTGTGTGACTGACGTTTCAATGTGTTGCCTGATCTTTGCCATGAGATGGTCAAACGCTGAGCTCCGCCTCACCCAGATCTGCAGCCAGGGGCACTTGAAAGTATAAAGTGTGTGGTCCTGACTGGCCAGTCAGTTTTTATCATGATTGTTCTGAGTTCTATTTGTGTAACGTTTTGCAGCTAAATTAAAGCCACACTGTGTAAGATTCCTGGTGGTGGGCATGCTCCTTCTTATCTCCATGGAGATAGAAAGTTCAAACCAAACTTAAGAAACTTGTTCAAGGAGATCAGATTCATTGTGTGGAATATTCCAGACAAAGGATTCCAAACTAGAAAAGGTATGAGTCAAGTCTGTGGAGAGGCAAGCCCACTCAAAGTACAATGATGTTTTTCAAAGTTTTTGTAATACAATCCTGCAAATACACTATAATGAACTGAACCGTTTCTTGTTTTGTATTAAATCTTGTGCCTTGAGGCTTAAAAAAGAGGAATGTGTGAAGCATTACCGAAGTATCAATACCTGATGCACCTGGGAGCAGAGAAACTATATACTGTATGGTATATGGCAGAACTTTAGGGTAAGAAAGATAATTTTATATTTCACCCCTTTTAGCAGAAAGTAAAATGTGTGTGTTTTTTTTTTGTTTTGTTTTTTAATCTTGATTGCCTCTTAAATACTCCAGTTTTTATTTTTATCATGCAAACGTAACCTTGCTCAGTAAGATGGATTCTCGCAATATTTGTGAGTTCTCAAACTCAAGAGAATCCTTCTTGGAATGCACCCACTGTATGTCTGTTCAGGTGGGTGAACCCCAGGTTGTCCAGAAGCCAAAGATGAAGCACCCAAATGAACCAAAACCAACAGACGGACTGCAGCCTATTTTGGCGTCAATACAGACTATTCAGTTTGTGATAAACATGCTGAAGGTAAGAGCTTTGTGCATTTGTGAACAGGGAAGATGTTTGTGCTTTTTTTTCAACTGGATTTAACTAAAGTTTGATTTTTTTGGCTTGTTCTGCTGTTGTGACACTTCAGCCAATCAGAGTCAAATATTCATTATAACCTTCTGCTTTTTCTGATCGTTTTCGGTGAGAGCCATTCCAGACTCATAATGTGTAGAACTCAACCCAGCGTGACACAGATCAGTGCAGTGTGAGCCTGTTTAAACTTGCTTTATACTAATCGTCAGTCAACTATAACTCTTAAATATTTGCTAATTAATCAGATAACGTTTAATAGAGGGAATGTGCTTATGCAACACAACTCCGTGCACAAGGTTATTTTAGTCCATTGCGTGTGTCTGTCTGAGCGTAATAACTTGCTGTTGAATGATTCCTCCATTAGTTTGTAGTGCTTTGGTAAATATTTTTGTCCTCACTCAGCAAATCCCAGCTCACTGTTTAAATCCTGTCTCCAATATTTATTTCAAATAAGAGAAAGGCAGTTGTGTTTCATTATTGATTTGTGATTTTAATTCAGGGCTGCAAGATCAAAATCACTACTTGAATGGACGCAATTGGCAAATCACAAAGCCTGTAATTTTTGAAGTACTATTATTTCTTCCGCAAACAGAAAAATCTCCTGTCTTATTCTGCATAAAAACTGCTAATCCTATAGTGTAGATCTGTACAGACATGTTCTTGTATTAATTAGATCATATTTCAGTCTTTCAGTCAATTCTTCTGGAACCTTCTGGTATTAACTGTAATGCATATATATATTTAGATCACCGTGTTACCTTTTATTGATTTGAAAATGCTGTATTCATCGAAAACAACATATTAACGTGTTTTATAAGTTTTGCTTTTGTGTTTGACACTCTGAGTCCTCTCCCTTTGCTCTCTAAATCACTCCCCCTTCAGAGCAATCAGCGTGCATCCCGCTAATGACACTACTGCACATCACATCAGGTTTGTCAAGTCGCTGTGTACAGTTTTGTATCATGTTTTTGTATATTTATGGAGAATTGTGAGTGATGTAGGCTTGTGGGCGGAGCCTTGCACAGAATCTTACTGCTAATCGTAAGGAAGGTTTACATCATAGACTGTATATACAAATGGACATAGCTAACGTGCTAGCTGCTACATTCCAAATAGGAAGTTCACATGCCGGCGCTTCCGGCTCCTACTGACCCTGACTCCCATTGACCTACATTAGAATACTGTCCTGCAATCTCTAGCATCGTGAGCTTCATTTGAGTGGGGCTGAACGCTATGGGTGACGTCACACTCCTTTAGTCCACTTCTCTATACAGTCTATGCCTTGAATAGGGCCCAGAAGAGATTGCTAGATTACTCAAACATGCATGGATGACAACTAAAACCTCTTCAAGCATGTTTTTTTTTTTTTTTTTTTTTTTTAATGAGGAAACAACGTTACAACATAGCTGAACACTCCAAAAGTCCCTCTTTAAAATGTGAATCATATTTTTAAAACATCAATTACACAACGAATAGCAATGCTTGTCAAAAAAAAAATCACAATTCGATTTTTTTTTTTTTTTTTTTTTTTTTTTTTCCCACAAGTCGTTGAGCCTTATTTCAATTAAACTGAAACTCATTGGTGCAGAGCACATGTTGTTGGAGCAGTACAAACTATTTCGAGAACTGGAATGCGGTTTGGGGCCAGTGCTTCTTGTGAGGAAATCAGGCAGCTGCTAAATTACAGTAGCGTGCTGCAACCGCGACCAACGGAGCTGTGCCGTTAATCAGCGGTTCACCAGATCGCACCACCAAACCAGGCTTACGTCTATAATTTACCCAGAGACCAGCGCTCCCAGCCTGGCCACACTACGAGCGCCCCGGGCTAAGTTTGCACAGGCAGATGGTGTGACATAATGCGATCTCCATAGACACCTCCACTGCACCAGAGCAGAGGTGAAGAAACAGAGAGCTGACTAACGAGAGAGGGCAGAGCTCAAACGTGTGCAAACTTAAAGGGTCCAGATTACGCTATTTTTGGATCTTCTACTATGTTCTAATCTTGTTTTCTCATCACAAACAGACCTGGAGTTGTGTTTTGTTTCATTCACACGTTTGAGTAATCATTTATTATTAGTTGCTACATCTCCAAGGCTCAAACTGCTCTGTGCCACCTTGTGATGCCTTGTGGTAATACAGGAAGTGCTCCACTGTGCTGTTAAACTCCATATACTTTCACTAGAATCATTTGGCTAATTTCAGCCCTGAAATTTCCAATTGCTAATAAACAAAACACATGTGTGAACGAAACAAAACACAACTCCAGGTCTGTTTTTGAGGAGGCAACAACATTATAACATGGCTTAAAGCTCACAAGAATCAGTTTTGTGTGATAAAGGACCTTTAAAGAGGCACTGCGTAACTTTCTCCAGATTTCATGTCTCCATGGAGATGTTATTTCTTTGCAGGAATGTTGCACACCATGGCATTAAGTGGCAGGAACTGTATGTAGCCTGCACTGCTACTGTTTAGAAACATGCCACAATCAGCTGAACCTGTGTCTCCAGAGCCTTAACCTGCAGATAGAGACACACACAAGTTTATCTCATTCTCAGGATATGGACATCTTCATGCCTCATCTGCCCTACAAAGGCAGAATGCCGTAACATCCTGTTTGGTCAGAAATGAGTTAATGTAATTTTAGGGGTCTTTGAGACCTCCTTTATCATGCGAATAAATATCATGTGCCAAATTGATCATTTTAACAAGAAAATAAAGGGTCATGACAACCGTAACATCCAAAACCATGCGAGAAATCACTGCTTTGAAACTCTGAAGTCATTTTTCTCAGTTTCACACTCTGGCGAATTAAGGTCTTTTGCCTTTGTATGGCAGTCATGTGAAAGCTCAGAACCTCCAGAACTCCCTCCCTGAGCTGCAGAGGCTGCACTAGCACTGATTCAGGATTGGCTGCATTATCTTCTTGGGTTCTTTTTTAAGGACAATACAGTAAAGTGTATTACCTTGTTGACATGTTTCGGCTGCTAGCGGCAAGCCATCTTCAGAAGTGTCCCCGGTGTTGGTGGTGACGTGTCGTATATCAGCTGTTGTTACTTCCTGTAGGTGTGGTCAGCTGTTGTTACTGACCACGCCTACAGGAAGTAACAACACCCTCCTCCTGTCGCCTGGTGCTGTCTGGAGGAGGGTGTCCCAGGTGTGTGAAAGGAGGAACGCTCATCACGGTTAATGCTGTCCATGCCTCGTTTCCTGATTTCAAAGGCCTCCCTGATCCAGAGTTTGAACTTGTTGTTTTCTGATCCAATGACCCGTCACAGCTCTGTCAACAAGGTTAATACACATTACTGTATTGCCTTTAAAAAAGAATCCAAGAAGTTGAAGTACATAAGAAGATAGAATGAACATCTTTGGTTTAGGATTGGCTGCAGTTGCCGGGGTTTAGGTAGTGACCAATCAGATCAGAGAGATGCTGAGGAGGGTGATAGTTCTGCTGCTGCGGTGGAGATGAGAGGAGGGTAAAGAACCAGAGGAACCTTTTTGTTTTTCCAACTTTCCTCATATCAGAAAGAGCTTGGAAATATTTAGAGCTAATATCTCAAAATGTAAAACTTGTGACCTCTGCCCTATAACACCATACTGGACTAATCATAAACTACCACACGACAGATCAGCCAGCGTTCAGTTCATCTCGGCCTGTTTTACCATCCCCATGTTCATTATTTATCTCTGGAGCCGCTACCGAAAAAGACAGGAACACATCTTAAAATGCTGTAGAAAGGTTTTGATTTCTGCCGAGCACATGGGGTTTCGCATTTAGGGGAACTCCAACAGGAATGTGGTGCGGCCGCCATCACAGCCCATCTGTCCCAGTGATGATGTCACCGCCGCACACGATAAAAATGTTTGTAAATACAGGGTTTGTATCCCACGGCAACAGAAGCAGCAGGGAAATACGGGGATATACCATCGCTGAAAATATTTTGGTAATGGGAAACATTTTAGGAAGCTATCAGAGCTGTAACGTATTCTCTTACGTTAACAAACCTCCTAAGATTCTGAGGGCCCATGTGTAGTTCCCTGTACTTTTTCTTTATTAAAGGGCCCGTATTACACTGTTTTCTAATGTTGTTTCCTCATCACAAACAGACCTGGAGTTGTGTTTTGTTAAACTCACAAACTCTGCATATTTAGTTTAGTTTAGGTTTCTGCATATTTAGCTTAGTTTTTCTCTCAAACAGAAACCACTCTGTTCCACCTTGTGATATCGTGTGGTAATACAGGAAGTGCTCCACTGTGTTTTTAAATGCCATATACCTTCACTAGAATCATTTGGATGATTTCAACCCTGGAATTTTCAATCTCTACTAAATAAAAGGTAAAATGTAGCTGTTAACTTGAAAACTACCACTTCATGATGTCACAAGGTGGAACAGGGCATTCTCAGCTTTGGAGATGTAGACAGACTAATAATAAAGGTTTACTCAAATGTGTAAATGAAACAAAACACAACTCCAGGTCTGTTTTTGAGGAGGTAACAACATTCTAATATGACTTAAAACTCACAAGAGTCAGTTTTGCACAATACAGGACCTTTAATTTCTGTCCACTGTCCACTTTCTGATAAAAAGGGAACTCTCAATTTGTAAAACATTAATAGAAATCTGTAACCTACTTATTTTCAGTCACACCAACCATTCTGAGAAGAGGCTGGACCAGTTTGTACTCCAAAACCCACAAAAAAAAAAAAAAAAAAAAAAAAAAAAAAAATCACAAAAATGTACTTTTATAGTTATTAGAAGTCCCTAAATCTCATTTTTAGTGAGATCTGCTTCAGCTTTGACATGGGAATTGCTCGTGACTCTTCTTAGAATTCATTTTTTTTCAAAAGAACATTTTCAGTTAAAAACATATTTTGTGAATACTAAAAATCCTCATAAAAGCCAAATTTATTTGTAACTTGAATGAATGAGGCCCATTGTCCTGATACAGACTTTCCAGTCCAGGCGCCATACTGCAGTGTGAACAGGGTTTGCTGGATCATCACATTAAGACCAAGGGCAGGAACTGATTACCTGAACGCTTTTTCTATCAAGCCCGAGTGCTGTCCCATTGTTTCACCTACTTTTAAGATTAGATTAGTATCAAATGTAACCCCCCCATTTGCTATTTTGGCATGTCCCTCCGTAACTGCCACAGGGCCACATTCCTCTGTCTCCTCCCATGTCCACTGAAGCTTGGTTTGGTTTGAACTTCTGAATTTTATTATAATGCTATTCTGTGGATCGGTTGGGGGTCCTTGGCCTCAAAATGTTTGCAAGCCCCCAGAGTACAGAGCTGCTGAAACACAGTACGCCACATTCCCTTCACTGTTAGATTAAAAACAAGCCCCTGTGTGTCTATAGGCTGCCCCTCTCCTGCAGTGTACGGGCAGAGCCAGGATTCAAACCCCAAACCTCCAAATATGTTCTGCGGTCCAGTGATGTCATTCTACACTCCGCAAATTAGCCCGCTTTTGAACGTAAATATTTGCTCTCCTGTTTACATGTTACACAGGAAACATGGGGTACTTGCAGTGTTATATTAAGTGTATACACTTGCCACATAACAGGAGGGTCCGTGGTTCAATACCCTGAACAGATGTGTGGAGTTTGCATGTTCTCCCTGTAGGTTTCTTATAGCTGGAGCCAGGACTCTGCTGTCCAAGGTTTCCCCTACCATTAAAACGGTCCAGTGTCTAATCTAAGACTACGGCTGTCCTATAAAAAATCTTAGTTGTTAAAGCTGCACTGTGTAACTTTTCTGGCGGAGTGTCAGGCACTTGTTTGTCTCCATGAATGCTTTGCCTGGAAGAATGGCATTAAACTTATCAATCTCCATGAACAAAAGCAGAAGGTGCCTCCAGGCCAAGTTACAGATCAGATCTGTGGAGAGGTGACTCCGCTCACAGTGATAATGCAGGTTTTTCAAGATTGAACAATAAAGTACCTGTGAGTAAATGCAGGTTAGATGCGTTTAAAAAAAAACAAAAAAAAAACCTGCCAATCGGAGCATCTCTTATTGGCGTGGAAAAAAACTTCTGGAGTTTTAACCCTTTAAACATTTGTTAAAATCAGCATTAATTAAGCCATGTCTTATTTACATCATCATTAGTTTAACATTAGCACAGTTTGATAGTTTAACATAAACCCTAACCTCAAATAACCTTTAGAAACATCTGATTTGAACATTACATGGGAAAGCGCATTTGCCCAAACAAGAGCCAGTGACTGCAAACACAGTTTAATGACCCGTTTCGGTAGACTGAACTAAATTTACGGTCCCTTCAAAATCCACCAAAAATATTTCAACCAAAGACTGATTTTTGGTTTGAACGTTGTGCTAGGATTTATAGCTCTGGACAGTATCACTCACATTTATGCCAATGATGTTTAAATGTTTTAGTCCAGTTATACCACCTGAAAAAAATGTGTGGCTTTTTTACGATCTTCTTTAAACAGCTGAGATAAGATAGGTCCAAATCAGGTCCTAAAGCTGCACTATGGAGCTTTTTCTGGGGGAGGACCTGCCACCTGCTTGTTTCTATGGAGACGTTATTGCTTTGCCAGGAATATTCCACAGTATGACAGTAAACATATCTGATAAGCATGTATTTGGTTACATGCGTTATAACTGCAAAAACACACTTAGCCTGGGGCTGTTGGCTACTTGTTTTCCAGATCATGAGCCAAGTTTGGTGACTTTGGTCTTTTGGTCTTCTTAGCTTAAGGATATTGAACCCAAGACCTTCATGTTGTCGGGCTAAACACTGCTAATTGTAACTCAAAAGCAGGGTACACATTATAGCGTGGGGAGCAGCTCAACAAGTTAAGCTTTAAGTGGCAAACCATGACATCACTGGTCATGGCCTTTAGTTGGGCCTGAATGGAATTCCTGATAGGATTTTTACAAAGATTAAATTCTGAATTACAGTTTACATTATCTTAAGTGCTGTGATAACAATATACTTAAACATTATAAGTACCAAGATCAAGAAAGCAATAGTGTTTTTCAATCATTTTATTCTGCTGTCTTTACTTTGGCCCTTTTCATCGAAACCACTCCATTTTAAACATTAATATCACCTTTGAATAGTTCTATAAACACTACAGCACCAGACCTGCACATTCCTCTTCAGACAAACAGATCTCAAACAAAGCCCTCAGTCACAGTGTGTTTAATGATATATCCAGCAGCCCTGTGCATTTAACAAGTGAAACACGAGACCGTCATCTGTCATGTCCTTATGCCCAGTGTGTGTGCTGAAGAGTGCCGTGTGCAGTGTGTGTGCTGAAGAGTGTTGTGTGCAGTGTGTGTGCTGAAGAGTGCCGTGTGCAGTGTGTGTGCTGAAGAGTGTCATGTGCAGTGTGCTCACAGATCTGTGATGTTTAAAAGCACTAAACATGATCCAGAGACACGTGTGGGTGCAATACAGGAAAAAATATGGAACTTCCCCAAGCTATTGTTTTTCAAGCAGTGGTAGTTTTTCTTTAGTCCTGGTTTAGTGTGGTTTAAATCCAAACTGATATCCCTCAGTATGAAAATACAGAGACAAATCAAATATCACCACTCCCTCTGTTGAGTCTCGAGCCAGAACAAAACATGATCATTCAATCAGATGTGTCTATTTCTGCGACACGTGTAGAGCTGCAACGATTCTGTAGAGCGCGTTAATGTGTCGCTTTAAGAGCCGAGACTTTAATTAATGTGTCAGGTATAACAGGAACAAGCGAATTCTGAACATCCACGCTGTATCTCCACACAAAGCAGCAGTGCATGTACAAGACACACACAATAGACCATCAAAAAAGTACAGGTGCAACACGGACTGCATACGAGCGCAACAAGGATTGTATGGGCGTGCGGCACCGCGGACTGTACTAGTGCACTGTGGATTGTACGGGCGCACTGTGGACTGAACACTACATGTTGACCATAGCACGGAACATGCTGTCAGCTGTTCTTTAAACACCGTGTGGGGCTGACCATAACTGTGGTTCTGCATTACCACCTGTATATTATAGCCTTAAGCAGCATTTTATGTTTTTTTGTCTTGTCTTGGAGTTAACTGTCTTGCACGACACAGTAACATAATCAGCAATGTACCAAGACAAAAGTACACTTTTTATTAGTCTATCTAATAAAAACAACAATCTTTATGGAAAATTTGGAACAAATTGCTCTGTAAAGTAATAAAAAGTTATAATTAAATTAAGCCATTAATTGAAAAAAAAAAAAAAAGTCGTTAGATTAATCAATGAGAAAATAATCGTTAGTTGCAGCACTACATGTGTAATGAAAGAACTCATTGGTCATCAGCATTTACAAACCAAATCGCATTTCTCTCTCCTCAGATAAACAGAGTTTAGTGCTTCACTTTGTGATGTTTTTCAGTCCCTGTGATACTTTTGCCTTTTCTTTCTTCCTCATAAGCAGCCGTATTTGTTTTGATATGGATGGACCGTGCATGTCCATGATTGGCTAATACGCCTCAATCACGCTCATCTGAACTTGGGGAGATTCACCAGTGACCAGACTCACATCTTTGTAAAGTTTTGGAAAAGTGTGTTTTCTGGATCCCAGACAAGTTTAGTTGAGTTCTATTTCTGAACTTGTTCCATGTGTGGTATGGTAGCTAGCACTTTCAACTCGCAGCAAAACAGATCAAATTCTGTGGCTCAGTGGGGCTTTATGCATGTTCTAACTGTGTCCACAAAACACACTTTGCAACATTCTCCATGGAGATAGATACATATTATTTTCCTGAGATCCAGAATACACAATTCTTCGATACATTACAAAGATGTGAGTCTGGTCACATTTGAATCTCCCCATTTTCAAATGGGTGTGATTGACAGGCGGATTAGCCAATCGAGAACATGCATGTCCATCAGTACCATAAAAAATAAAGGAAAAATATTGTGGATTTCTGCAGAATCAGTGAGCGAAGCACTAAACGCTGTTAATGTGAGGTGAGAGGCATTTTATTTTATGCCTAAATCATAGGCGACCAATGAGCTCCTTTGTTAAAAAAAAAAAAAAAAATCTGTTTGCACGATCATGTTTGACTGGGCCTGAGACACAATGGAGGGCGTGGAGACCAGACTGATATCCATCTGTATAAAAATACACAGAGATATTATTCTGGATTTGAGAGGCAAACATTTTACACCATGGTCAGTGAGAGCTGCCGTGCATTATTGTTGGACTTTAGGGGTTTAGTCGTACTTAAATCATGAATGATGTCAAAACTACAATCCTCCACTGGCTCTTCTGTCCCATCTTCCTAGAAAAGTTCCATGTTGCACCTTTACATCTGACCGTGCAGTGAAGCAGAGAGAGACATGTCCGGTCAGGTCTTATCTCCCCTGTGTCTGCGTTAGCGTGTTAGCTCAGTGGGTTTCTATTTCCTCTGTCCTTTAGCAGGTTAGCATTCAAAAACACAAAATCGAAAACACAGTTTGAGTTGCACAATATTATCAAAGTACAAAGGCTGCAATTATTTAAATAAGGACAAAATATCCTGTTTTTTACTGAAAAATCCTCTACATCATGCATGGGGTTTTTGTATTAGTTTGTTCATATTTCAGTCTTCCCTCAAATCTTAACACTCCTAGAGTTGTTTAGAATGTACACTCTGAACTTTTTAAAAATATGAAACAAATCTATCACAATCTGCGTACTTCAGAGCCATGCAGCCCATATTGTCTCTTTCCGTCTCTCCCATAGACTAAAAAGAAGTGGACTAAGGGAGTGTGACGTCACCCATAGCGTTCGGCTCACCAAGGCTAGCAGTTATGGAGGCGAATTTGGAGCCGAGTTCCATATTAGAAATAGGAATTGATTTACGGACAAAATAGCAAAATAAAACACCAGGATCATGTAGAGTGGGTTAATAGGAACATTTTAAGAAGCACAGATGTTCAACTCTCTGAAAAGTACAATTTCTTTAAAAAGTTAGTCAAGTTAGTTAAGTCAAGTTAAGTCCTCCACATTAGCCTGTTAGCTTGTTGCTGTCCTATCGGTCCTGTGTGTCGGCACTAGCCTGTTCCAGACTGTTGGAAACCAGTGGGCCATGCACTCAGGTGTTTATGAGATCTGGAAAGGTGACTCTGGCTGGGCGTGGAAAAATGTGCAAGAAAAATATATGAAACTTTTGAAGAGAAAATTTGGGTCTTATCATAAATAATATAAGGACTAACCTAGGACCAAACAAGGACTAATCCAGGACTAAACCAGCACCAAACATGGACTAAACCAGGACAACATCAGGTCTAAACCAGGTTTTAACAATATAGGTACACTCTATTGTCCCCATAGGGTAATTTGTCCTCTGCATTTGACCCATCCTTCAATGCTACTGGGGAATCTCCTTAGGAGCAATGGGGGGCCCCTGGGGGCCCATCTCCAGATCTTGGTGCTAGTCCTGGTCAGGACAACCTTAGCTGCCTATGGTGCATGTGTTTTGGGTTGATGAGGGAAACCGTAGTGCCTGGATGTAACCCACCCACATACAGGGAGAACATGCAAACTCTGCACAGAATGGGCAACCCAAGGATCAAACCCAGAACCTTCTCTCTGTGAAGTGTCAGGACTAGCCACTCAGCCACCGTGCCTATGACTACCTTTTGGTTATGATCATATAAGTTGAGAATCTATAGACCGCAAAATAATATATAGATGAGTTTAATGTCACACTGTGGGACATTCTGATTCAAGCCTTCTCATGGTTTGGGCCTAGTATAGTCCTGTTCTGATGTAGACATGCATTTGTTCTAATCTAGTCTGGTTTAGTCTACTCCTGCCTTAGTCCTGTCTTAGTCTAGTGCTGGTTTAATCTAGTCCTGGTTTAGTCTAGTTCTGATTTAGTCCTTGTTTAGTCTAACCTGGTTTTGTCCAGTCTTGGTTTAGTTTAGCCTTGGTTTAGTTCCAGGTTTAGTACCAGTTATATTTCAATGTACTGTGAGAACCTTAAAATCATATCAGAGGAATAATAGAAAACTCAAACTGCTGCTAATGCATCTCAGTAGCTTATTGTACTGACTCCAGTTTGAACTCAATGACACAAGAACTTATATTTACATATTTCCCGTGGATATCACAAACTTGTTTTTAAAATAATAGTCATTTTCAAGAACAGCACTGATTCCGCCTCCCTCCAAACATGAACCGCCTGACTTCAGTTCAAGGGCCCTTTGTTTGGACTCAGAGGTCTTATCTCAACATAATAAGTTGAGGTTTTTGTAATAAACATTTAAACGTCCCAGAATGACAGTGAAAATGAACTGTTCGCTTGTGCAACCTCTGCTCACATAAAGACTAGTGGGGCTCTGAAAAAAACGACAGCTCCTGCATGTGGAGCACGAAATCTGCACAAGATCAGATCAGATGGTCTTTATTGTCCCACCAGGAGAAATCTGTCTTGGGCGTGAAGTACAAGGTGTAGACATCAAACAGACAGTACAGTAGAGATAACAGAATAACGATCGAAAAAGAATGCACTTGTACAATCAGCTCGTTTCATAAAATTCACAGTCAGTACAGAGTTTAAAAAAAAAAAAAAAACCTTAAAGGTGCAGTGTGTGACTTTCCTGGTACGGGGTCCACCACAATCTTTTTTTCCACTGATATATTATTGCTTTAAAGGTTTCACAGTATGGCATTAAACCTTGTATTCAATTACAAGGGCTTTACTTCTCAAAAATACTATGAAAAACATGCATTGCTACAACGAGTGAGCTCACCTCTCCACAGATCTGACCTAGAGGCATGGTGGGCTTGTCTGTGGAAATTGATAAGTTTAATGCCATACTGAGGGACATTCTAGACAAAGCAGTAACATTTCCATGAAAACAAGCAAGTGGCAGACCTTCTAGCAGAAAGTTACACAGCGCACGTTTAAAAAGGCACATGCCAGCAGTGGTGTTCTGCTAGATTAGTAAACTTAGACTTAGACTTGGACTTAGACAAACTTTATTGATCCACAAGGGAAATTACTTGGATACAGTCGCTCACTCTTCACAATATAATATAATAACAGAGAGTAACAAAAATAGATGGTGTAGCAAAAAGAGCAAGAGACACGTGTCAAATGAGACATAATTATAAAAATAAATGTATATGTACAAGTCAAAATAAAATAATAAAATAAGTCATAAAATATAAAATAAACCATAAAATCACAGCTATAAACAAGAGACAAGAACGACAGTGCAAATACTCTGCTGATTGACAGGGCATAAGGTTATCTGTTACTTAAAGATTAAGTTATTGTACAGTTGTAGGGAGTATTATCTGTTACATAAGGGTGAGTTGTTGTACAGTTGTAGGGAGTATTATAGTATGAATGTAGTCCTGTATCTCTCACTGTTTGAGCGGAGCTGAAGGAGCCTGTTGGACAATGAGCTCCTCTGTTCCTCTGTAGTCTGGTGCAGAGGATGAGTTGTTGTAGGGAGTATTATCTCCTCAGTCCCTCTATAGTCTGGTGCAGTGGGTGAGTTGTTGTACAGCTGTAGGGAGTGTGTAGAATCCCTCAGTCGTCCAGGTAGAATCCATAGCAAAAGGAGAAATTTAATTTGTCAACTGGACATAGTTTATTTGGTTGAATACGTTTCGCAGCTCATCTAAGCTGCTTCCTCAGTTCTGGTCAGATGCTGGTGGACACTGCCTTATATCTGCTTGAAGGGAGGAGCTTAATTACAATGAAAATTACTCTGAGACAACACATATTTGTTTACAGTTTCTGTTAGTCAGGTGTGTCTATTCAATACGGAGTGTTTACAGTTTCTGTTAGTTAGGTGGGTCTATTCAGTATGGAGTGGGAGTGGGAGAGTAGTTAGCATATCCATTCAGGGCCATGATGGTGTTTTCACACCTCTGGACACGTCCTGGCTAGTCCCATTGTTTTCTCTGTTTGTTTTGATTTAGGTTTGAGGATAGAGTTATAGATGGGAGACAAATGATGTCTGAGACCTCCATTTCTGTTCAAGGAAGGATTCTCTGTCTTGACAAAAATAGCTTCTTTAACTCCCCTCTCAAACCAGTTCTTTTCTCTGGCCAAGATCTGGACCTCACTGTCCTCAAAGGAGTGGCCTGTGGCTTTTAGGTGGAGATGTATGGTAGATTGCAGCCCACCCTGGTTTTCCCGTCTGTGTTGATACATTCGTTTGAAAAGTGGCTGTTTTGTTTCTCCAATGTAGCGCTCACTGCAGTCTTCACTATACTAAATGGAGTAGACCACATTGCTTTGTTTGTGGCTCGGTGTTTTGTCCTTAGGATGGACCAGTTTTTGTCTTAAAGTGTTTGTGGGTTTGAAATAGACTGGGATTTCATGTTGTCTGAAGATCCTCAGTAGTTTTTCGGAAACACCAGCCAGGTAAGGAATAGTTACACCCTTTCTCCTGGGTTCTGGTTCTCTGTTGTCCTGTTTCTTGGCTCTCTTCGTTTTATTTTGAAAGCCCATTTAGGATATCCACAAACGGAGAGGGCTTCCTCCACGTGTTGTTCTTCTTTCTCCTTTCCCTCTGCGCTTGTAGGAGCCACTTGGGCCCTGTCTTGTAATGTCCGAATGACTCTCAGTTTGTGCTGAAGTGGGTGGTGTGAATCAAAAAGCAGATATTGGTTGGTGTGTGTGGGCTTCCTGAAGACCTCTACCTGGAGTCGCCGGTCTTCTCCTATCGTTACTGCACAATTTAAGAAGGCCAATGTGTTGTCCTTGGCATCTTCACGTCACATCAAGGAAGCAGCTTGGATGAGCTGCGAAACGTATTCGACCAAATAAACTCTGTCCAGTTGACAAATTAAATTTCTCCTTTTGCTATAGCTGTAGGGAGTATTATCTCCTCTGTCCCTCTATAGTCTGGTGCAGTGGGTGACCTCTACCTGGAGTCGCCGGTCTTCTCCTATCGTTACTGCACAATTTAAGAAGGCCAATATGTTGTCCTTGGCATCTTCACGTGTAAATTTGATGCTCGGATCTACAGAATTGATATGTGCAGTATAGGGTTCCAAATCTTGAATTTTGATTTTTGAGAAATTATCATCAACATAACAATATCAGTGCGTGGGTGGAGTGCCTGGACATGAGGCCAGGGCACTCTGTTCAAATTGTTCCATGTATAAGTTTGCAATGATAGGGGAGACCGGTGAGCCCATTGCACAGCTGTGGATTTGCCTGTAGAAGTTTCCTCTGAAGTTTCCTCTGAACTGGAAATACTTAAACAAATTTCCAGCAGTTGGCAGATTTGGTCAGATGCTGACCTCAGTTCTGGTCAGCATCTGACCAGAACTGAGGAAGCAGCTTGGATGAGCTGCGAAACGTATTCGACCAAATAAAGTCTGTCCAGTTGACAAATTAAATTTTTTTTTGCTATAGCTGTAGGGAGTATTATCTCCTCTGTCCCTCTATAGTCTGGTGCAGTGGGTGAGCAGGAGTGTCCATGATGGAGAGCAGTTTGTCCAGTGTCCTCCTGTCCCTTACTGTGACCTGAGCAGCCAGCCCCTTCTACGTTCTGTTCAAATCCAGAAGGGACTTTTACCGGACCATAGAGTGTGAAAACCCTATGTCCTAACTACTGTTGTTGCAATACCATTTTTTGGCATCCAATCCGATACCAATACTTGGCCTTGGTGTACTCACCGATACTGATACCCATCCGATACCATAGTGTGAAGAAGTACACTTAGGCTACTTAATTGTAATATAAAAGAGCAAAAAAATAAATCTTCTAAAAGGCAATTTTGAAAGAATTGCAACAATAAATAAGTTTTAGAGGACTAAAATAATGGTGAAATGTGTAATGATCTTGACAATAAGTAGTGCTGATTTAAGCACTTTTACATATACCACAGTGCGGATAAAAACAACAGTGAGGCCTGTAAAAAGACACTCATCCTTGGAGCACAGGGCTAATTATGCAGAGGAAACAGTTCAAGTCCGAGTTAGTGCTGTCGTTGTTGCCACTGTTGTCGGGCTGCACTCTCCCAGTTCTTTTACCAAGTTGAGCGTCCACACTAAAGGCTAAATAATCTGTTCATTTGTTTTTCAAAATAAAACAAAAAAATACGAAAACAAAAAAAAACAAAACTTTTTTTCTTCTTTATTTGTCTCCAAAACCAAATTCGTTTTTTCAGGTTTCGATTTTATGTTTAAATGAATAATAGAAAAAACGGATAACGGCCGTTTCATCCAATTTTGACCCTTAGGCAAGTTGAGTAAACCGGAAATGAACCTTTACTAGGAGCATAGACACGAATGATACACAGATTCATGTGGAAATTACGTTTTTTTGTTGTTGTTTTTTTTGCAGAAATAAGACAGTAACCCTAAGACCCGAAGACATGACGACAGAAAAAAATGTGTCATATACCATGTATGTTCTTTTTATTTAAAACAAAGTGACAATAGACTGGATGTAAATATTATTTTTCACCATCTGCCCGATCCGCGGTTGCACATCTCTAGGTTAAATGATGGTGATGCTAGTGTATTCAGCCAAAACAGAAACTATTGCTAACTTTATTCTTATGACTGGATAAATGAATGAATTAGGTGCTCCGTTTGTTCTTCTGCTTGAGTGCATGTTACAAAAATCGAGAACGGTCCAGCTGTGGCCTGGGTGTTTCTGTCATGATACAAGAACACCCATTAGGCGTTCTGGGTAGCGGCATTTCGCAAGGGATACTGGGTATAACGTCATTTGCCCGGGACTTTTTCGTATGGCAATGGAGCAGCTTTGACTGTTGATGTTGTGTGGCTTTGTCTTGATGAGAGACCATGATGTCAGTACGTTGGCTATTTATTTCGACAACATTAACTGAGAAGTGTTCTTATGTTGGCTGTATCACTGATATAGCTGCTGTTTCTTCTTAATTGTATCCAAATCCGATACGAACAATAGCGACACACATTCGGTGTTATCTCGTATATTAACAGCTAGCCAGAAGAAAGTTGTAAAGTTACATTGTTAAGTTGGATGCGATCATGTTAGCTGGAAAGAGCAGCCATACTGTATAACATTGGTGGATGTGATGCTTCGTTTTGGTGGTATGGAAGGTAACTTCATCTAACCATCTAAAGGTAGAGTTACAGAATGTGTTAAAGAATGCGTAGTACTGTTGTTAACATGTTTGATAGCACGTTCAGTGTTAGATTTTTAAGACATGAATAGCAACTTACACATCTTCCAAACCTTTTTAGCAACCTGGCACATGCCATGTCCAGTGGACTATGGGAGGCATCTTACTTGGCTGATGAGGTAAAACGTGTGGCTGGAGGGTGGTTAATTTAATTTGGTAAAGAGGCATACACTGGTACATGGGCAGGCTTTTGTGATCCTATGTAACTGTGATGGACCCTGATTGTTGCTAAATGCTTGCTGAAAGTGCATTGTAGCATTTTCTCTACGGTTAAAGCTACAAAATGAGTGAATTTCAGTGCACAGCCATGAAATGATAAGAATCAATGATAATCACAGTTGAATAAATCACATTTTCCCACCACAGGGCACATCCCACCAGCATGAGAGCAACAGCTGTGGGGTGTTTATGCTGATGGTGAGATGCAATATTTTCATAAATGATGACCAATGACTAGTTTGCAGAACGACTAACACAATTGTATGTTTATTTCAGTACGCAATGTATACTACCCTCCAAAAGCCGTATGAAGATCAGTGAGGTGAGTTCTTTCAAATCTCAATTGGATGTGTACTGTGAAATACAAGGCTTTTAATATAACATTATATTATGCAATACTATAATATTTTCCTAACTGGTGGCTAGGCTACCATTAACATGCACCAACAGGCCATACACTTAACTTTGTCTGTAAGTACTGCACTTACAGGAGGGGGTGGCTACATCTGTAAAAATGTACACTGCCATAGTTATCAATGAGTAAACAGTACTGTAATGTTTTTTGTATCAGGCAGTGAAGACATTTAAAGCATATCTTTATTTTACAGGAGGACATGCTCTCTATCAGGAGGAGGTGGTGTGGACAGCTCCTGGAGACCTTTTGCTTGAAAGGTGTTGCTTAATGCATTCATATTTTGCTATGTACTTTATATTTGATGCTCATGAAGATGGTAGCCAATCTCTCCCTCTCCCCCTCTCTAGCCCAGCAGGACAAACTGGCACACCCATCTCACCCTCTCCATCGGCCCGTGTCAGCCACACCGTCTGGTCTCTAAGCAGTGAAAGGTATTATATACTGTGGCCGTACTTTGCTATTTACTTGTATTTAGTGCTCATGATGGTAGCCAATCGTTTCCTCTTTTGCTCTTGTCTCTTGCACTCCAGCCCGACAGGACAAGTGGCACACTCATCTCACCCTCTCCATCTCCCCATCTCAGCCTCCAATCTCAAAGCTGTCGCCGCAGTCACACAGGTCACAACAAAGGACAGGCCATTCTTACTGCCTGAAGTTCTACAACGTATTATTGAAGAGACACTGAGGATGGACATGGCTATGCTTGGTGTATTCAATCGTGTCAAAATCATTCCAGGAATTGGAAAAGCCATTCCACCACTCCATTTATATAAATGATGTTTTAGCCAAGGACCTCAATCTCAAGAAAAACAGTCTGATATGTGTAACTGTTAGGAAAATTTATCAGACCGCTGGCCGTGGCAGCGATGTGGCATTACGCCTCAAAAGTTTTTCCAACAGAAGGAATTGGTGGGTTGCACGTCTGGTGAAGAGGCGTATAGCGTGCAGCAGGTATCAGATAGAAGATGTCTATCTACCGTAGTAAAGATGTTTTTTATATTACTCATGTCTTGTTTTATTTATGACCTGTTTAATTTTTTGTCACATACTGAGCCTGCAATGTTCAAAAAGTAAATTGTTCAAGAGAAATTATTTAAATGTGTCTTTACTGAAACATCCAATGTGCCAGTGGGAAACATAAGTGAACCCTTGGAGTCAAATAGCTTACTGTTTCATTAAGTGTCTGGTAACTGGATTAGAAATGCACCATTTCCCATTGCATGTCCTATTCTTCAACAACTTCATTTTTTCAGTAACTCACTTCACATATCTAGAGCAGAGCCATAGAAAGTTGTTTTCTCAAACGCTCTCGTAGAAGATAACTGACATGTAGACCTACTGCACAAACCAAACATTCAACATTAGCGACCATGGAGCCTCCCTGAAATGATCGTGTTGTAGCCTAAAAACAGACAGTCTCTAGTTGTAGCCATATCTCTCTGTCCATCTGCACTCACTATTCCTCTCTCTCTTTCCTCTCCTCTTTCTCTCTCTAGACTTTATAAAAACGTATTAGGCTAAACCTTCTGTAGCCGCTCGAGAGCAAAGATGTTTACACGAGCTAGTTCGATACTCGTTGAAGTCTGCCTGTGCTCAGTCCTAAACGTAAATCAAGTTGATTAAGATGTAATTGGACACACGTTATGGATTTGGTTTACTGGTTTACTCTATGACTAGATGTTATTTTGAAACTTCTATTTGAGAAAACTTAACTGTCTATTGAAAGCTGTTAATCCGGATGTTGATGTTGAGAGAGCCGGATGTTGACAGTGACGAGGAACGGAGCCCCCACCCACATGGGAACACCCATTTGTGTCCATAGCAGGAGAATGCCCGTTTGTGTCCATAGCACGAGAACGCCCGTTTGTGTCCATAGCAGGAGAACGCTCGTTTGTGTCCATAGCACGAGAACGCCCGTTTGTGTCCATAGCAGGAGAACGCCCGTTTGTGTCCATAGCAGGAGAACGCCCGTTTGTGTCCATAGCAGAAGAACGCCCGTTTGAGTCCATAGCACAAGAATGCCCATTTTTGTCCTCAGCTGGATGATATTGCAAAAATCATGGAGGTATTATATATAACTGGAGAGAGTGACCAAGTCCTGTCCTCCATCTGGGCTCGGTTAGTAAATTCAGCCAGTTTGTAATAAACGGCATCTTGAACACTGGAGCTCTGAACTGGCACCAGTCGGCTCTGACCTCTTAACCAGAGCTCTGCTCTTGACCCCCTGACAAGACTTTACTTGAGCGCCGCGAGTACGAATCCATCTTAGTACAACGTTTACTTTTTTTTACAGAAAAAAGTCCCCCACTTACTAATTGGTACCAATTTGTTCTAGGTTATTTTCTAATCATTATTTCATTCCAATTTTTTTATTTATTTTTTTTTATTTTACATCATTGAGACTTAAAGATATATTATTCAGGTACAATAACGCATGTTGAATAATCTCTTAGAAACCTTGGCAAAAGGAGAAATTTAATTTGTCAACTGGACAAAAGTTTATTTGGTCGAATAAGTTTCGCAGCTCATCCAAGCTGCTTCTTCAGTTCTGGTCAGATGCTGGTGGACACTGCTTTATATCTGCCTGAAGGGAGGAGCTAATTACAATGAAATTACTCTGAGACACACATATTTGTTTACAGTTTCTTACAGTTCAGTGGGTCTATTCAGTATGGAGTGTTTACAAACACTCCATATTGAATAGACCCACCTAACTAAACTCTGTCCAGTTGACAAATTAAATTTCTCCTTTTGCCATGGATTCTACCTGAACGACTGAGGGATTCTACACACCTCTTAGAAACCTATCTGAATTTTTGTCTGGTTATAGAGAGACATTTTGTTGTACAACTAAATTTTCTATAATCCATACAGGAGAGGGATACTTTTAACATTTCATCAAACAAGAACCACTGTCAATGCTGCTTTTCATTTATCTATTTAGTATTTATCAGCTTTATTGAACATTTAAAATGTAAAGTAATCAATAGGCAGAAATAATTTTGATGATGTAATTATGTAATTACATTATGATCTTATATCACTTAACTGGCTGTGTGTGTGTGTGTGTGTGTGTGTGCGTGTGCGTGTGTGTGTGTGTGAGTGCGTGTGTGTGAGAGAGAACAAATTTAATCATATGGAAAAGAACAGTATTTAGGGCCTCTCTTCTAACCTATGTTTCTACCATAGGTCCAAAAAGAAACTATTTGACAGATGACAACAATGTGGCCAAATTTCCCAGACCGGATGGTGATTTCAGCACCTTTGACCTCATCACCTGAAGTCACTATGAGGTACATGGTGACAGCGCCACTTCCCACTGGTCCGACTGTCCGCTTTTCTTTTCACCGCCCAACCAGCAGAGCCACAAGCTCCTGCTACTCAAGAAGCACCACCACCAAGAGCTTTGTTAGGTGATGAAAGGAAACTTTTACTCCTTGCTAAAATATCCTTTGTCTTTGTTAGTACTTATTTTTAGGCTACATTATTTGCAGAGGTGTGTCCAGTTCTGTTTGCTGGTAAACCCTTGCACATTATGGTTGAACAGTTCATCCAAATATCATAATTGTAAAATGGTCAAGTGCGATGTCCAGATGTACAGGATTTGCAGTTTTTGGATAAAGGTAAAATGTGTCACAGCATCACATTCTAAGTGAAGCATTCTAGACGTCCCATCCTAAATAAGGAGCATGAGGCCAACAATAACATCATACTCATCATACTCATCAGATTCATATTTCATTCAGTGAAAAACAAACACAAAAATTACTTTTCATTTGAATTACCGTTATTCAATTAATATTCTCAAATCATGGGCCATTTCAGTGGGTAGATGTCAGTGAGCACTGAACAGGAATGTGCACCCTCTGCCACAGTAATATTAGAATAACATCAATATATAATGTAAATAAAAGCCTTAACATGTTTCATTACACAGAATACTCGTAATACATAGTCTTTCCTAGAATAAAAACTAGCATGTGACACAGTGCTTGTATCAGATAAAATATTACTTGACTGTGTATGTATAAAAAAAAAAAAAAAAAAAAAAAAAAAAATCAGGAATGTCCTCATGGCTAAAGTGGTTAATGGAAAGCTGGAGACCAACAAAATGGTGATGCTTCTCAGAGTTTGAAGCTTGGACTGCAGGAGGCAATCATTTTGACAGATAGTCAGGGAAATGAAATAATGGATTCGGAAGGAACAAAGGGTATGTTTAAAATGATTGCTGTGTAAATGCTATTTTCTACAATCATTTTAGGAGCTCATCTACACATAGTTCACACACTTAAACAGCTAAATATATAAGTGTCTAAATGTATAGCCTAACCTAAGTGTAATTCTCACATTAAAGTACATTTTGCATCCATATCTATCTTTGGTGCTTCAAATCTGTATTGTAATGTCCCGTTTTTAAGTTTTAAGATGCCTGTACATTTTCACCAATACAGCAAATGTTTGATTGAAAGATAAGAAAATCAGATCAATTTTTTTAAATGGCAGGATCAGCATACTGGAAACCGAATTAAAGAAAAGTGTTTGCAGTGCCTAAACAGCAAATGGAGCTGCTACAAACCAACAAAAGAAAGAGGCTGAGGTAACTGGACTGAAGATTATTATTTTATCACTTTTTTCATTTCTCAATCCTTTTTTGCACAACATGTAGTTTCTTTTGGATGACATGTCAGCAAAGCCATGATGGTTCTTACTACTCTATGTGTAGTGGTTTAAGTAATTATTACACTCTAATTAAATGTTACATTATAATTCAAAATGTTTTTCAGTCTTAAAAAAAGATACTGGCTTTTAAGAGGTGATTGCCGGCATCGAGGAGGTTGTGGAAGCAGCCCAGGGACTGAAAGAAGTGTCCAAGATTATCAAGAGTTTGACTGGACGGTCTTTCAGAGGCTGAAGTAGCCTCTCTCAGACTGGTCTTGAGCTGTCTTGTCTGCACAGGTTGGTACTGTTTTACTATGGATCATTAGAAAGATGGAATGAGAGATCTGAGGCACTACATACACTTCTCAAAATGTTAAGTGCTTATTTATTATTCTTTTTATTTCGATTCATAAAATTTAATATCAGTTTGTACTATTGTTAATTTTACCTATGTTTTTTTAACTCCTGAATTTGTAAAGTGGATTGAGGCTATGTTAAATAGTGAATTTACACTTTATCTAACTGGGTTGATTGATTTGTTCCTGTATTGTTAGCATTGATCTCAAATGCTGTGTGGATTGACTTAATCTTTGGTCATCTTGATACAGAGTTTGGCCTACATACGGAGTTATTGTACTGCTATAGTCAACTTAACACAATGAAAATAAATGATAAAGTAGTTATTTTTTAATCTACAGGTCCTGCAGATAAGCCAATTTTCCACCTGCTGCAGAAGCTTTACTGGGTGTAAGGCATCAAGAGGTGGAACCACAGCTGTGATTACTGCCCGAAATGTCGGTCTGTAGATTTGGATAAAGGCATCCATGAAGTGGCTGGACTCGATGAGGCGCTGGCAGCACTGGGGAAGTTAATTGAATTATGGATTATGGAGACATAATTCCAGTCTACAATAGTGGCAACAATTGTCTGTTTATAGTGTACAGTTCTTCAGATTGAGTTTTGTAATGTAATGTCTAATGTGTTTTATGGCATTTTTTTTTTTTTTTTAAATATGATCCAAATGTCAGTTCATGGAAATGTTTCATTGTAATCTTGTTTACAAAGCACACAAACCTGCAGACAAGGGGGGAGCTATGGTTTTATGGGGTAAGCATGATTATATTACAGAAGCCCTAAGACAACTTAATGACACAAAGTATTATATTCTACTCTCCACTAATCCCATTCACTCCATAAAGTTGGAACTCAAAACACTATTGGACAATGCTCATGCACACAACTTTGTCAATGACAAAGAACGAGAGCTTCTCTTTCCCACACATTCTAGAACAGCAACCTTTTATATGTTGTCCAAAATTCATAAAAACCTTACTAACCCCCAGGGAGACCCATTATAAGTGGCATTGGTACGATAACAGAACCCACTTTGAAATATATAGACTTTATCATTAAACCTTTGACCATGGCCCTGAAATCATACCTTCAGGACTCTACTGATGTGCTCAACAAATTAGAGGGGATACACACAATGTCAAAAAACTCCTTTTTGGCTACCATGGATGTTGAAGCACTATATACTAACACAGATCACAGAGAAGGCCTGGAAGCTTTATAGTACTTTTTACAACAGAGGTCAGATAGTCCATCTCCCCCTACAGACTTTATAGTTAAACTCACTGAGTGGACTCTTAAAAACAATGTGTTTCTGTTCCAGGATCGACTCTACGTACAGACAGACTACTGGTACAGCCATGGGAGCAGCGTATGCCCCTAATTATGCAGGTTTATACATGGGCCTGTGGGAGGAGAAGTACATCTACGATCACTCAAACCCCTTTAAGGACAATATCCAGTGGTACGGGCACTACATTGATGACCTTTTTTTCCTCTTTGAGGGAACTGAACAACAACTCGTACATTTCCACAAGTACCTTAATAAGACAAACCCAAACATCAGATTAAGTTTGGAATACAGTAGGACCACTATAACCTTCTTGGACCTTCAAATTACGATTGATGACATACAGTACAGACCTCCATCTACAGGAAACCAAGTGACTGCAACACCATCCTTAGAGCTGATAGTTTCCACCCACGCTCTTTAATATCAAATATACCATTCAGCCAGTTTCAGCGCCTTAAAAGGATATGTAACACGGAAAAAGACATCAATATCCACTCAAAGGATATGCATAGGAGGTTCCGAATAAGAGGTTATAAGAAAGAAGATTTGGACAATGCGCTTTCAAAAGTTAATAAAATTCACAGGAAGGACCTTCTACGAAAAACAAAAGTTCTTCAATATTTTTCTCTACAAAGTATGGAGACCTTTCCTATAAAATCAAAAACATAATACAAAAGAATTGGAGCATTCTCCAAAGTGATCCCAGTTTGGTTCCTGTTCTTTAAAACACTCCTACCTTCACTTTCCGTAGGGCTCCCACTTTAAGAGATTGCCTAGTAACTACTTACCTACCTGCTCCTAAACATTCTACCTGCTGTCACAGAAACAAGGCACTTCCATATGTGGCTTTTGCAACCACTGTAATAATGTGGTGAAAACAAATACATTCAGAGATATATTCACTAACAAGCTCTACAAATGCAGAGGTTTCGCCACATGCAGTACTGCATTTGTTGTGTACAGGTTGGAGTGTGAATGTGGTTGCTTCTACGTTGGCAGGACTAAACGCAAATTTAAAGAACGCCTGGCGGAGCATAAATATGCCATTCGTACGCAGAATATTGACTATCCTACGGCAAAACACTACAAAATGGTTGGTCATAGTAGCCCGAATTCCTTAAGGGCCATGGTGATTGAGAAGGTACCGCAGAACCTCAGGGCAGGAGATCGACTTAAGCAACTTTTACAACGTGAGTCTTACTGGATCCATGAACCAGGATTAAATGAGGAAATGGACCTCTTACCTTATCTTTAACCTATGGGTTGCCTGTTTTCACATTTTGTGGTCTTGCCATTGTCTGTTATACTGATGTATAATTTTTATTGCACAAATGTATGTCCTGCTGGATTTTCTATATATGGGCGTGTGCCTGTCTGTCCATAGGCCATGGGTTGCAGGTGATCTGTGTCCAGATTGGTACACGCCCATATTATGTGATGCATCACTGTGTTCCCTATAATGTATGTATATAGATGATTTGCAGTGACGTCACTCTCAACATGTGCTTTTGTTTATACCGCCATCCTGGACGGCGAGAGAGACGGCAACGATCATGGATGGTAACACATCAAACAACTCGATTGCTCTGTCAAAAATAGCCAAGACATTGAACAGTTTCCACTTGGAAAGATATTTAGAGAAAGTTAAGGTGATCGACATTGATCCTTACTCTATAGGAGTTGATAAATTCTTTAGTTTCATCGATTATTTTCCAAAACCCGATTTGCATTATATGGATATATACAATTACCTGATAAACACACCATCCCGATTTTCTGGAGAAAAACTGAAAAGTTACAAAAGCTTGGACGCTTACAGTTATTTCATTGCTGGATGGGTGAAAAATGTACAAATCTGTCCCATAGACGTTGTTGTACCCGGTGACGGCGGTGTGCAGTATCATCAGGTAAGCTACTAGCTAGTAGTACACAATCCAGGCTGAGTATGAAATGACTGGTCCTGTGCATCAGAGCTACACATTGTTATGAATGGCCATGAATGGGATAACAAGCATTTGTTTGAAACCACATAAATTCATTTAAAATTGTAAAATAAATGTGAAAAATCTATTTATAATTTGAGAAATATTTCTTCTTTTATACTGTTGGCGACCAGTCTTTCCTTTTCACAGCAGCAACTCACTTGCTACGTCTCTCCTCGTCAACAGGGAACCGATAGAAACTGAGTCCAGATTCTTTAGTTTGACAGCTCTTACACCCAAAAGCACAACAATGAAAAACCATTTTGGCCACAATAATAAAAAAAATGTTTGAGAAAGAAATCAATGTAGGCTAGATAAAGTAAAACGTCAAATTATCGATACTTTTTCTCTTGACACTTCGTAAAGTTCGCGGCGTGGGCGTGTGGCACTGTGTTGGATTTTGCCGTCCAATATGGCGTCGTGAACAAAAGTCATGTGATGCGTGACGTCACCTGCAAATCATCTATACTTTTGTACTTTTGTATGGGTGATTTGTCACATGACAGTGTTGTCATGTGATTTGCACATTTAAATACCATCCACACACACCTGTGAATTTTACATGCCCTGATGAAGACGCAAGTCGAAACGCGTTGGCGTTTGACAATGAAGAAATAAAATTATAGCAATGCATATCGGTGTGCCGGTGTGCACTTATTTCAGTTATTTCATGTTAAAATGTATTGTGGCAGTCCGTTTTTATACTTGTTATGCTTGTTTATTGGAAAAATTAACAAAAAAAAACAAAACATGCAGTGTTCTGAACAAAATTCATATTTATTAATCTGCAATTGATCTTAAATTTCTTATAAAACAGCTGTAAATATAAATTATGCATATGCCTAGTTAGATATACTCCCACCTATATTTATCTTGCACGTTTTTCAGAGACACTTGTCAGGTACAACAATGCCTCCTGAAACATGCTGTAGTTATTGTTAACCACTGTTTGAAAAAGAAGAGACATGTGTGGAAAGCTCTCTCCACACACATGCTCAGCATGAGCTCAGTCTTGCTCTGATGAAAATGGGTCAGAGCCAAAGGCAGATACCCAAGTCAGGGAGGACTCCAGCTCCTCCTCGTACATGTGTGCTGCCTCAGCAGCATTGGGCAGCAGCTCTGTGGGAATTCTTGCTGAACAACTAGCAGCTGCAAGTTGGTTTGTTATCCCTCTGCCTAAAATTGGTAAAGATTTGTTTTTAGTTTTGGACAAAATGTTGTTAGTTTAAAAACTACACATAAATATTATCACACCTTACCTGGTATCCTACGGATATTTCAGGACTGCACAACTCTGCCAAGTCCTTATCTGACTCACTTGACATGCCAGGTTGGAAACACAACATTTTGTAATATTATCCTGCATGTCGAGTAACTTCTGATCCAGCAGGTGGACCAGGGCCTGTTTTGGGGGGTAGTTCACCTGATTGTTGACCTCTGGCCAAATTCTTTCCACTTGAAGGTTCTGTTTAAAGCACAAGAAAAAAGTCTAGTTTGATAACACTTAATATTCAAAACTTTTTTTACAATCCAAAAATCATAAAAGGCCACAGACAGTATTTATTTAACTATCTTTGCTGTCAGGTTTTATCTGCATATTACACACTGGGATGACTTTTTTCTGATTTAGGCTTGTAAATAATAATTTTCACTGGAAATAATTTTGCTTAATTTTGAAAGGTCAGCACTAATCATGTCAACTCTAAATATATCAACCAACTACAGTACTTAAAATCTGTACCTGCCCAGGGGCTGCAGATTTAAAGTAGCCCAAAGCTAAATCTGACATAAATAATCTTTTCTCATTTGAGATTAAAGTATTTGTGCATGGTCCCTGTTTCATAAAAAATAAATAAGACAAAAGTTACTTATTATCTTTATATGTAATCAGTAGGACAAAATTCACCCTTGAAGAGTTTGTCTGCAGGTAAGGAAGACTGTTGATGTTATGTCTGTGTTGAAATAGCTTTTCTTGCATGTACAGGGTAAAATAAAACTCCCTGCCATGATTGACTCTGACTTGGTCCCACATTCCGTTCTTAGCAACTGCTTTCCTGTAATAAAGAAATTTGCAAATTCTATGGATACATGTATCATTATATGATAAATTCAGACTTTCACATTCACATTCAAATGCACATTGTACACGCAGGGCCTGATTTACGAAGATCCCAAATAAAGGAACTAAATTGTGTGCACAGGGCAACAGATTGTGTGTTTAGTTAGCGTGCGTGTTGCAGTGATCTACTAAGAGTAAGGTTTTATTTATAGACGCGTCAGCAAATTCACCTTCGAGTTTGGTAAATCACAATGTGTGTACGCAAACCTCAGTGTGTCGTGTTAGTACATCAGTTTGCACATTTTTTTACAGGTGATGTCAAGTTTGTACATGTTTTTACATGCACACAGCTTTAGTAAATCAAACCCACAGTGCAATAATGTAGTGCTTATTATTTACTTTATTTTTAGCCTTGACTGTACTTGCCTGTAAACTTCCTCATAAATAATAAGGTTGTTCTTCACTGGCATTGTGGATTCATCAACAGTTTTGCTGCTGAAACCATCAATAGCTAAGACATGTGTCACTCCAAACATTCCCAGCTTCTCATTTTGGTCTAGATGCAGTTTGTGACTCATGGTAGGGAACTGGATTTAGATTACGTGCTCCCTAATAAGTACAATGCAATCAGTCAAAACTGCAATAACATTAAATCAGCTAAAATATTCAAATTACTCACAAACATAATGCATGCATGTACTGCTAATATGCAAATTTCATGAGGTCACCAATTTCAAAAATCATCTTTTGGCTCAAAAATATAATTAATGTAGGTGATTTACCTGGCGACACAGCTCATTATATGGTTGGTGAAACTCCTCCATCCTTCCTACTCGAGGTTCACCTGTTTTAACTCCCACAGATGACAGGTATCCTGCCATGAATTTTCATCCATAAGTTGGACCTGTCTGTCAAGACAAAAACAATAAAAAGAGTTAAATTAAAATTTGTCATTTTGATCACACAGAATGCCACACCACACAACCACATTCAACTACAACCACATCTAACCTTGATTAGAACTGGGGTCTACTACATGAGGGGTATGCCAACCTACCTGAATACGTAAAGCAGTGGTTTCCAAACTTTTTCTGCTGGGGATTCCCTTCTGGACCTAAGAATATTTTTGCACCCCTCCCATACAATAAAATCAAACACAAATATAAATAAATGGAGCAATTAATAACAAATAAATATCACTCCCTGTTATAATATATAATGTCAGTTGTGTGCGTGTGTACCGTGTGCGTGAATAAAAGAGGGTGGAGGGGGCGAGAGAAAAAAAAAAGAACAAAGTTTGGATGACACCTGGTGTTAAAAAGGGCGGCTGCTCCTTTAAGGAGCAATCACTCGTTCTACTCAGAACACCAGTGCGATGATTATTATTATTACAAGATGGTAAAATTGCAGCGCAACTTGAAGTGAATTCATTGTATATGTTTGAGGCAGTAGAACAAAATCCTGGACGATTTTGAAATTCTGCCCGGACATATTTTTAGGTCTCAAGCTTGAGCTTTTTTCTCTCCCATCAGGGACAGAATCTGGGATGTCTGGTCACCTTAGCTTTTGGACCTAAACTTAAATTGCACTCATCTAACATTTTAGGCGATCAACAAACACTTAACAAAATAACACTATTTCCAAAAAAATATTTATATGAAAAGTGTATATGTATAGCTTGCGCATGCTTACAGCTTACACTTACTTTATGTATTGATGACAGGAGAGCAGTTTCCAGTTCTGCGTCTGATACATCTGATACGCCTGAGTTGGTGTTGAGCAAAGAGTTTTCTCACCGACATTTCCGAGGATCTTTGAATACCTCAGTGCTGTAGCACATTAGAAATCTCAGCATGCATTTTTCCATCCTCAAAAAGCTGTTTAATCATGCAATAATGATCCTCAAGTCCAGCAAGTCCAGCGACCATTAGGTTCATTTACGGTTTACCCAACTTGCTTAAGGGTCAAAATTGGATGAAACGGGCCGTTATCTGTGTTTTCCATTATTCATTTAAACACAAAATCGAAAACTGAAAAAAACAAATTGTTATCCGTTTTTTCATTTTGGTTTTGGAGACAAATAATGAAGAAAATAGTTGTTTCTTTGTTTTCTTATTGTTGGTTTTATTTTGAAAAACAAATGAACGAATGACACACGGATTCTAAATGAAGGTATCAAAGAGGAAACACAAATGTCTTTTCTGTTATTATTAGCATGTTTTACGAGTCTGCAGAGCCTCCACAGTCTTAATTTAACCTGTTCTGAGTGTTAGCGGTAGCATTAGCGACTGAGGTGAACAGCAGAGGCTCATTCTACTGATCCGCATTCAGGAAAATACACAGTGGTATTGGATCGGTGATTTCATCTGAGTACTTGTCGGTATCTGTACCTGAAAAATGTGCAGTATCTGAGCTTTCGGAGTATCGGAGCAACCCTAGTCCTAACTTGAGACGATCCATACACACAGAACAAAACATATCACTTATTTTACCTGAGATAAATAATAGTTTGGTGTTTCAATTGTTGATTCTGTAATAACCTGTGCTGTTTTTTTTTCCTTTTTCACACGTAAGCAGCCATGTTTGTTTCTTGACGTGAACAGAGCATGCGTCTCTCTGATTGGTTAACCCACCTGTCAGTCACTTCCTCTGAAATCAGGGAGATGGGCTACAGCTCCAGATCCACTCATCTTTGTAAAGTTTTGTCAAAGCGTCCTCTGTGTCATGAGGGATTGCATGTGTATGTGATGGACCGTCTTTCTTGCCGTGAGCGTCCTCATGTGGGACCGCGGGCCGCACCTTCGCTTGTGCTGTTTATGGAAAATGAAGCGCAGACACAAAAGCATCACGCTCATTGCTCACGGAAACTATTTGAGCGATGTTCAAATGTGATGGTTGGACAAACGAGAGACAAAGAGCAGGTCAGGGGCAGAGAAAGAATCGCATATTTTCCACATTTTGGGAGATTTTTGTGGAAAGGGTCAAGTGACTGTCAAACAAAGTCAAGATAAAAATGCCCTGAAAATATGACATGTATTTTTCACATATTATCATCATTCTAGCGATTCACACAGGCAAAAGTGAACACACAGCTCTGTAACTTTTCTGGTAGAGGTTATTCCGCCAGCTTGTCTCTAATGAGGTGTAATTATTTTGCCTAAAATGTTTCCCAGTACAGCATTAAACTTATCCACGGATGTTTGCGTTTTAGTGCTCAGAAACACCTTGACAAACAGACATTCTTACTGTGAACTGACTCGCCTCTCCACAGATTTACCTGTAACTTTGCCTGCCAGTTTAATGCCATAATGTGGAATATTCTACACCAAACAACAAAAACAGCATTCTGTAGGCAAGTAATAGGTAGCAGATGGGGCAGCTAAGATGAATTTTGTTAAAATGCAGATTTTTGTTGTAATACCGTGAGTTCTTGAGTCTAATCATTAATAGAAATCAGATCCAACATTTGTGAATTTACCTTTTGTATATGTGGAGTTATTATGATGGATTCAGGAGTAGGACCACGCCTCAGGAATAGGACAACGCCTCAACTTCCCCTGCTCCACCCCACATTTATACTTTTATACATTTATTCAGACCTACCCCGACAACACCGTCTGTCTCCGCTCTCTCAACCCCCTCTGTCCAACCCCGTGTCTCTCGTTCAACCTTCACCCAGGAGACATCATCTACAAAAGCCTGAATCGGCTGGGATGACCACCTGAGACAGAACCCCCTCCCAGCATCACATCTATCCATCGTCAGTAAACATCTTTATCGTATTCCACTGGTCCTTGCTAGTGTATTAGAATGTAAGTAATAGGGAAAACTGAAGTATGAAATCATCATGTTCTAGAAAATACTTTGCAGCTGATGTCATGAACATTCCCAGGGCTGTAAAGCTAACTGAAAGCACTACTCGGTTGGAATCTCTATTACTCAAGTTAGACTTTAATCTGAGCTTCATCCGACCAGAAAGAGAAAGAAAGATTTGACTGGAACTACAACAGGTGAGCTGATTTGTGCTTCGTCACTTTCACGTTTTTGTTGAAAATGGCTCCTGAAAATGTGCTGTTTAAATCCATTTAGTACTTTTTCCTTGACTCTTGAGACGATCTTTAAACTTTTTTGTCTGTGTTTGCTAATGTGTGCATTGTGTCACCATGGAAACTGCCGGACATTCCGTCAATAGAAATGCGTTTTAGAACACCCCCAGTGTGAAGTCACTGCAAAGCATCAATATGGTGCCGTTTTTGAGGACAACTTACAGGATTCAAAAGGTTTAATGTTTTGTTTTGAATTGTGAATTGCTATAGTAACCGTGGTAACTTTTATCATTCTGAAACCCATCTCTACCCTTCATGGTTTATTCCCTAATTAGCTGGCATAGTTTTTAGTATACCATTCTCCTCTCTCTCTGGAGGTCCTCGTTTATACTGCATTCCTCTGCTGTCTTTAATATCTCCCATAACATGTTTTATGAAGCTGACATCATGTGCTGACGACAGACTAAATGCTTTTTATACTCTTGCCTATACGTTCTAATGGAGATGCTTCCTCCAAAACAATTCACACATGTTCGACTAATTTGCATCAAGTTTCCTCTGTCTCCGAACAGCTCAAAACCTTTTCCCCTCCCAATGAATCTCCTCCTTGCTTTAAAACTGCATAACTTTTCTAGTGGAGGCTCCGTCAGATGCTTTTGTACATTAAGACGTTATTGCTTTGTCTGGAATGTTTCACAGTACGGCATTAAACCTTTCCATCTTCACGGAGACCACACCAGACCAAGTTAGAGGTCAGATCTGCGGAGAGGCGACCCCGCTCACAGTCAGAATGTCTGTTTTTCTAGGTATTTTTGAGCTATAAAACCACTCGTAATTGAATAAATGTAAAGTAGAGCTGTTTAATGTCATACTGTGGAACATTCCAGGCAGAGCAATGGCATATCCATACAAACAAGCAGTTCAAAAATGTTAACGTTTATATCTGATTTTTACAGTCTTATAATAGTATTGTAGTCCATTTGAAGTTTGCAGTTTGCAGTGGTCCAAAGTTCTTCCTCACCTTATGTATTCTGAGCATCCTAATTACTCACCATGATGAGTTCATCAGCGCTTTTCACAACTTTCAGACACCAGAGCGGAGTTTTCCTGTGACAGCAAAGCTAACAACATCTAGCATGCGAATTAGATGCAGACAGTACACAGTGGACTTATTTTGACCTCAGAGCTGCTTATACAAGATATCTGTACTGGGGCAAGACACGTTTTGCTCAAATGTAGGTCAAAATCAGGTACAAACACTTTAGAAGGTGAAGGTGCACTTGTTACTTTTCTGGAGTTCAGTTCATCTGCTTGTCTCCATAGAGATAGTACTGTACTGTTAGACAAGAATGTTCCACAGAATGGCATTAAAGGTCCAACATTATGCAAAACTAGCCATGTTAGAATTGCCTCCTCAAAAACAGACCTGGAGTTGTGTTTTGTTTCACTCACATGTTTGAGTAACTCTTTATTATTAGTCTGTTTACATCTCCAAAGCTCAAAATGCTCTGTTCCACCTTGTGATGTCATGAAGTGGTAATTTCCAGTTAACAGCTCCTTTTACCTTTAGTTCAGTCGAGATCGGCAATTCCAGGTCTGAACTCATCCAAATGATTCTAGTGAAGGTGTGTGGAGTTTAAAAACATGTTGGAGCACTTCCTTTATTGCCAAATTACATCACAAGGTGGAACAGAGTGTTTTCTGTTTGAGCGAAGAACTCAGCCTAAATAAGCAGGGATGTTTGTGATCCGGAAACAACATTATAACAGATCAGAAAATAGTGTAATATGGGCCCTTTAAATACATGGGAAAATAACCCATGAATAACCATGTTCTTGTCTCCATGGAGATGTTTTGTTTTGCCAAGAATGTTCCACAGTATGGCATTAAACAAATGTCTTGTCTTAGCTCTCTCCTGGAGGTCCTCATTTATTCTGCACTTCTCTGCTGTCTTTAATGTCTCCCATGACATGTTTTATGAAGCTGACATCATGTTCTGATGATAGACACAAACCTTGAGATGGTCCAACAGCGATGAGCCAGTTTATGAGAGCGAAGGGAAACTCACAGCTCCCAAAATGTGCCTGGCCCAGATCAGAATGACTCAGGACTCTGCCAAACCAACAATAACTCTCCCTAATTCGAACAATATGAAGAAGCGCAGGTGGTCTCTTTAAAGGGGGGGTATTATGGAGAAGAATGGACTTTTGGGAGCTTTCTACGTGTTATATCCACAGACTGTATAAAGAAATGGACTAAGGAAGTGTGACGTCACCCATAGCGTTCAGCTCCAGTCAAATGAAGCTCACCGAGGCTAGCAGTTATAGGGGAACATTTGAAGCCTAGTTCCATATAAGGAATAACAATTGATTCATGGACAAAATAGTGAAATCAAAACCCCAGGATCATGTAGAGAAGGCTAATTTTAGAGAGAGAAGGGCGACGGTTACTTATCTTGATTTTGATGCATGCTCATATTTGCCTACTGTTTCTGAAACTTGCGTTGTGACACTGCAATTTCCCCATTGTGGGACAAATAAAGGATTATCTTATCTTATCTTATCTTATCTTATCTTATCTTATCTTACCTTATTCAATGTAAAGTCAATTGGAGCTAGAGTCAATTGAGCCGGAGGCATCCCCATGCTCACTTCCTATTGTAGGTTAGCTATGTCCATTTATGTTTGTAGAATCCCTCAGTCGTCCAGGTAGAATCCAAAAGGAGAAATTCAATTTGTCAACTGGACAAAAGTTTATTTGCTCGAATACGTTTCGCAGCTCATCCAAGCTGCTTCTTCAGTTCAGGTCAGAACAAACAAAGCAGTGTGGTCTACTCCATTCAGTTTAGTGAAGACTGCAGTGAGCGCTACATTGGAGAAATAAAACAGCCACTTCACAAAAGGATGTACCAACACAGACGAGAGAGCCAGAGTGGACCTCCGTCTGCCGTACATCTCCACCTAAAAGGACCTCAATCTGCCGTACATCTCCACCTAAAAGCCACAGGCCACTCTTTTGAGGACAGTGAGGTCCAGATCTTGGCCAGAGAAAATAACTGGTTTGAGAGGGGAGTTAAAGAGGCTATTTTTGTCAAGAAAGAGAATCCTTCCAGCAAACAGCTGGAAAACTGGCTGTAATGTAACTCCGATTGTACAAAATAAGTACGGCTGATAATTTAAACAGGAAAAGACAGGGCCCAAAGGCTGAGTTAAGCATGGGAAACATATGGAATCTATAGGTAGGAAAAGAATCCTTCCTTGAACAGAAATGGAGGTCTCAGACATCATTTGTTTCCCATCTATAACTCTATCCTCAAACCTAAATCAAAACAAAGAAAACAATAGGACTAACCAGGTCAGGTCCAGAGGTGTGAAAACACCATCATGGCCCTGAACGGTTCTACTAACAACACCCCCACTCCCACTGCATATTGAATAGACACACCTAACTAACAGAAACTGTAAACAAATAGGTGTGTTAGTCTCAGAGTAATTTCATTGTAGTTAGCACCCCCTTCAGGCAGATATAAGGCAGTGTCCACCAGCGTCTGACCAGAACTGAAGAAGCAGCTTGGATGAGCTGCAAAACGTATTCAACCAAATAAACTTTTGTCCAGTTGACAAATTGGTTATGGTTATAACGTTCCCTCATCAAAAACATGCCCTCTTGACGGTTAGTAGTACAATTCTGTCCAATGCACCCATGTTTCCATGTGACCATTCTCCATAAATATACAAAAACATGATACAAAACTGTACACAGTGACTTCATAAACCTGATGTGATGGGCAGTAGTGTCATTAGTGGGACACACACTGATTGTGTTGTGCTCGCGCTCTGAAGGGGAGTGACTTAGTGTGGAGAGCAAAGGGCGGCGGGACTCAGAGCATCAAAAACGAAACTGAACCTTACTAAACATGTTAATATGTTGTTTTTTGGCAAATATACCATTTTGAAAACATTAAAAAGGTAACATGGTGATCTAAATATGTTCTGTGAAGTGTAATACCCCCTCCTTAAACTGAGATCTGGAGAGGTGCAAACAGCTGGAAAACTGTCTGTAACGTAACTCCGATTGTACAAAATAAGTACGGCTCACAACATTTATACGTACTGATAATTTAAACAGGAAAAGACAAGGCCCAAAGGCTGAGCTAAGCATGGGAAACATGGAATCTATAGGTATTTATTTGTGTGGAGAGGGAGCTTTAATGTAAACTCATATAAATCTGTCTCGTGGGGGAGAGATGAAATTAAATAGTAAAGTGATATTGTTATCTTGTGTACAGTTTGCCCTTAAACAGAGCCTGGGAAATATCTGGATTTTTTTTTTTTTTTTTTTAAAGGAAAGTACAGTTTAATCAGGATTTCATGGGAGAAGTCATAACTTTCATTTCAAACTCCATTTTGATATGAAGGAATAAACAGATTGATACAGATTCCAATACCACAGTGATAATAAAAAGTATTCTTTATTTTCACAATAGGATGTGATTTTTAACATTAAATGGTAGTACTTTCTTTTCTATTTCCACGTGGTGTTATATCTGTGTAATCCCTCAGTGGTCCTGTAGGTTCCATAGTGGTCCATGGGCGTATACCTTAGTAGTCTATGTGCTCTTATACTTTATACTCATTCTAAAACTGTTCATGAAAGGTTCATTTCTGTCCTGTCAATGGGACTTTTTTAGTATTGATACCTGCTCAAATGTTTATCCAGTTTCGATACTAATTTTAGTATCAAAAAGTATCAGATTTTCAATACTTTTGACAACCCCAATGTGTAGTATCTAGTTACTGTATAGCCTAAAAGGTACACTATGTAACTTTTCTGGTTAGAGTCCTTCACCTGCTTGTAAATGTTATACAACAAAAACTTATCTATCCAGTATTTAATGGTCCTAAATTCCATGAAATTGACTCTTGTGAGCTTTAAGTCATGTTATAATGTTGTTACCTCCTCAAAAACAGACCTGGTGTTGTGTTTTGTTTCATTCACACATGTTTGAGTCAAGTTCCAAAGTTCAAAATGCTCTGTTCCACCTTATGATGTCATGAAACAATAGTTCACGTTAATAGCTCCTTTTGTTCAGTAGAGATTAGCAATTCCAGGAATTAAATGATCCAAATGATTCTAGTGAAGGTGTATGGAGTTCAAAAACAGTGGAGCACTTTCTGTATGAGCCCTTTAATCTGCAGTGTTAAAAAAAAAACAAAAAAAAAACTTGAAACACATACATTCTTACTATGAACAGGGTCACGTCTTCACAGAACTCACCTGTAACTTGACCTGGAGGTGTCACCACATTCATATTAAGCAAGGTGGGTGAAGTGTCTTGCCTAAGGACACAGAACTTGATCCGAGCGGGAATCGATCCTCCATCTACAATGTGAACCTTTCCTGTAAAGAATTTGTAGGGCTTAGCTATCTCCATGACAAGCAGTGGGGACTACCAGACCAAATTACAGGTTAGATCTGTGGAAATATGACCCATTGACTCTGAGAATGCATGTTTTAAAGGCATTTATGAGCTGAATGTTGGATAGGTAATTTAATGCCATACTGTTGAACGTTTTAGTCAAAGCAATAACATCTCCATGGAGACATGCAATAGGCAAACCATTCACCAGAAAAGTTACATAGTGGAGCTTTAAAGTGGTCCTTACATTGTTATAAAGCACAGATGTTGGACCCAAAACCAAACCAAAACTCAAGTAAGGTTAAGAGGTTTATTGTACAGATGGAAGTGGAAATGGGCAAAGGGGTCCGGTGGAGGCAGGCGGGCACAAGGCAGGCGGGTCTGGAGGAACACGAGCCATGAGATGAACAGGGGAGCCGAGAGGGGAGATCCAAGGAGCGCTGGGAGTAAAAAAAAAAATTACAAAAGGAAGAAACGCCAAACCCCAAGACCTTGCGAAGCATGAGCCATGAGCTAGTTACCGATGTGGTAAAACTGACGAACTGGCAGGAAGTGGAGGAAGAACCGAGCAGATATAGGCAGGAGTAGATTGGGGATGAATCTCAGGTGTGTGATGACCAGGAGGCTGCACCTGGCGAAAGGCGACTCCTCCCAGGCAGGTGAGACGGACAAACAAAGAAGAGAGGAGGAAAGGGAGAGACTGGAGGATCATGACATACATTGGTCTTAAAGGTCCTATATTACGTAAACTTGACTCTGTGAGCTTTCAGCCATGGTAGAATGTTGTTACCTTCTCAAAAACAGACCAGAGTGTTTTCAGTTTGAGAGAAGAACTCAGCCTAAATCTGCAGGGTTTGTGTGTTAAACATGTGTGAATGAAACAAAACACAACTCCAGGTCTGTTTGTGATGAGGAAACATTAGAACATAAACCAGAAAACAGTAAGTCAGATGTTGTAGTGGCAAATATCGCACTAAACTAATCTGTATCTTGTTGTTGGAGGAGGCACCAAACAGCCCATAGTTGAGTAAAAGTTTTATTTATCATTTTTAACATTTCATATTTGCGTTTAGTGAGGGGTGCACTCAGCGGTCAGAGCGGAGAGGAGTCCAGATCCACCAGATAAGGAACATCTTTACATGAAGGGAGTTTATACAGTTTCTAATTTAAAGTGCATCTGACAGATGTTCATGTTTTTTTTTTAGTTTTTTTTTTTTTATTCTAACTTGGTTTGGTGGGATAGGCCCTGTGGTCAATATTTCTCATAATTTTACATCAGTTAAGCAGCAGTTTGTGGAAAAAAGTTGAGAAGAAAAGTACAAAAACACAGGAAGTAACGTTGAGTTCTAAAACATCCATTCATCCATTTTCTTCCGCTTATCCGGGGCCGGGTCATGGGGGCAACAGTCTAAGCAGGGACTCCCAGACTTCCTTCACCCCGGACACTTCCTCCAGCTCCTCCGGAAGGACCCCACACCTGGAGTTGTGTTTTATTTCCTTCACATGTTTGAGTAACTTTATTATTTGTCTGTCTACATCTCCAAAGCTCCAAATGCTCCATGTTATCTCATTTAGTGGTAGTTTTCATATTAACAGCTCCTTTTGCCTTTTGTTCAGCCGAGGTGATTCTAGTCAAAGTGTGTGGAGTTTAAGAACACAGTGAAGCACTTCCTGTATTACCACATGACATCACAAGGTGGAACAGAGTGTTTTCAGTTTGAGAGAAGAACTCTGCCTAAATCTGCAGGGTTTGTGCATTAAACTCTTGAGATTACAGTCGTTTAAAGCGAACAAGGTTGTAAGTATGGATCTATGGTTATAACTGTATATCTCACTAACTGCCGGGCACTGCTAACGCTAGCTGAGCCTGTCTTAGCGCTTTACTAACCTCCCCCGTACGCGCTGTCACAGTTATAACCACATTGTCCATGCTTATAACCCGGTCGCTTTAAACAGCTGCAGTCTCTTTCTAAAGGGCCCATACACTATATTCTGATCTATGTTCTAATGTTGTTTCATCAACACAAACCGACCTGGAGTTGTGTTTTGTTTCATTCACACAAACCCTGCATATTTAGGCTGTTTTTCTCTCAAACAGAAAACACTCTGTTCCACCTTGTGATGTGCTAATACAGGAAGTGCTCAGGTCTTTAAACTCCGTACACCATACACATACTCCAATCATTCGGGTGGTCGTTTCAGCTGGAACTGCCCGTCGCTACTGAACAAAAGGTAAACCAGTTAACTTGAAAACTACCACTTCATGACATCACAAGGTGGAACAGAGCGTTTTGAGCTTTGGACGTGTACACAGACTAATAATAAAGGGTTGTAACAAAACACAACTCCAGGTTTGTTTTTGAATGTTGAATGTTTATGGTAATATTTGTGATTTTTCTGTATTAAAGAGGGAATGTATCTGTTTCTATTGGTAGAGAAATAACCATTTTTGTTTAATTGATTTGGGGGAGGAGCCTCGTACTATAGAAGTTGTGTGTGTTAAAAGGAAGAGCTGTGTGCACCGCAGGCAGCAGCTCCAGAGCTATCCAAGGCCTGCTTCACATATACATCTATACTTAATTTTTTCACCATTTTGTTCACTTTCTTTGTCTTCAATATGAACCCACGACAGGAGGTGACAACATTACAACAAGACCAAAGCTCACAAGAGTCAAGTGTTGTCTGTAAAAAAAGAGGAAACTATAAACTTTATAAAGTCTAAACCACAAACCACTCTAAACTAACTTCACAAATGTTTAAGGACTAAATCTAGACTGAACCAGACTGAAAGTAACTAGACTCCCTGCTGTGAGCGAGACTATAGCTGCTCCCTTTTTCGCCTGTTCCTCTACCTCTTTCTCTCTTCCTTTCTCCTCCTCTCTCTCCTCCTGTCACCCCCTCTCTCCTCCTCTCCCTCTCTCACCCACATTCTCCTCCTTTCCCTCTCTCCTTCTCTCAACCTCTCTCAGCGTCTGTTTTCTCTCCCCTCTCTCTCCTCTTCTCCCCCACTCTCTCCTCCACTCCCTCGCTCCCCACTCTCTCCTCTCCCTCTCTCCTTCTCCTTTTCTCTCTGCCCCCTCACCCCCTCTCTCCTCTTCTCCTTCTCTCCCTCTCCTTTTCTCTTTACCCCGACCCTCTCTCTCCTCCTCTCCCTCTCTCCTTTTCTCTCTGCCCCCTCACCCTCTCTCCTCCTCTTCCTGTCTCCCTCTCCTTTTCTCTCTGCCCCCTCACCCTCTGTCTCCTCCTCTCCCTCTCTCCTTTTATCTCTGTCCCCACACTCTCTCTCTCTCTCTCTCTTCTTCTCTCAACATCACTCAGCCTCTCTCTCTCGCTCTCCTCCTCTACCCCCACTCTGCTCCTAACCCTCTCTTCTTTTCTCAACATCTCAGCCTCCCTCTCTTTTTTCTCTCTCCTCCCCCTCTCTCCATTTCTCCCCCACTCTCTCCTCCACTCCCTCTCTCTCCATCTCTCCCCCACTCTCTCCTCCTCTCCCTTCTCTCCCTCTCCTTTTCACTCTACCCCCTCACCCTCTCTCTCCTCCTCTCCCTCTCTCCTTTTCTCTCTGCCCCCTCACCCTCTCTCCTTTTCTCTCTATCCCCACACTCTCTCTCCTCCTCTCCTTCTCTTCTTCTCTCAACATCACTCAACCTCTCTCTCTCCTCCTCTACCCCCACTCTCATCCAAACCCTCTCTTCTTCTCTTAAAATCTCAGCCTCTCTGTCTTTTTTTCCCTCTGTCTTTTTTTCCTCTCTCCTCCTCCACTCCCCCTCTCTCTCCATCTCTCCCTCATTCTCTCCTCCACTCCTCTCTCCATCTCTTTCCCACTCTCTCCTCCCCTCCCCTCTCACCCTCTCTCCTTTTCTCTCTGCCCCCACACTCTCTCTCTCCTCCTCTCCCTCACTCTCCTCCTCTTCTTCTCTCAAGATCTCAGCCTCTGTCTTTTTTTCTCTCTCCTCCTCCTCCTCTTCCCCTCTCCCTCTCCTTTTCTCCGTGCCCCTCCCCCTCTCTGCTCAGCGCTTGTTAAACTCTGGTTCCACATTATCACTCCTGTTCTTCGGGACACAAAGGTGAGACGTCACAGATGGAGTGACACTAAACACACTCAGTCCAGCGCCGATCCAGAGTCAACACTGAACCGAGAGGACCAGAGAGACTGTCGTTTAGAATCTTTTGTTAGAACCATGACATCACTGTGGTATTTTAATTGTCAGTTAGTTCGCTGGAACACAAAAGAACGTTTTCTGTAAACGTATGAATGACTGTTTTTTTTTTTTTTCTTTTTTTTCCAAATAGATGAAAATAAAAGCCACTGCAGAATAGGGAATCAAGTCTTTGTTATAATGTTTACCACACAAACCCTGCATATTTAGGCTGAGTTCTTCTCTCAAAAAGAAAACACTCTGTTCCACCTTGTGATGTCATGTGGTAATACAGGAAGTGTATTTTGTGTGTTTTTAAACTCTATTCAGCTTCTCTAGAATCATTTGGATCATTTCAACCCTGGAATTGCCAAATCACTACAAAACTAAAGGTAAAAGGTAGCTGCTAACTTGAAAACTACCACTACATGACATCACAAGGTGGAATCTCCAAGGCATTTTGAGCTTTGGAGATGTAGACAGACTAATAAAGGGCTACGCAAACATGTGTGAATGAAACGTGCGAGTTGTTGACAGCAAAACTCCGCACTTGTTTCTGAAAGTGGTGAAAAGTTCTTATAAAAGTGCTCATCATGGTGAATCATTAGGATGCTCTGAATGCATAAGGTAATTCAGGAATAACTCTGGACCACTGCAAACTGTTGTTGTGTTTTTCACATTTTGAAGTTTGTATTTGTAGTTCCCTTGTTGAAGTCCATGCTGCAGTGACAGTCTGAATGTATTCAAACACGTGACTCATGCATCTGTGCTGTGTGGGTTGTTTGGGGTCGCAGAGTTGAGTCCTTGGTTTGGAGGAGCTTCAGCGTCATTGGAGCTCCTCACGTGAACCTTTATCACTGCTGTGCCCATAACAACCATCGTGACTCAACTTCTTTTACGGGATATCTGTGTTAGTAAATGCAGTTCACAGCAGACCTATTCTGCAAAATGGACTTTTCCCATGGTAACTAGTTTCTTCTCATTAACCCTCTGAAGTTGTATTTACAGTGATTCATGCGTGTTTGAGTAATCTTTATTCTCCCGGATTCAAGACGTCACTGCTCTGATCTACAAAGCGCCCCCGTTGGGAGCATGTGATGTAGCGTAAAGGGGCCGACGGGAATCGGCTGCTAATATGTCATTGGGCAGCCTCTAAGTCAGCAGACTCGTTTCTTTTTTCATGTCGTTTTAGATACAATATTATAGAGACAATATTGTGATTTAAAATGTTCAAAATCTATGTATAAATATTAGTGCCGTCAGTGGATTAAAATATTTAATTGTGATTAATCTCATGAATGTCATGTTTTTTTTTGTCCCTTGAATCATCATTTTAATGCTGTTATCAACATAGAAAAGTGGACAGAATCAGGATCAGAAAACTTTTATTGTCATTGTCAGTGAACACAATTCACAAATTAGGAACTTGCTTTGGTGATGAGGTGCAACCTAGAACACTGAATAATAATAATAATAATAATAATAATAATAATAATATAAAGTAGAGATATCGCTATTAAAAAAAGAATAATAATAAAGTATAACTATTTAAAAAAAAAGTAAGAGCATGCAAAAAAATGTAAGATATATAATAAAAAAATTAAATAGTCTAGTATATACAGAAGCATTAGAACAACAGTGCAAACTGACAGTGCAAAAGATCAAGTGATGTGGCATGACTTATTTAAAGTGACTGGTGTTATAAAGTGTCCAGCTTAGTCTAGACGCCGCTGTGTGCAAATGTGTTTTTACTGCAAAGCATAACAGTTGTCGGTGAGACGACTTTGTGTTCGATGTTCCACTCTCTGGCTACTATCATGAAGTGTTCTGCAACAGGGCCGCGGCCTATAGCGTCATCACACAGCGCAGTTTGTTTGAATGTCGCTTGGTGGAGCTGGTGCTTTTGGCGAAGAGGGTGGGTCCAGTGGCGGTGCGCTCTTCCGTGGGTTTGTGGATGTGGTGGCGGTGTGGGGGAGTTGGGCGGCTGGGGGACAGAGGCTGCGGGGGCTTCTGTTGCTGTCCGAGGTCCTTGTCGGGGGTTGGCGCGGGTTCGTTATATGTTTTGGAGCAGACTTTGTTTCGTGTTTCCCTCGTGTGGGTGGCATCGGCGCGTGTACAGGGCGTGTGCAGTGAAGTCGTGCATGTGCGGGTGCATGGGATAAAAAAATTAACAGCGTTAAAATTGTTTTGCGTTAACTCATTAATAGCGTGATATTTTTGACAGCACTAATAAATATATATACATACATATACTTTTAAGACAGTGACAGTGACCAGCACCCTCTCATAACTGAAGGAGCCTCTTAGATGAGTGGAAAAACATAATTCTCTGTGGAGTTTGCATGTTCTCCCTGTGTCTGAATGCGTATCTTCTGAGCACTCAACCCAAAACATGCACAAGAGGTCAAATCCTCCAGCTAACCTGACCAAGACCAGCTCAAGCTCTGGAGATGGTCCCACTGCTCCTGGCAGGTTTAACCCAGAGACACTGAAGGATGGGTCAAATGCGATGGAAAGATTTACCTACAGTCTTTAGTAATGCATTCATAATTTGTAAAGTGAATTTATCTGTAAAACCCAACTCTTTAGAACCATCTTTGTTACTGTTTTCTTCTGTTTGTCTCCGTATGTAAAGCTTCGTTGGGTCTCTTGAAAAGCGCTGTATAAGTCTATAGAGTTGTACTCACAGTTCCCTCCCCCTCCCCTCCTCAAACCCAACAGGCCTCTGGAATTCCCATCCACAGCCGTCCGGTTAGCTGCAGATTTATGCCTAAGAACGCCTCCTCTGATTGGACCAAAAGCTTTTACTCTGAGCAGCACCTGGTTCATGCCTCATTGGACGCTTAATGTCCCGTGTCCCCCAGGCTCTGACCCCCTTCACTAAAGAACTGAGCCAGAGTTGCCAAGTCTGCTTTTTTATAGCGACTTTGGGCTTCTTATTTTGGAAAGGCGTGTGCACATTTTGAGAGGGTTCTGGTTTCTCTTTTGGATTTGCTCCTGATTGATACTTTCATGTGTTAAAAGTGGCGATTTCAGGTCTGTTCCACATTTAAAGACGTAATGACCAATGACTGACTGAAACTCAAGCTATAATTATTAGCACAGCATATTTAGATCACCATGTTACCTTTTATTATTCACCAATTAATTTCAATGTAGTTTTTGATGCGCTAAGTCACTCCCCCTTCAGAGTGCCATTCCGCTAATGAAGCACATCATCGCATTCAGGTTTGTAAAGTTGTAGTGCATTGTTTTGTATGTTGCTTTTCTATATTAATGGAGAATTGTCGTGTGGGAGAATAAATGTTGTAGGCTTGTGGGCTAACTAAGGGGTTTGAATAAGGCCTGGGAGAGATCGCTAAATTACTCAAACATGCATGGATGGCATCTAAATCCTCTTCAGGCATGGTTTTGGTATGTTTTCAAAACATGGTAGAAATCTCCAAGAACTCAATTTTGCATTATACCCACGCTTTAACTATGGCAAGAAACTATTCTAACTAAGCAAACCTAACTTTTTGTCAGGCTGGGGTCACTTGTTTTTTTTTTTGTTTTTTCTTCGCTTGTTTCTCTCTGAAAATCTGGCAACCCTGTCTTCAGTCCCACTCCGATGCACCTCACTCAGGTTCAGCACAGCCTCACGCGGCTCTGGGACTGGTTTGAGTTTCCATAACGACTCTCCAGGATCTCATACATCACAGAGCCGGCTCGGGCCTGACTGGGACTCTGCTAATTTGACCTGGGTCTAAGCAGGATGCCCCAGTAAGGACTAAACTCCAAAGGGTTCAAAAGAAATCAGGTGAAAAACTATGGAAAATCTGTAATGGTTTGACAAACACTTACCAACAGCTTATTTCAGAACTTCAAAATCTTATATTTAGAAGATAATTATGTCATATCTGATCATTATTATCATGGTGGGTATCACTTAGTCTTGCAAACTAACAACAGCTGTTCAAATGAGAGCAAACATTGTATATGAAAGCCTTAAGCCAGATCTTCACTGTGGTGCACATGGCTCCCAGACTTCAGTGACCAAACCTGCACAAGAGCATCTGAAAGAGTGCCCAAAACCCGACAATATTTTCCACTGTTTGTATGAAAGTAGAGCTCCTCCTGTGACACAGCCCCGCCCCGTTCCCTCCCGAAAAATTCAAGTCTATCATTAGAATTATTTTAATATCAATACGATTTACATGGAACATAGCTCTGGCCAAACCTAACCTTGCACAGCGACGAGAATCCATCCCAAAAGGTGGTTGGCGACTAATCACGTTGGCATTGAGGTTTGTGCGGGAGCCAAAGACGAAGTGCCCAAACAAACCAAAACAAACATGTCGACGGCAACAGACATACTTCAGCCTATTTTAGCGCCAATACAGACTATTTAGTTTGTGAAAAAAGTGAATTTATGGACAGGGAAGGTGTCTGTGCTTTTCTCTCAACTGGATTTAACTAAAGTTTGATTTTTTTGGCTTGTCCAGACACTTTGACCAGTCAGATTCAAATAGTCATGACGCTCAGTGTTTTCTGACCTCTTTCAGCAAGAGCCGTTCCAGATTGATAATATGTAGAACTCAATTCAGAGTGACACAGTTTGGCGTGAGCCTGGTTAGGCAAAACCCATGAACAATATTTTTAAAAAGCTGCTGGAAAAGCCTGTACCTGGCAACACTGGTGCTGTACCAGACCTGCCGTGTGAACCCAGCACTTCCAAAACGGGGTTGTGGATGAGTATGTAGTAAATTCAAATTAGATAATTTGGGTGAAATTACAGAATTCTGCCCCAAACAGTATCACAGGTTACCAGCCATGGATTTCTCTGGATTCTAAACAGTCTGTATTGGCATTAGGTCATGAAAAAAAAAAAAAAAAAAAAAAAAAAAAAAGTTGGTGACTTTTTAATGGAGGGCCCACAGGCAGATGACACCACTAGGCCAATGCCACAGGGCAGATCTGTGTCCCGCAGCATCATAGCAGCCTCCAGGGGGAGCTAAAGATACTCTCTTCTCTTGTCTGGTTTACATGCAAAATTTATTGGGGATGCATCTATGCTAGTCCAAAGGAAAAAAAATGCTCAAATCACACAATCCAAGAGTCCTTAACTTCCATCCTATGAACTGCACATTGTACACTTCTTGCTTATTCAAAATCCAAAAATGTTCAATTAAAGTTTTCTTGGCGGTAGCTGTTTCAAAACAGCTACCGCCAAGACTACTACACTCACTCTGCAAGCCCTTCGCCGTGAACTCCCGATAGAATCTGACCGATATAGAATCACAGATGCAGGAGCTTAAGCGAGACATCACAACTTTCCGCAAAGAGACCAAAGCGGACATTAAGACCCTGCGCAACGAGCTAACCAAGGATCTAACCCGGCTGCACGCTAAACAATCAGAGGCAGAGTGGCCGTCTGAAGAAATGGGCCAAAGCAACACACAGGACAGAGTTTCAGCACTGGAGAAAAATCAGCAGGTATTGACCAAGAAGTACAAACATCTCCAGGAAAAGTGCATCAATCTCAAAAACAGGAGCCGGAGGTGCAATCTGAAATTTGTGGGGATAGCTGAGGGCGTGGAGGGTGGGAATGTGCTCAGCTTCCTCCCAGTGTTTCTCCGCGAGGTCCTGGGTGAAGATAACTTTCGTTCACCAGCGGTGATTGACAGAGCTCATAAAAGTGGCGGACCCAAACCACCTCCTGCAGAAAAACCACATACGATAGTGGCCTGTTTCCACTATTGTGCAGACAAACAGAAGATAATGGATCTCGCAAGGCTAAAGGGAAACAACTGTTTAACGAACATCAGGTACATATTTTGCGAGCTGCATTCAACGACATACAGAGAAAGTACCAAGATGTTGGAGTGACATACAGCCTTTATTTCCCTTTGAGGTTTGCCATCATGGTGGGTGGGATTAGACACATATTTGACTCACCTCAGGCTACGAAGGTATTCTACAACCAATGGATGGCTAAAAGAGACTGATTCCTGATTCGTCACCGTAAGAAGACAACCCGAAATGGCGGTATGGATCATACTGTGTGATTAAACATTTACTGCTAATATTCAATATTTTATGTACATCTTAATTTATTTTTTTTTTTCATCTTACAACAAAGGAGAACAGCTTGGGTATTTTATATTATGTCATTATATTTCAAATGCTAGTTTAATTTATTTTTAAAGGAAGGAGCTACAGTGTAGCATGATTTTGTTTTATTGCCAAGTTGCACTAGGCAATGTGACTAAGGTCAAAGACTTTTTCCCTAACCTCCAATTTACACCAAAGCATAACAGCGCATAAGCACAGCAGCACAGCACATGAGCAGCACACGCGCAGGTTTGGCTTTCCATTTTAACCAGTTGGACAATTTACACCAGCAGTGTCATACGCGCCATCCAACAGCCGTCATTACGCTACGCGCTGCTCAAATTAGGTTGGAGTTCTAATTTTGCAGCGTCAGTGGTGCATCTTCAGGCTTTTTACCAGGGGAAAGACAGGAAATGGGCACGTGATGTCAAAATAAACTTTCAAAATCCGTTCTCTAAAACCGCTACAGTCACATAAACACCGGTTTAACACTCGTTTGGGGGGTGTATTTGGGGGGGGGGGGGGGGGGGGGGGGGGGTGCTTTATCAAACGTTTTCGTTCTAGTGTTGATCACACAGACTTAAGCTTGGTGGAATACTGTTGACTGTTAAATGTACAAATGTCCCATCCTTTTTCTGTTTTTAAGTTATTATGATGATAAAGAGGCAGTGGTAAAATTTAAATCCTGGAACTGTAAAGACATGAATGGTGCACTAAAACGTAATAAGATTCTGTCTCACATTAATACCTTTGGGGCAGATATTATGTTTCTACAAGAAACGCACCTCAAAAACCGTGATCACACCCGCTTGCATAAAACCTGGATTGGTCACATATTTTACTCAAGCTTCAATCTAAAATCGAGAGGTGTAGCTTTTTTTTTTTTTTTTATCAGAAAGTATATCCCTTTTATATTGTCTGACTCAATCTTATACCCACAAGGCAGATTTGTCATTATTACTGGGAAACTTTGTGGTATATTGGCAAACATATATGCACCCAACCATGATGATGAACATTTTATACAATCAGTAATATCATCAATCCCCAACATACACAGTCATAGTTTGATAATGGCTGGAGATTTAAATTTTGTACTGGATGCTCTTGATCATCCAGCAGTCACTAGACTTTGACTAAATCTGCTAAACTGATGAAAACCTTTTGAATGCTACCAATCTGATTGATCCATGGAGGTATATTAATCCTAGTAGACGTGAATACTCATTCTTTTCTCAGAGACACAATTCATATTGTTTATCTGTTTTTGATAGACTCTAAGTTATTACACATGGTTAAGAGGGTACAATATGAAGCTATAGTGTTACCAGATCATGGTCCACTAACATTATATCTTGGGTTCCCTAAATTATATGGCTCTAAAACTTGGAGAACGAATAATAAATTATTAAGCCTATGACTCATTCAAGGAATATATTAAGTCACAGATGTCGTTTAATTTAGAGACAAATGATTCCTCAGACATTATTTCTAGACAAAATCTTTGGGAAGCTATGAAAGCCTTATTCACGGCCAAGTAATTTCATACAGTTCATTTAAAAGCAAAAAGGAAAAGCAGGGGAAACAGTCAATTACCCAACAAATAACACCTTTAGATCAGCAACATGCTGCGAATGCAGATCCTGAAATTTTAGTTAAACGTATCTCATTGCAAACTGAATTCAATCTAATATCTACCGCTGAAACAGTCAAATTAATTAAACAAAGTAAACAAAAATTTTACAAACAGAGAAAAACCTGGAAGACTCTTGGCCCACCAAATAAAAGTAATGGAAGAAAGAAAACAAATTTCTGAAATAGTCACAAAAGCGGGTCAGTTGACGTCCAACCAACAGGAAATAAACAATGAATTAAAAATGTTCTTTGAAGATCTGTACTTGTCGGAAGCACAAGAGGATTCTAATCTTTTAAATACGTTTTTTTTTTTATCATTCCTTTAATTAGTGAGAAAAATAGAGAGGACTTGGACAAATCCATCACTCTGGAAGAGATCAAATGAGCTATTAAATCTCTACAGGGATCTAAAGCACCCGGTCTGGACGGTTATACAACTGAATTTTATAAATCATTTATTAACTAACTGCCCCCCCGTTATTACAAGTTTATAATGAATCAATTAGCTTTGGTAGACTCCCTCCAATATTCTATAAAGCAACAATATTTTTGATCCATAAAAAGAAAATATACAAGATCTCTACGCATACAGACCAATTAGCTTTCTAAATGTAAACATAAAAATTTTAGCAAAATTACTAAGTTACAGGTTAGAAATTGTTATACCAACAGTTATACATGAAGACCAAAATTGATTTATAAAAATAGACAGTTGTCATACAACTTAAGGCACTTTTTAATATTTATGTATACACAAAACTGGAATTGCTTTTCTCTCTGGATGCGTAGAAGGCCTTTGACAGGGTGGAGTGGTCTTACCTCTTCTCCACCCTGCCAAGGTTGGGGTTGGGGAGGGCTTTGCCTCCTGGGTTAAGTTACTTTATGCTTCTCCTGTTACTTCAGTTCAAACTAACAGCCACAGATCAGAATACTTTCCTCTAACTAGGTCCACACGGCAGGGCTGTCCTTTGTCACCATTGCTCTTTGCAACTGGAATTGAGCCACTCGCAATTTCACTACGCAATCTGCATGATTACACAGGCATTATTAGATCAAGCTGTGAACATAAAGTGTCACTTTATGCTGATGATCTTGTATTATTGGACCCGCAACTTAAAAACTATGTCATAATGGATTCAAACGAGTTTTCCATGCTGGATGGAGATGGAACAAAATTACTGTGCCCCTTCTTCTCTTAGAGCATTTGTTTTTGCATTTTGTAGTCTCTCATTTGCTTCGAGTATGGAAACAAACTGTACGTCAGTTTGGTCTACACGCCAATTCACTGCTGGGCCCATTGTAAGAAATCACTTGTTTGCACCTTGTCTCGGAAATGACACCTTTGCCGACTGGTGTAGATTTGGCCTTTGTAGATTTTTTCATTTATGGTTTATTCCCACATTTGAACTGCTCAAAGAAAAAATCAACTTACCAAATTCTCACTTTTTTAAATATTTACAAGCCCGAAATTATGTTAAACATAACAATGTAAATTATCCAAGAGTCCCAGCACAAACATCCATTGATTCATTATTTTTTAATAACCCTGCTGCTAGAGGGGGCATATCAATCCTATATAATAATTTATCCCAGTTTAATGGCCATAATACTTTACAATACTTAAGGCAAGTCTGGGAGGAAGAATTTGGCACGAATGTCTCAGAGGAACAATGGGAACAGGCCCTGGCCTGCACACACCACCTCAGTTTGTACTAGACAAGGTCTAATACAATTTAAGATTATACAGACTCCACTGGTCTAAGCTCAAATTAAGCACCGTGTGCCCTGATGTAGACCCTTTGTGTATTCATTGTAAACAGGCCCCAGCTTCTTTGTCACTTGTTTTGGGGATGCTCTGAGCTGTTAAATTTCTGGTCAAATATTTGTCTACTATTGCCAAAAGCTCTACACAAACCTACTGCTTTGAATCCTCTTACAGCAGTACTTGGGATAATAGACTCAAAAGTTGTGAAAAAAAAAAAAAAAAAAATCAGAGCACCAGGTATTACAATTTACCCGTCTGCTTGCATTAAGACTGATTTTATTGAAGTGGAAGCAGGCAGAGCCCCCCTCGCATGTGCAGGGGTTTAGAGATGTTATGATGCATTTGGATCTAGAGGAAAATTAGATACTCTTTGCAGGGTCGGGAAGATAAATTTAGCAGGACATGGTCACCTTTTATTACCTTATTTAAAGAAAGTATTTGGACTTCTATTTAAATCTGAGTTATATAAATGGCCTTTTTCATAACCACCTTTTCAACTTATACTTTGGTGATTTTTTTTTTTTTTTTTTTTTGGCTGTGTGAATGTTCAGTTACTTTTATTTTTGTTTTGTTTGTATTATTATTATTACTATCATTTAAATACATAATGCTGTATCTATAATCTGTAATTTCATCATTCAGACATTATGTAGGCAATTATAATTACATGTATGCGTTTGTACATCTTGCTTGAAATGCCGTTTAACCGTTTTGACATGTCTGATGTCTTATTTTGCGGACTGTCACTATGCATTAAATGTCAAAAACACAACAGAGTGTTAAACCAGCCAACCATGACCATCGCAACCCCGGAATTAATGTAACAATACCTTAAGCTCACCTATAGAAGAGCTTTGTGCTTTGTAAGAACTTGATTAGTCCAATACAGAACGTGATCTGGATCCATTCCACAGTTTGTTTCTTCCTCCTCCACAGCCTGCTCCTGTTATAATCCCTATGAGAGGAATGCAGCATGCCTGTGGAGCGGGTGCTGGGTGCAGGGTGCCGGGCGCTTGATGTCTTGTAGGGCTGCAAAAAGAACGTAATTAAATTTAAATCCCAATTTGAATGGACGCAATTAGCAAATGCGAAAGGCTGTAATCTTTTAAAGTACCATTATTTCTTCCACAAAACCTCCTGTCTTATTGTGCATGCAAACTGTTACCCTGCAGTTTATATCTGTACAAACAGGCTCTGAAATGTGATTCTTGTATTGTTTGTCAGTTCATATCTGTCATTTCTCCTGGACGTGTTTAAAGGTCCTATATTACGCTATTTTCTGATTTATTTTCTTCATCAAAAATATACTGGGCTTGTGTTTTGTTTCATTCACACATGTTTAACACACACACCCTGCATATTTGAGTTCTTCTCTCAAACATAAAGCATTCTGTTCCATCTTGTGGTAATTCAGGAAGTGCTCCACTGACGTTTTAAATTCCATACACCTTCACTAGAATCGTCACAAGGTGGAGCAGAGCATTTTGAGCTTTAGAGATGTAGACAGACTAATAAAAACGGATTACGCAAACGTGTGAATGAAACAAAACACAACTTCAGGTATGTTTGTGAGGAGGACATTGGAAAATGACTTAACACTCACAAGAGTCCATATAAAACTTGTGTCATATAAAACTTAAAATGTAAACTTTGAACAGAATCCTAAACATGAATCACAATCACAATGCATGTCAGAAAAATTACAATTACATATTTTTTCCCAAATCATTGAGCTTTATATGCTGTTTGCTTGTGTTCTGGGAGCGTGTGCAGTGGGGGCCTCTCTCACACACGCTCAGACGGCTCAGGATGCTAAGTCTTGTGTAGCGTTTGTTATTCTAGCCCCAGTCAGCTGTGATTTCAAAGAGAAAGAGAGGATCACATTCTCCACATTCAGACCAGAGCGCGCACATACACACTGTACACAAGCATAACCACCAGGACCAACTGTACACAAGTGCAACACGAACACAGACGACCACAACACAACTGTCCACACTGCAAATGTCTGAGGCGTCAACTGCTTCATCTGCATCTGCGAAATAAACGTTTGCAGAATTTTTAGTCACGTTCTTCCCATAGACTGTACAGTATATGTAAATGGACAGTTAACCTGCTGGCCGCTGCATTCCAAGTAGGAAGTGAGCACGGCCTCGCGTCCAATTCCATTGACTCCATATCACTTTGTATTAAAAAAATGTAGTCCCTTCCTCGGTAACTGGTGCTGTCAGGCTCCTTATTTTGGTCTTCAAATGGTAAATGGTCACATTTTTATATTTTCATGCTTTTCCACCTTCAAGGCACTCAAAGAGCTTTACAACAAGGAATCACCACGTGGGTTAAGTGTCTTGCCGAAGGACACAACGAGAGCATTCATCTGTAGGAGCTGGAATCACACCAGCGGAGTCAGTGACTGCTCACCAATGATGTTTATGTTGAGACATGTTCAAATGTTCGTATTAACTCACTCTACATGATCCTGGGGTTTTTATTTCACTATTTAGTTTGTAAATAAATTCCTGTTCTTAATATGGAACTGGCTCCAAATTCACTGCTATATCTGCTAGCTTCCTTTGACTGAAGTCATGTTGTGGCAGAGCAATGGAAGGACCCAAAAAATAGAAACAGACCAATAGAAAAAGAAAAAGTTGAATTCATTTTACAAAAGCAGAATGCAGGCTGGAACGTGGCTGGATCGGGTAGATATCAGGCTGGAGTGGGTGAGTATCTAGCTGGAGCAGGCAGGCGGGGATCTCTGGAGAGCAGAAAAAGCAGGTAAGTTGAAAGTAATCAGTTGGTAACGTGGATCACAAAAACTCAGTAGTAGACAAGTCAAACACTATGGGTGACGTCGCACACCCTTAGTCGACTTTTTTATGTGGTTCTTTCTCATTAAAAAAATAACCCTTCTTTTTTTTTTTTTTTTTTTTTTTTTTTTACGTTTCAAGACAGCTTTTATAGGGCGCATCACTCTTGGGCACATGCCACAACTACTAGAACACAAACTAAGACAAAACCTGGAACATACCGGGATTAAAGCAGTGAAGGACAGGGTTAGGTCCTAATATTAAAGTGAAGATGAGGAGCGTTTTATTGATGTTCTGGCTGCCTGTGATCCAGAGTACTTCGCCATACTTTCTGAAGATGTGAGTCTGGTGGATTGAAAGGTGGATTAGCCAATCAGGAACACACATGGTCTGTCCGTATCAAAACAAATGGGGCTACTAAGGAGGAAAGGAAATATATCACAGAGCATTGAAAAACATGGTGGATTTCTGCAGAATCAATGAGGGAAGCACTAAACTTAAACTTTTGTAAATGACAGGTGACCAATGAGCTCCTTCGTTTCACATGGTTCACTAAAATAAACTAATCTGATTGGACAAGAATGGAAAAAATAAATAAATAAAGTCCATATTATTCTGACCTCGAGTATCATAGCAACCAAAGATCCAATCAGGAGTGAGGCTCTTGATCGCTGCCAATCAAACCTGTTGCTAACACTAGTGGGAGGAACCTTCATTCACGGACAAAATAGCAAATTAAAGACACCAAGATCAATAGTTCTAGATAGATTAATACAAACTTTTTAAGACCAAAATGACGAGACTCACTGCAGCAATCTTAAGTAGACTGGAGTCAATAGAGCCAAATGCGCCCCCACGCTGCAAACAACTTCAGAGGGTAAATGAGAAGGAAACTGTAACATGGCTTAAACCATAATCTGATGCATTATAAACTATCCTCAAAACCACTAAAACCAAGATGAACATTTTGTATTGAAGCCGTTTTATTATTTCTTTTTTTGCAGTTGGGGCGTTGCCTGGTGGGGCAGACCTTTGCAGGCAGCAGCGTGGCACCTCTCTGCATATGGACACTCTCTGAAAACAAAGCCACTCCAGCTCTGTCGGCTGCTTCTGCGTGGAAAAGAAAAACAGTTCTTTTGTTGTTTTTTGGTCTTGATGTGGGGCTGATAGAGGAGTCACTTTTTCCATGAGTAACTCTCTGATGCAGCTTCAGTGTCAGACGCCTCTGTAAACTCAATTGACATTTTTATCTGGTTTATGTCTGTGCTTACAACAAGAGTAATGGTTTGAAATACAAGTAAGGGTGGGTGATATTGGCAAAAATTAATAGCTTTCTATTTTATTTTACTTTTTGCATTATCTCACACCATATTCAGTACTATTACACTACTTTCTGATTTAAGTTATAATGCAGTTTCCTCATCACAAACATGCCTGGAGTTTTGTTTCGTTTTATTCACACAAGCCTTGCATATTTGGGCTGAGATCTCCTCTCGAACGCAACCACCTACAGGAAGTGCTTCAATGTGTTTTTAAAATCCATAGACCTTCACTACATTTAGATAATTTCAGCCCTGGAACTGTCAATCTCTACTGAACTAAAAGTAAAAGGTAGCTCTTAACTTAAAAACTACCACTTCATGACATCAGAAGATGGAACAGAGCATTTCGACTAACGATAAAGGGTTACTCAGATTTGTGTGAATGAAACAAAACCCAACTCCAGGTCTGTTTTTGAGGAGGTAATGCCATTATAACATGGCTTAAAGCTCAAAAGTCAATTACATAGTATAGGACCTTTTACAGTGAATCAGGAATGTGCTCAGATGTGAATGGAGCACACAATGAACCATACAAGTGCAAAGATATCACTTTATATTTGTTTCGTAGATTACACTGTATGTCTGTGCTCTTTTTATTTTTATCAGCTTTGGACTTTTACCTATGATGTAACAATCCTGGGAAATTCAAAATAGCATGTTCTTAGTGTTCAAAGAGAGAAGGGGTACTTAAAATGGAACTAAACGCTAGCACTAACACTTTTTTCACTACAAAATTGTGTATATGGTGTTTTGATAGTATTTTCTATGGCTCCTAGTGCTTTTGGTATTTTTTTTAGAACAAACCAGGTGAATTTGCAGCTGTCTGTTCAAACGCTTATGTAAATGGGTGCGTAGTTTCTGTAGTTTCAGGTAGTTGGTGACATCACACACAACTGCCCTGATTACAGACAGATGTTTCTGATACAAACCCCCCCACTCTCCCGTTTAGTCCAAACTCAATTTCAGTACTGTGGAATAGACTTGATACTCAATACTGATTCCTTTCTTTTTTTTAGACAAGAGAATGTGATTTTCCACATTAAATAGTAGTACTTTTTTCTATTCCCATGTGTTCTTATATCTGTGTACAGTGGTCCAGTAGGTTCCATAGTGCTCCATGGGAGTATACTAGTCTATGTGCTCTTATACTTGTTCAGATACAGCTCCAGATCATTCTAAAGACATTCAGGAAAGCTTCATTTCTGTCCTGTCAATGGGACTTTAGTATATCGTATTTAGTATAGTATTTTTAATATCGATTTCTGCTCAAATGAGTTTCAATACTAGTTTTTAATATCGATTAGAATAGATTTTCGATCATTTTGTTCTTTTCATCTTATATTAGACACCCAGACACATCTCGTTCTGTTATGTTGACTACACCCCCCTTCCTCTCTGGTCTCAGGTGGTGCCTGGTGCAGCGGGAGCGGGTGGTTTCATAATCAGATTAACCGCACAAATGTAATGTAATGTAATAAACACACAGGAATACACCCAGTGACCCATTGTGCGGTTTATCTTTGGCTCAAGCTCGGATCATGTTCGAGCTATTTGTGGTCCGCGCTGACATTTAGGTTGCGAGCACAATGCTGGATCAGTTTGCACTAGCACTTTTCCATGCACACCGCAGAGCTGGAGGTGTGAGGCCCTGCTTTGTCCATGGATCACTGAGCAGCTATATTTAAGTGTTATATTAATTATGGCTCAGGGAGGTGACACTGGAGCTGTACGAAAGGTCTAACTAACATTTATAGGTTACTAGATCCAGTAAGTCAATGGAGCTCAACAGACCTGCCCATTTGGTTCTGGTAGTTCATTTTCCATTCATTTTTCCCATAGACATTTCAAAAAATTCTAATATTTCTGAAATATTAAATTGACTCCTGTGAGGTTTTAATCATATCATTATGTTGTTACTCCTCAAAGTTGTTACTCCTGGAGTTGTGTTTTGTTTCATTCACACATGTTTGAGTAACTCTTTATTATTAGTCCGTCCTCATCTCCAAAGCTCAAAATGCTTTCTTCCACCTTGTGATGTCATGTAAATGGTCAAATTTTTATATAGCGCTTTTCCACCTTCAAGGCACTCAAAGTGCTTTACAACATGGAAAAACTCACCAGTGTACGCAGAGACTAGGGGCAAGGTGGTTTAAGTGTCTTGACCAAGAACACAATGACAGGGAGCTGGAATTACACCAGCCAAACTATGTGTCAGCAGATCTGTCCGCTCTACCGTTGAGAGCAGGATTAGAACCTTCGGATCAGTGGACTAACGCTCAACCAGCTGAGCTACTGTTGCCTCAGGTAGTGGTCGTTTTCAAGTTCGCAGCTCCTTTTACCTTAACTTCTGTTCTATAGCTGAAATGATCGAAATAATTATTTTGTGAAGATGCGTGGACTTTAAAAACACAGTGGAGCACTTCTTGTATTACTACATGACATCACAAGGTGGAACAGAGTGATTTCGGTTTGAGAGAAGAACTCCACCTAAATATGCTGGGTTTGTGTGATAAACATGTGCGAATAAAACAAAACAAAACTCAGGGTAAATAGCGTAGTATGGGCCCTTTAAGTCCAAAAACTTGAAAATGTAAGATTCTGCAAAACATTGTAATAACTCCCAGGTTTCTACGTTTCAGAAACAGATTTTAATATATTTATAAGTCTTGTGGTCATTAGTTTCCACAGAGCTGATTAGCCCTGAGCTCTCAAACTTTTTATATAACATTTCGCAATAGGGAAATGTTTACAGCGGGGTAAAAGGTCAGTACACGACTTGTATTTATTATAGTTTAGAGAGAAACACCCTTTATAAGACTGGAAAAAAAGAGACTGAATCAAGCCTCTCACACATTAAAAAGGACAATTCGTGAGGAGATGAGAACCATATGGAAGCAATCACCGGGGATACTCATTTTTGTCCAATCAAGCAAATAGTTGGATGAGAACCATGTGGAAACTACTGCTGTAACTATTGCGCAGATGTTTCTCTCATGATGTAAAGTAGTAATGGACGAATCAATACCAAAACAACTATTGAGTATTGAAAAGTATCGATTCTGTATTTAAAAGTATTGAATCTCATGTGAAAATATCAATCTTAAAGGGCTATTGTCTTTGTTGTGTTTTGTTTCATTCACACATGTTTAACACACAAACCCTGCACACTTTGGCTGAGTTCTTCTCTCAAACAGAAAACACTTTGTTCCACCTTGTGATGTCATGTGGTAATACAGGAAGTGCTCCAATGTGTTTTTGAACTCCACACACCTTCACTAGAATCACTTGGATCATTTCCGCCCTGGAACTGCCAATCTCTACTAAAAAAAAAATAAAAAATGTAGCTGTTAACATGAAAACTACCACTTCATGACATCACAAGGTGGAACAGAGCATTTGGAGCTTTGAAGATGTAAACAGACTAATAATAAAGAGTTACTCAAACATGTGTGAATGCTTTGAACAAATGCTGGCAATCACTGCATATCTATCTTATTTCACTGTTTCCTCGGGGACGGGAGCATGAAGGTGGAATCCTCCGATCGCGAGATAGGGCCAAGGAGTGAGGAGCGGCGTAGATCTGTAGTCCGCTCTGACAGAGGAGCAGTTGATGAGGTCTGTATCTGATGGAGATAAAGATCCAAAATCTCTTTCACACCGTACCTGCATCTCACTTTTATCACCGTTATCACTGCACAAGCCCAAACCCGCCGCGCGTTTAAATACACACAGAATGATGTCATAATTAAGATGGAGTGCAGGGGCCTACATAACTCTTATGGGACATTCACTGCTTTTGAAACGGAAAAGAAATCTCCAAACGTATGATCCACAAACGCTGGACCTTCTCATGATTTGTTTGAGATTGGCTCCACAAACTGTCAACTGGCAACAATAAATTCTTTGGTTTGGGGTTGAATAATGGCACCACTTTCTGAAGCTACTCTTAAAACATTGTGACAGAGCGCCCATAGTTGCCCTGTTATCCCCCGACGCCTTAGCCGGCAGAGCACGCGGCGCATTCCCCCGTTTTTAGAATCAAGCTCCGGTAGACTGATTTCCCGTCCTGTACTTCCACAAACTGTTTCCCTGCAGTCTGGACTCTGTTTTCCCCGCTAGTACTTTCAAGGGTGCACACCCTCCACCACACCGCTCTCTGGTTCAGGCCAAACCGGGGCAGTCCTGGTTATGCCATAAATAGCCCTTGGTGGCACCACTGCTGTCAATTTGTGTGTTTATATTGTTTTCTTAAGTCTATTAGTTAATATAGTATAGTTATATGGGAGCTTATTTGAGTATTTTTATTATGTTGATTTACAATTTGTTTTATGTTCATGAGCATTGTTTTGTCTACATTAAACCTTTAAAAACCTAAGTTAAGTTAACTGGTTAGCCCAGGGGGATAAGGGGTATTTAAGGGGGAGCTCTGCTCATTCAGTTGTCTGTCCTTGGTCTGGCTATGTCGGTGCTGGTTTGCCGTTTAAACTCTGCTGTAAATACTTCATTTTTTGGACTTTGCTTTGTTTCACTGTAAATATTGCACATTGGACTTTGGGCTGTGATGTGAATAAAAAAAACTTTAGTGAAGTTTTGCGACTGAGCTATAATTTTTCCATTTAGTTTGTGCGAACCCGTGACAAACATCATTTCACTTTTGTTTATTTAAACGGAGAAGACCTTTGTGCCAGTTTTTGTTTCATGTGGATAGACTCAGTAACAACAGAGATTTAAACCACAAACACTTTCATGAAGAATCATCTGAAGATGGAGGAACGAGAGATGCGGAGTAATCTCTTCAACCGAGTTCATCGCATCAGACCTAACCAGGAGGGTCAACGGCGGTCCATCCTATCGTGCCACAATTCTCCAGTTCAAAATGTAAATTGAGGGTTTTGGAAAGAAGAAAGAGCTCAAAGGAACAAAATTTTTCATCAGCAACCAATTCCCTCCTGAGATAGTCAAGACTGCTGTACCCTATTATGAAGGAAGTACGGGGAAACAGCAAAAGGGTATGACTATCTGTGGACAAGTTATACATTTATACATCGATGGAACTTTGTACAGGAACACTTCCATTACATACTGGTTGAGTGGAGGTGACACAACTTCCAACCAGCAAAACACGTGTGGCTTGAGGCAAAACAACAACAATGGCTCAGGTTAGTGACGTCACATTCACGCGCCGTTAGATCCGCGGTCACTCTTCAAACTGACTGAAATCTCATCTAAAATGTGTAGATAATAGATACATGGGTTAGACTCAAATTTATGAGATTTTATTTTTTTTTCTATTATTATTATTGTTATCTCTATTATTTGTGAGTAATGGTAGTAGCAGTAGTATAGAGTAGTATATTGGTTTTGGTATTAGTAGCACTGGCATCTTTAGTATTATTATTAGTAGAAGTAGTATTATTATATAGATATATTATTGTTGGTGATGGTTTAGGCGGATTTAATTTTCTTTTGCTGTTTGTTGTTTGTTAGTTAATTAGTTAGATTTACATTTAGTTAGATTAGTTAGGTAAACACAGGCTAATGTTGAATATGTTTTGTTTGTTTTTTTTTCCCCTCTCTTCTGTGTGTGTGTGTGTGTGTGTGTGTGTGCGTGTGTGTGCGTGCGTGTGTGTGTGTGTGTGTTTGTCTATTCGTGTGTTAGTGCTCGTGCTCCTCTCGTCAATATCAGGGTTTAAAGATTATTCACCTCAATATAAGGAATATTATCTCCAAAATGGATCTACTTAGAAATTTTTTTTTTTTTTTTTTTTTTTTTTTTTCAATAGAAGCCTAACGTGATTACAATCTCAGAAACCTGGCTACATAACAATATTTCAGATGATGAAGTTAAAATTGATGGTTTTGTTTTATATAGAGCAGATCGAGTTTCAAGAGGAGGTGGTGTCACAGCGTATGTATCCACACTTCTGAAATCTGTGCGTATCTTTCCAACTGTTGAGTCAGTTCATTTTGAGTGTTTATCTGTTGATATAAAATTTCACACTAATAAACAATTAACAATTACAAATATTCATGGACCACCATCTGCTCCTGTAGACTCTATGAAATGTATTCTCTCTACACTTAAATCACTCAAAAACCATAATGAAGTTATTGTATTTGGTGACTTCAATAGTAACTGGCTCCACAGTTCCTCCTCAGTGAAAGGAATTTAGTGAACAGTGTTAATCTTCCTCAGGTTATAACTGAACCTACTAGAGTAGATCAGCGCTCATCTTAACTTCTTGATTGGACACTAGTTACCCACCCAGAAAGAATATCTTTATCAGGAGTTATGTCAGATTGCTTTAGCGATCATTCTATTATTTTAGTGTTTGGAAAATTAAATTGCCTAGAATTCCCCCTAGATATATTACAATAAGACAGACTAAGAAAATGAACATGGATTTATTTATAAATGACCTGGTAAATATAAACTGGGACAGATTTCAGCTTATACCTTATATAGAGGTGCATGGAATTATTTTTATTCTGAAGTACTCAATATTATTGATAAACATGCACCTCTAAAAACATTTCGTGTGAAAGGCAGACATCTGCCATGGATCAACTGGACTTTGCTCAATCTCTTTAGAAAAAGGGATCATGTTTGGGCTAAATATCACTCCTCAAATGATCCCTCTGACTGTGAAACATTCAAAGCCCGCAGGAATTACTGCACGACACAGACAAGGAATGCCAAATGTAACTGTTACAATGAGGGCTTTGCTCAGAATCTGAATAACCCAAAAAGCTTCTGGGCCCAACTTGAATCAAGTTCTCAATAAATCCGAAAGTAAGCTGACAAATCACATAGTTCTAAATAATGAAATTATTTCTGATCCTTTAAAGATTTTCTAGGCATTTAATGAACTTCTCTTCAATTAGTATCACTATGAATTTAAATCCCTATACTGTGTCTGAGAGCCCAGCTCATGATGTTCCCTTTTTTTTTCCTTTTCAAAAATATCACCAATAAAGGTCTATCATGCAATATTAGAACTAAAGCTGGTCCTGATGGTCTAGAAGCAAAATTTCTCAAAATGGCAGCACATGTTTTAATGTTTCCATTAGCAGATCTGTTTAATCTGTCTTTAAAAACATCTGTATTTCCTTCCATCTGGAAAACAGCAGTTACTCCTCATTTTAAAGGTGATCCCACTGATACGAGTAACTATCGAGCAATTTCTGTTATTTGCACAGTCACTAAAATATTTGAAAAAAATATTTTCCATCAGTTATATAACTATTTAAATTAATTGAATATCCTGTCCCCTTTTCAATCTGGCTTTCGCTCTGGTTTTTCCACCACAGCTGCTCTGCTAAAATTTACTAATGATGTATTCTCTTCTTTTGATCGTAATCAGTATGTGAGTTCCATATTTCTTGATCTCTCCAAAGCTTTTGATCTAGTTAATCATTAGTTGCTCCTAGACAAACTCTATACAGTAGGTTATGACACTAATGTCATTTTGTGGTTTAACTCATAACTTCATAAAAGACGTCAGTTTGTTGTTTCACATGGTGCTTGGTCAGACAAATACTTAATGGATAAAGGAGTGCCTCAAGGCTCCACCCTTGGCCCACTTTTATTTTCAATTTTCATCAGTGATCTTTCACAAGTAATTTCAAACTGTTCAATAAATATATATGCTGATGATAATTGTAATTAGTAATTAATGTATGATTTACACCTCTAGTTCAGATCTTTCCTTGCTTCAAAAGCAGTTACAGCTTGATTTTAATAAAGTTCAAAACTGGCTTTATAACAATCAATTAATCTTAAATATGAAAAAAATCTTGTTGTTTACTTTTTGGAACTCACCATAATCTAATCCATTCCCCTGACCTTCACATTCAGTTCCGTGATGGATCCAGGAGGATTCAAACTGAATCTATCAAATATCTTGGTTTTTGGCTGGACCCAGAACTTCACTTCAAACCTCATATTGATCACATCATCAAAAGAACATATGCTGCATTAAGTCCTCTTCAGCGAACTGTTTCACTCAAGAAGTCAGGAGAAGAATTATTACTCAATTAGTTCTACCCATCATTGACTATGCTGATACAGTTTATCAAAATACACATGATGTACATCTCAAACCAATGAATGTTCTCTTCAACTCTCTCTGTAGATTTATTCTTAAATGCCCATACCAAACTCATCACTGTATTTTATTTGGAAAACTCAACTGGCTACAACCATATGATAGGTGTCAATTTCATTCATGGATTCAACTGATTTTTACATTTATTTACTTTAACTGTCCCCATTGTCTACATCAATATTTGGTCCCAGTACCATTGTCATATTCACTTAGAAGCACCACTGTCTCACTTTTTCTGTTCCTTGAATCTACAAAGAAGTTGGACGCAGATCATTTCAGTAAAAGCCCCTTCAGAGTGGAACAGACCCACACCCTTAAGAAGTTTAACATCTTTCAGTCATCTTTGCTTTCATCTCAATACTCCTTATTTATGTTTTTAGTTTCTTTTTTTTTATTTTTTTTTTCTAATATATATATATATATATATATATATATATATATATATATATATATATATATATATATATATATATATATATATATATATGCAAGGCTGTCTGTCTGTGTGTGTGTGTGTATGTATGTATGTATGTATGTATGTATGTATGTATGTTGTATTCTATTGTATTGTATTGCACTGTATTGTGTATTACTAGTATTTTGTGTTTTTGGACCCCTTCGAAAACGAGGTGGCGCATCTCAAGGGGCGTTCCAATAAAATAAATAAAATAAAGCCTAACAAGCCTCAGACAGAGCAGTGCTTCCAGTTAGTGTGACACTCCCATGGAATGTTGATGAGATCAGCTGCAAAATATCAATATCAAAGAGACAGATTTCTCTTTTGATCATGTTGTACTTTGTAGTGAAATCTCCAAAAGGTAAATTCACAAATGTTGAAGCTGATCACATTTCATTGTACCTGTCCTCATCTGTATTAAATATCACTGGCGTAGAATGCTGTGAGGTCATCTGAAACCCAGCAATTCTCAACTCTGTGCTGGAAGTAACCCATAATATTAATATGACAAGTCTTTTGGAGCCCATCCTAAACAAATAAAGATTAAGGTTCAACATTTGTGGATCATACGTTTCAATATTTCTTTACAAAACATTGAATCTCCCATAGACTTTTACAAGACCCTGCCCTCAGTGTGAAACTATGACGTGAACGCAACCTATTAAAGATTTTATGTCAGGAAGAATCAGATATTAAACCTTCAAAAATCATCTTGCGATCCAGCATTCAATTTTCTGGGACATTTTGTTTTTACAGCGCGCGGATGGACTGTGGGAACGTCTTGTGTCTTCTCCCAGTTTTTATCTCTCAGTTAGCCCATAAAGGTCTGTTTGAATAAATCCATGTATGTTTTTCATATTGTCTCTTCGCTCTTGAGTAGAGAACATAAAACATGACCTGACCTCCACTTGGTCTGAACCTCCTCCTGTCTGGACCCATCACTGTTTTAAACCAGGCCAATATGGATGAGGATTATAAAGCTTTTGCAGTACGCCTCATCCACGAAGAACCGTAGACTGAAGTTGACTGAGGGAGTGTGACGTCACCCATAGGGCCTGGATCCAGGAAAATGAAGCTCATCGAGGCTAGCAGTTGTAGCAGCTAATCTGCAGCCAGGGCCCATAAATGGAAATGCAGGTGCGCAACCAAAAAGCCAATCAGGAGAGAGGTTGTTTAAGGTATTCGCCCCTTCCCACCCTGGTTTTTGGTGCTTAGCAAAGATGCGTAGTAGTTGTTGTGGAAAGAAGGCACCTGATTTGTCTGATATTAATGTTCATATCTTGATTTAAGGACAAAATAGTGCAATAAAAACCCCAGCATCATGTAAGCGGGTTAATATGAAAATTTTAAGACCAAAGTGACAAACCTGGCAGCAGCATTTACAGCATTGTTTTTCAATAGAAAGTAAATTGGACCCAGACTCGGTTGAAACCACTTCACACCCATAAGTGTTGTCATGATCCAAAAATGTCAAACTATCTCGATAAAGAAAGGACTGGATACCAATTCCAATACTAAGATGTTTAGATAATAGAATGTCATTTTCAACATTAATTCGTAGTACTTTCTTTGATATTCTCATGTGTCCTTATATGTGTGTACTCCCTCAGTGGTCCTGTAGGTTCCATAGTGGTCCATGGGTGTATACCAGTCTATGTGCTCTTATACTTGTTCTGATACAGCTATTCAGGAAAGGCTCATTTCTGTGATGAGTATCTGGTTTCGATACTAGATTAATATCTGATTTTCAATACTTTTGACCAGCCTCGCGCCCTTGCCGACTTCCTGTTTGGAACGCAGCGACTCGTGGGTTAGCTGTGTCCACTTCTACAGTCTATGAAAGAGCCATGACTTATTTAAACCAGGACAATGCGCATCAGGCTAATAAAAGTTTTACAGCGCGTCTCATCCATGAAGAACACACAGATGGAGATGGTCCAAGGATCCTGCAGGAAAGAAAAACATCCACCCGAGCAAATATTATTCATCAAATCCTGATCGGAGCCAAGAGGGAAGCCCAAACGTCTGCACATGTCCAACAGCCAATGAGAAGACAGGCCAAAGTGTCCGTAAGTGTCATGACATCACTGTACCTGAGCGAGTGAGTGATTTAGTGTGAGAAAAATGGAAATGGCAGTGATGAAGGTGGGATTGATGTAGAGTGATGTCATTGGATTAAAGAGGAGAGAAAGACGAAGAGGAGAGAGAAGGGAGTCTGTGACATCATGTTCGTTCAAAGCCAAAAGTTGTCATTAGGTTAGGGTTTGAATTGCGCAACGAAATTGGTGAGAAGTATTTTCAGTTTCAGTTGCGTTTATATGACACCAGAGCAGCTGAGGCTAGGGGAACTTATTTAGTGGAAGGAAACTAGTTTATGCAATACACTGTTTTGATTATTAACATAGATGTATTTCATATTGACTTTGCATAGGTAGAGGTATAACTAAGAAATTTTGTTGCTAAAACATATTTGGTTCTTAAAAAACAGCCATATGTCCAGTACAGAACTGCTCAGTCCAGAAAAGTGCTTGCCTGAGCAGCCAGTCCCTTCTACATTCTGTTCAAATCCAGAAGGGACTGGAACCAGACCATCGAGCATGAAAAACCTCCATCCAAATTTGGGTCGGTCCAACCACAGCTGCTAACCTGTAGCACGTGTCTCTCAAATGCAGAACACCTCTTTTCTATAACTTCTTTTACCTGAAATAAGTAAGCGATTGGTGCTTTTGGCTGTTGATTCTGTAAAAATCTGGGCTGTTTCTCAGTCCTCTCAGTCGTTTTTGACGCAAACTGAGCATGCGTTTCTCTGATTGATTACCCCACCTGCTAAAAAAATCAGGGAGACGGGATACAGCTACAGATCGACTCGTCTTTGTAAAGTTTTATCAAAGCGTGTGGTTCTGGCAGGCTAGGTAAAAAAAGTACAGTACTTGGAACAGCAAAGATACTGCAGAACCTGGTAGAGGACCCAAGCTTGGAAAAGTATATCCTAAAGCAAGTAGTATTTTGTTGTGTATCGGATATCGGATTTTCTGACATTACTAACAGACAGACAGACAGCTGAACAATAACAAAAGGAAGTATTAGTAACTCAAATATGACATTTGCTTCGTTTCCAGTGGAACCCGGTCTGATCAAGTGAGGAGGATTGATGGCGTCAGCATTTTCTGAGGAGGGCAGGAAAGACGTGTGCGAACCTGTGAGGGGTTAGGAAAAGAGAGTAAGAAAAGTGACGGAAGAGGGGAGGAAAGAGAAAACAAAGGAGGGGGTGCAAGAGAGATGTGGAAAAAAATACAGAGGGCTATCAGTCTGGACTTCACTCTTCTCATTTTCGACATGGTTTAGTCTCATTTTGTTAAATCCTGGTTTCAGTGGTTGAAGAAATACTCAATTTTGTTACTTAAGTAAAATTACATGTACCAGAGCAAAGAAATACTCAAATAAAAGTAAAAGTATCACATGAAAAACCTACTTAAGTAAAAGTATTAAAGAACTTGTTTGAAAATGGCCTTAATGAATAAAAAGTAAAAGAATTTCACACAAATTTTGAAGTCTGATAAAGCTTAAAATGTAGTGATTTTGATAAAGATTTGTACTGAATTTTGTTCAACAGAAACAATTAAATTGATAATTTTTCTCAACTGTTTCTGTGTATTTTTATTTGCTCAAATTACAAATGGGTTAAAAAATAAATCCTCAGCCCTTTTTGCTACTTTTACTTTTCAGTCCTGTTAAAAATGTAGTAGAATAGAAAGTACAGATACCTTCTCAAATGTATTGAAGTAAAAGTTAACAGTATCCGCTTTAAAATGTACTTAAAGGTCCTAAATTACACAAAAAAATTATTCTTGTGAGCTTTGAGCCATGTTACAATGTTGTGACCACATTAAAAACAGATCTGGAGTTGTGTTTTGTTTCATTCACACACATTTCAGTAATCCTTTTATTAGTCTGTCTAATCATCTCTACATCTCTAAAATGTTCTGTTCCACCTTGTGATGTCATGAAGTGGTCATTTTCAAGTTAACAGCTCCTTTTACCTTTAGTTCTCTAGATATTGGACATTCCTGGGCTGAAATTAAAGGTTTATGGAATATAAAAACACAGTGGTGCACTTCCTGTATTACCACATGACATCACAAGGTGTAATAGTTTTTTTTTTTTTTTTCTCTGTTTGAGAGAACTCAGCTTAAATCTGCACGGTGTGTGAATGAAACAAAACTCCAGGTATGTTTGTGATGAGGAAACCACATTATAACAGATCAGAAAATAGTAACATCGGGCCTTTAAGTAAAGTACAAATACCTAAAATACTTAAGTACAGTACTTTACTTCTTTTACTTAGTTACGTTCCACCACTGCCTGGTTTACATTTAGTGGTACTCAGAAAGCCAAAGTTAGAAAAGTTTGGGAATCACTAGAAAACTGTACAATAACTAACTTCTAGTGCAAAACATTCACAATGGTCTCCTCCTGATTTAGAATGTTTGTGTGAAAAAGCTCAGAGCAGATCGTCCTTCATGTTCCTTGGTGATGGATGTCCCAGAGCGTTCCAGGGCAGCAGATGTGTCCCGCTCTGAATGGGACCTTTGTGGACATATGAAAAAGAACAAGTGTCCACAGCGCTCAGGGCGGAGGTCAAGGAGCGGGGTCAGGGGTGGCGACCTTTCAAATGAGTGCAATGTGATACAATGCATAGGTCAGCGGCATGGGGCTAGTGTGTGTTAGCCACCTCACAAATGTCTGAAACTACCACAGACAGACAGGGAGTTTAGGATACGATTTAATTAGCTAATTTAGCAAACACAAAAGTACAAACACAAAAGTACAAACACAAAACAAACACAGAAGTACTGTACTTAAACACAATACATGTCTCACTATACTTACTATATTATGATACTCAGGGGTGGAATATAACAAAGTACAAGTAGTAAAGTACTGTACTTAAGTGTCTGTACTTTTACTTAAGTACAGTCCCTGACAAAAGTCTTGTCGCTTATCCATTTTGTAGAAACAAAAGCTTATAACCTGACTTTAAATTAATCGATTGGTTTTAGAAATGTCTCATATGAAAGCTAAAACCCTCCCAAATTATGCTCAATATACTAAAATAAATTTGCTTCACTGAAGAAAGATTGATCATTTAATGAACACAGAAAGGTCAGATTTTGGCAAGACAAAAGTCTTGTCGCCTACAGAAAATTGAACAAATAATTTACTTCAAATACAAAAATATGTTGCATAATGTCAGTGAATTAAGTAGTGGTGCTGTGAGATCCATATTTAATATCTTGTATGACTTCCATGAGCTTGAAGGACTGCATCCATGCGGTTTGACAATGATTCATACAATTTGTTGATGAAGTCATCAGGAATAGCAAAGAAAGCAGTCTTACATGCCTCCCAGAGTTCATCAAGATTCTTTGGTTTTGCCTTCCATGCTTCCTCTTTCATTCTATCCCAGACATGCTCAATGATGTTCATGTCTGGTGACTGGGCTGGCCAGTCCTGGAGCACCTTGATCTTCTTCGCCTTGAGGAACTTGATGTAGAGATAGAAGTATGCGATGGAGCACCATCCTGCTGCAAAATTTGACCCCTTTTATGGTTGGGAATGTAAGAGGTAGCTAATACTTCTTGATATTTTAGGCTATTGATATTGCCTTCCACCCTGCAAATGTCTCGCACACCCCCATACTGGATGTAACCCCAGACCATGATTTTTCCGCCACCAAACTTAACTGTTTTCTGGGTGAATCTTGGATCCATGCAGGCTCCAGTAGGTCTCCTGCAATATTTGCGGTGGCTGTGATGTAATTCAACCGAGGATTCATCTGAGAAATCCACCTTCTGCCACTTTTCCAGTGTCCATCCTTTTAGCAGGCTGTGGGCCTTGGCAAATGCCACACGGTTTTTTAATTGCCTTTTGTTTAGTGCTGGTTTCTGTGCACTGATTCGACCATGGAGGCCATTTCGAGACAGAATTCTACAAACTGTTCTGGTTGACACAGGGACTTGAGGTGACCAGGCCTGGTGGAGCTCTGCTGCAGTGGGAAAGGGGCTGGCCTTGGATTTTCGAATCAACAAACGGTCCTCCCGAGCAGTTGTCTTGTGGGGTCTGCCGGACCTGGGCTTGTCAAAAACATCTCCAGTCTTTTCAGATCTTTTTCTTATTCTTTGTACTTGACGCTGAGACACATTGAAGGTGTCAGCCACCTCAGCAGTGGATCTGGTCTTCAGCCTCTTGATAATTAACGCTTTGGTCTCAGGGTGGATCTTAGGCATGTTGTCAGAGGTCAAGTTGCAGTTGATGTGAAGGTCTGGTGTGCTGGGGTTCTTTTTATACACACCCACTAATTGATTGATCAGTAACTGATCACAGGTGAGGCTGTAATCTAGGATTGGGTGCATCATATGACAAGGCGACAAGAATTTTGTCTTGCCAAAATCTGACCTTTCTGTGTTCATTAAATGATCAATCTTTCTTCAGTGAAGCAAATTTATTTTAGTATATTGAGCATAATTTGGGAGGGTTTTAGCTTTCATATGAGACATTTCTAAAACCAATCGATTAATTTAAAGTCAGGTTATAAGCTTTTGTTTCTACAAAATGGATAAGCGACAAGACTTTTGTCAGGGACTGTAGATTTTAAAGTGGATACTTTTTACTTCACTGCATTTGAGAGCGGGTATCTGTACTTTCTTTTTTAATTAGACTGAAAACTAAACGTATTTTTTTTAAATTATTATTCTTATTATTGAGACCTGCCATCAAATTTTGAGCAAAAGAAAAATAGAAATAAATAAAATAAAACAGTTAGAAATATGTATTATTTATTTAACACAATTCAGCACTTATTTAAAATTGCTACATTTGAAGCTTTATTATAGCTGAAAATCTGCACATTATATTTTTACTTTTTACTCTTTTTTTGCTCCAATACCTGTACTTTGACTTAAGTAACAAAATCGAGTACTTCTCCCACTACTGATGGTACTGCAAAATAATTTCATGCATTTAAATGGTCTGTACCCAGTTTTTTGGAGTTAAATTTTGTTTAAGCCGCAGTCCAGATATATTGTACAAGCGGCTCTTAGCATCAGAATGAGAGCACTGTGTACTGTCTGCATCTAATATAAGTAAGTAAGTAAGTAAGTAATTAAGTAAGTAAGTAAACTTTATTTATATAGCGCCTTTCACAGACAAAAGTCACAAAGCGCTTCCCATAAAAACATTAAAAAGACATACACCTAAAACATTGCAGAAAAACATTAAAAACAGAAAAACATTACACACTTGCCCCAGTTAGCTTTCAAACGCTTGCTTGAAAAGGAAAGTCTTTAGTTCTCTCTTGAACGTCTCCTCAGAGTCCAAGGAGCGCAGGGACAGAGGCAGTTCATTCCAGAGACGGGGAGCTACGGCCTTGAAGGATCGGTCTCCTCTGGTTTTAAAACGGGTTCTTGGAACCATCAACAGGTTCTGACCCGCGGACCTCAGACTCCGGGCCGTGGTGTAAGGCCGGATCAAGTCGCGGATATAATCAGGCGCCTGACCGTGGAGCGCTCTGAACGTCAGCACCAATATTTTAAAGTTCCCTCTGAAGGCGACAGGAAGCCAATGCAGAGACTTTAGCACTGGAGTAATGTGGGCTCTCCTGTTGGTGCGAGTAAGGAGCCTAGCAGCTGAATTCTGTACATACTGTAGACGGGCTAGCTCCTTTTTATTGAGACAGGTGAACAGGCTGTTGCAGTAATCCAGGCGAGACGAAACAAATGCATGAATGATCGTCTCCAGCTCTTCCTGTGAGACCATATGCCTCAGCTTTGATATGTTTCGTAGCTGGAAGAAGCAGTTCTGGATTAAGTTTTTTGAATGATACTCCAGAGACATCCCCTCATCAAAGATGACTCCAAGGTTGCGCAGACTGTTCTTGGCTGAAGAGCCCCAGTCCCCCAGCTGCCTTTTAATGTCAGGGACAGCAGTGTCAGGGGCAACGATAAGAGTCTCTGTTTTGTCAGAGTTCAGCTGGAGACTGTTGTTATTCAGCCACTGCTTCACCTGTGACAGGCAGGTAAGCAGAGACTGGATTTTGTGCGTCTCTGAGGGCTTGAACGAACAATACAGCTGTATGTCATCAGCGTACAGGTGATAGGCTACATCACTAAACCGCTGGATAATCTGCGCAAGTGGCAGGACATACAGGGTGAACAGGAGTGGGCCCAGGACAGAGCCCTGTGGAACACCACACTGAAGATCAGCCGTCTCTGACATCCTGTGACTGACTGACACACTGAATGTTCTGTCAGCCAGATACGAAGTAAACCAGTCCAGAACTGGCCCCGTCATCCCCACCAGATCCTGCAGGCGCTTCACCAGGATCCTGTGGTCGACCGTGTCGAAGGCCGCTGACAGGTCTAACAGGACCAGCACAGTACATCCCCCTGAGTCAGCGGACATCAAGATGTCACTGGAAACTCTAAGCAGTGCGGTTTTGGTAGAGTGGTTTTTCCGAAAACCTGACTGAAATTTATCATAGATGTCATATCTCTCCAGAAAGGGTGTCAGCTGACTAGCTACCACTTTTTCGATGATCTTGGCCAAAAAAGGTATTTTAGAAATCGGCCGGACGTTTTTGAGCTCTGTCTGATCCAGGCTCGGCTTTTTAAGTCTTGGTTCCACAACTGCATGTTTAAAGGAGCTGGGAAACACGCCCGAAGAGAGTGATAAATTAATCAGTTTGGTGACCCACGGCCCGATAGTGTCAAACACTTTCACAAAGAGCTTTGGGGGAAGAACGTCACTCAAACTCGTGGAGGGACTCATCTTCCCTATAAGTGCCGCAATTTCCTCTTGTGACACCAGATTAAATGTTGACCAAGCTTGTGCGGCCGAAACCGCCTGAGCTGGACCACCATCAGAGGGGGGTGGAATTTTATTTTTAATGTCCCTGACCTTCTCCATAAAAAAGTGTAAAAAGTCATTACTATCTGCTGTGGAGAATTCAGGGCCTGTGTGGGACACCAGAGAATTGATAGTGTCAAACAACACCTTCGGATTTCCCTTATTGGATGCAATTAGTTTGCGGAAATAATCTGACCTTGCTTCTTTTATCTGTTCATTTAAGGAAGCAATGAGGTCTTTGAGGTGCAGCCTGTGCACCTCCAGCCTGGTGGATTTCCACAGCCGCTCCACTTTGCGACACAGTCTCCTTGCGTGCATGATACTGTCATTAATCCAGGGACATGTCTGCTCACGAACAACCGTGTTCAATTTAGCAGGGGCAACTTGGTCCAATATTCTTTCACAATGGGAGCTAAAACCGTGCAGAAGTGTTTTATTGTCCAAGTAACAGGAAGTGCACGGTTAGCATACTTGTTGTTAGTTGTTGATGTTATTTCACACATCAGAGTGAGTAAGTAACGCTCTGAATGCGTAAGGTAAGTGAGGAAGAACTTTGGACCACTGCAAACTGTTTCAAAGGAACTAGTTCTGTTTTTCATGTTTTTCAGATTGGAAAAATCAGGTACAGCATCTTTTATTATGATTATTATTATTATATAACAGTTTCTTACTTTTTAAACTCTTACGAACATGTGCAGACATCTTGAATCCTCAGCCCTTTTGCTAACTGCTTTTCATGCTTCCATAAACTTCCATTTGGAATATTGATTTCATTTTAGCGGTTGTTAGCATAATTAGCGTTAGCGCCAAGCCGAGCGACCACTAATTGTGTCCACTGCTGCGTGTGGTGAGGGTCAGAAATAGAAACTCCGCGATGGAGTTGAATAATGTCAAACAGTGAAGTAGGCTGGACACATGGAACTGGTTTATTAGGCAGGACTAAAACAGGACTAAACTGGGAATAAACCAGGACTAAACAAGGTCTAAACCAGGTCTAAATCAGAACTATACTATACCCCCAGCACCTCCTGCGCAGCACCATCAGGAAAGCACCTTTGGGGACAAGTTGTTGTCCCTGTCCTGCTCCACGGACACACTCTGAAAGTCCTTTGTCCCACACGCCACCAACCTGTACAAAGCATAACTTGTTACTGCCAAAAAATGAATTTCCTTGGGAATCAATAAAATATTTATCTATCTACTAGGTCTAAACCAGGACTAAGTCAGAAAGATACCAGGTCCAAACCAGGCCTAAACCGGGTCTAAAACAGATCTGAACAATGTCCAAACTCAGACTAACCAAAATTACAAACAGATAGATACTTTATTGAGCACAAAAGAAATTCAAAACAAGGCCTGAACCAAGATTAAACTAGGGCTAAAACTGGATTACAACAAATGCAATAAAATGCAGGATTTAACCAGTGATCTCATCTGAAAGCCATCAAATGTTCATGTTTTTAAGGACATAAATGAAAATTTTCTAAGCTTTTAAGCATGTTCCCTAGAGAAGTATTGCTTCATTCATCCCAGCACCTGCAAGCCTGTCTATATATGAGAATGAGAAAACCCTGCATGTGTCTCTATCTGCAGGTTAAGGCTCTGGAGACACAGGTTCAGATGTGATTACCGAATCTTTTTTATAACTATAAGAGCACAGGACACATACAGTTCCTTTAAAGAGCGTGTATTATGCATTTTTTAAAGTTCTCTACCTTGTTATAACTAGGGATGCAACGATATTCAATATAATATCAAATTGTTCCATACTGGTGTCATGATTCGATACATGTGTTCGGTCGATATGCAGTGCGCTGTGTTGTCATTTATTTTGGTCCTAAAGTGAAACAGTTATTGCAGCGTCCTCCTCAGATGCAGCAGAAAACAGCTCCATAGGGACTTAGAGCTGAAATATTCTAACAGAGGTGGATTTTATCGTTCAGTCACTTTTAATTTTATGTTGATCGACCCAGGGAATGACAAAGATATTAACTTTTAAATACTTTAGAATCACTTTTGGCTTTACATCGGCTTTAATCATAGGCATTCGTATGCGCAATCTTGTTCTCAGATGCTCATGAATTTTACTTAGAAAACAGTCTGTTGAAACATTTCTATAACATAGTTTCAGTGCTCAGAAAGAAGATGGGAGAGTGCAGTTTGTGTATAAAGAGCAGAGCAGTGTGGGAGGAGCTGCTGTTCGTCTCTGCTGCTGCTGGAGACGAGGCAGAGCAGCACTGACACAGGAGCCTGTGTAAATGCAGTGAGAAAAGAGACAGACTCAGGAGGAAAAGAAAATAAATCATCAAATCATCATCAAAAAAGTAAAAGACTGATAGTGTAACTCCCCTACAGTCTATTTTAAGAGTCAACTGGCTATATTAAAATAGCCTGAGAAAATGCTGTGAATCACTGAACCTAATAAACTGACACGTTACATATAAACTATAACTTTACAGTAGTCGTACTGCTATGTAATGTATGTATTGTTTCATTAATATCATAGTGTTATTATATTATACTCAGCAGAAAAAAATATGAGATATTATGCAATATTTTTTCCACGTCTTAAAATGTATCGAAATTGAATCAATATCGTGATCCCTGTATCGGGATTTGTATCGAATCATGGGGAAACTGTATTGTTGCATCCCTAGTAACAGAAAACAGATCTGAACAATGTCCAAACTCAGACTAACCAAAATTACAAACAGATAGATACTTTACTGAGCCCAAAGGAAATTCAAAACAAGGTCTGAACCAAGATTAAACCAGGGCTAAAAATGGATTACAACAAATGCAATAAAATGCAGGATTTAACCAGTGATCTCATCTGAAAGCCATCAAAGGTTCATGTTTTAAAGGACAGAAATGAACATTTTTAATTTTTCAATGAAAACTAGTTATAACATTCCGTCATACAAAACATACCTGAAGAGATTTTAGATGTCACCCTTATGATCTCTCCTGGGCCCTCTTCAAACCTTCCTCACATTTAGCTGTAAGATGACCGAGGCTCCCCCCATAAGCCTACGTCATCCACTCTCCCACACGACAATTCTCTATAAATACACAAAAACATGATACAAAACTGTACACAACAACTTGACAAACCTGACACGATGTGCAGTAGTTTCATTAGTGGGATGCGCGCTGACTGTGTTGTGATAGCGCTCTGAAGGGGGAGCATAGGGAGGGAGGACATGTTAATACATTGTTTTCAGACAAACAATAAAAGGTAACATGGTGATGTAAATATGTTATGTGTTGGTGCATATTAATACCGCCTCTTTAAATCTTTGGTTGCTGGACTTCCGGTGATGCCATGACAGGTCAAGCAGCTTGATTTTTGAGCTCTGGGGAGAGACCCTTAAAACTACCTTAAATATAACAATCTGCACATACTTCACCCCGAATTGGCTTGTTAAGAAAGTTTAGATTGTCTGGCCAATGAAAGGAGACCAGGTCTACCAGAAAAGAAGACAAACAGGAACAAAGTGATGAAACGGTCATGGATAAGATAAGATAAGATAATCCTTTATTTGTCCCGCAATGGGGAAATTGCAGACGTGGACGTGCAGATGTGGATGAATCTGGAAACAGTGTGGCGTTGGTGTTAGCAGAGTTAAAAGACTTGAGGAAAGAACACATGGAGGCTTCTGACGAGACTAAATCTGCGTTAACAAAGGTAGAAAATACCCTAAATCTTTGGTTGCTAATGGTGAGTTGTGTTCACATTCGTTGATGTGTTGGCCGTTAGAAAAGGTGCACTCACACGTGTCCAGTGGGTATGTCCATGAGTCTATAGTATCCACTCTGTACATATGAAACACATGAGAGTCTGGCCCATGAACACAGGAACTTAGACAGAACACAGAACAGCACACACATAACACACATTCAAATGGTACCATTCAGCAAATATATGTAAAAGAATAGATTTACTTTACAGTATAACTTGCTTGAGTAAAAGTTATGGTCTACAAATAACAGAAGCTTTATGTGAAAATATTAGATGATTTGAACGTCTGTGTTCCTTGCAGCTTCTTCAGATATGATTTTGTTTGTTCATTTTGTGTCTGACAAAATTTTGTGACTTATTTAATGTTTTGATCCTTCACATTTTATTCACTTCAAATTATAAGTCAAATGTTACGTCCCGTTACTATTTAAAAGGTCCCATATTACATGAAAATGACTCTTCTGAGTTTTAAGTCATGTTAGAATGTTGTTACCTCGGCAAAAACAGACCTGGTGTTGTGTTTTGTTCCATTCACACATGCTAACCCTTTAATAACCATTTATTATTAGTCTGTCTACATCTCCAAGCCTCAAAATGCTCTGCTCCACCTTGTGATGTCATGAACCTGTAGTTTACAAGTGAACAGCTCCTTTTACTTTTAGTTCAGTCGAGATTGACAATTCCAGGGCTGAAATCATCCAAATGATTCTAGTGAAGGTGTGTGGAGTTTAAAAACACAGTGGAGCGCTTCCTGCATTACCACATGAGATCACAAGGGTCTGCGTGTTAAAAATGTGTTAATGAAACAAAACACAACTCCAGGTCTGTTTGTGATGAGGAAACTACATTAGAACATACACTATATTGCCAAAAGTATTCGCTCATCTGCCTTGAATCGCATATGAACTTAAGTGACATCCCATTCTTAATCCATAGGGTTTAATATGACGTCGGTCCATCCTTTGCATCCTTCACTTCAACTCTTCCGGGAAGGCTGTCCACAAGGTTTAGGAGTGTGTTTATGGGAATTTTTGACCACTCTTCCAGAAGTGCATTTGTGAGGTCACACACTGATGTTGGATGAGAAGGCCTGGCTCTCAGTCTCCACTCTAATTCATCCCAAAGGTGTTCTATCGGGTTGAGGTCAGGACTCTGTGTGAGCCAGTCAAGTTCATCCACACCAAACTCTCTCATCCATGTCTTTATGGACCTTGCTTTGTGCACTGGTGCACAGTCATGCTGGAAGAGCAAGGGGCCATCTCCAAACTGTTCCCACAAAGTTGGGAGCATGGAATTGTCCAAAATCTATTGGTATGCTGAAGCATTCAGAGTTCCTTTCACTAAGGGGCCAAGCCCAGCTCCTGAAGAACAACCCCACACCATAATCCCCCCTCCACCAAACTTTACACTTGGTACAGTGTGGTCAGACAAATACCGTTCTCCTGGCAACCACCAAACCCAGACTCATCCATCAGATTGCCAAATGGAGAAGCGCGATTCGTCACTCTAGCCCTCAAGCGACCAAGCTATTTTACTGACTGTAATGACCGAGTGGGGTCATTTATGACCCCATTGTGCTCTGTACAGGGATCCTTATTATGAATGGCTGGTTGGGGGGTTTATCATACCGAAACTACTCCCTGTGTTTAAGACAGGTTTTTTATAATGATCTAATGTAATATGTGTTTGCTAATAATACTTTTATTGCAAGAAATAACCAAAACACAGACTTTAAGAACAACATAACATTTATTTAGACAGTCCTTGTTCCAACTTGCAAAAGGATATTTTTTTTTTGCCAACCTAAATGAAAACATACATTATAAAAAAGAGGAGTTTGAGTAGAAATATTTTGACTTATGTTGAGCTAGCATACTGCTAACATCAACAAAAATAATTAGCTGACTTGCTGACTAGGGAATACGCTAAAATTGGTAAGGAAGTCATCCTACTCAGAACACATTCGATCAACCTATGTTACTACCATGCCTGTGTTTAAAACAAAAACACACAAACATCTTGTTTGTATATGTGTAATATGATATAAAAAAATAACTGAAAATTGTAACTGTCAAAAGCAGATACCCAGTTATGAAAACAAGTTCCCTCAAAGCTATTGAAATGAAATTCAGCGATGTACTACATTTCAAGCACAATCTTCACAAACCACTTGTTTGTGGCTATGTTCTGGGCACACTGGCTGGTTGCATGTTTAAAAACCAGTGCTTCTCTTCGGGGTCATAAATGACCCCACAAGAGTTTGTGATGTCTACGCCACACAAATTGCCTGATCCCTGCAAAAAACTATGAAACTGTGTAGGATTAGTAGACTGACAAACTCATGGTAGGAAAAAAAATTCGGATAAAAAATAAAGATCTGGCACATTAAATTATATGGCTGGGGTCATAAATGACCCCACCCGGTCGCTTGAGGGCTAGAGAACGTGTCTCTACTGCTCTAGAGTCCAGTGGCAGTGCTTTACACCACTACATCTGACACTTTGCATTGCACTTGGTGATGTATGACTTGAATGCAGCTGCTCGGCCATGGAAACCCATTCCATGAAGCTCTCTACACACTGTTCTTGAGCTAATCTGAAGGCCACATGAAGTTTGGAGGTCTGTAGTGATTGACTCTGCAGAAAGTTGGCAACCTCTGCGCACTACGTGCCTCAGCATCCGCTGAGTTGCTGTCGTTCCCAATCGCTTCCACTTTGTTATAATACTACGGACAGTTGATTGTGGAATATTTAGGAGTGAGGAAATTTCATGACTGGACTTGTTGCACAGGTTCATCCTATCACAGTACCACGCTGGAATTCACTGAGCTCCTGAGAGCGACTCATTCTTTCACAAATGTTTGTAGAAACAGTCTGCAGGCCCAGGTACTTGATTTTATTCACCTGTGGCCATGAAGTGACTGGAACACCTGATTTCGACTATTTGGATGGGTGAGTGAATACTTTTGGCAATATAGTGTAGATCACTTCTTTGTACTTCTACTTGAGTAACATTATGTTGAAGTAACAGTACTCTCTTTCTTGCGTACAGTTGTAATGGCCCTGTCCATATAATGACTCTTGCTGTTTCCATGATCTGATGAAGCAGGCGTTTTCATATTTCATACATACATTCTCCAGTCCTCCCGTGTCTGTGCTGTCCTGGTACACACTGGGCAGAGCAGATACGTGTGGTATGAGCCCACCTAATGAGAGCTGTGTACACAAACACATCACAGTCTCGTATCAACACGCTTTAAAACTGACACAGAGACGCAGAGGCAGTGCAGTGTTTTTTTATGAAGCTTTTATGAAGATAAGTCTTAGAGTCAACAGTTTGTCAAATAATTTGTGTGGGAAGTGTTGTCACTGGTTGTGTTTGTGTTCTAGATTTGGATGATCTCAAAGGCAGGGCAGGGGCCTATAGAACTGTGGGAGATATGTCCATCTTAAAGGTGCACAAAGTCACTTTTTGGTTGGGGGTCCATCACCTGCGTGTTTCTATGGACATGTCATTGCTCTACCTGGAGTGTTCCACAGTATGACATTAAACAGCTCTACTTTACATTTATTCATTAACATGTGTTTTTATAGCTCAAAAATACCAAGAAAAACAGACGTTCTGACTGTGAGCGGGGTCACCTCTCCACAGATCTGGCCTGTAACTTGGTCTGGTTTGGTCTCCATGAAGATAGAAAGGTTTAATGCCGTACTATGAATAGCAAAGGAGAAATTCAATTGTTTCAGCTGGACAAAAGTTTATTATTATGCTAATGGTCCTGTGGTCCACCAGCGTCTGACCAGAACTCACGAAGCAGCTTGGATGAGCTGCAATCAAAAACCTTTGTCCAGTGACCGAATTGAAGTTCTCCTTTGCTATAGATCCTACCTGGACGACTAAGGGATTTCACAAACGCCATACTGTGAAACATTCCAGACAAAGCAATAACATCTCCATGAAGAAAAGCTTTTGATGGACCCTCCACCAGAAAAAGCACAATGCGCCTTTAAGATCCACAAATGTTGAACCTTCTCATTATTGTGTCTTTGGAGATATTAACCATAAATCAGGTCAACAAATCTGCAGTCTGACAATTAAAAAGTCACTGTGTAGCTTTTTGGGCAAAGAATAGACTCAGATAAAATCTTTTGCTTGTGTTTATTGCATTGAATATTACTGTGAGCGGGCTTGCATCTCCACAAACCTGACTCTTACTTATCCTGGAGGAACCTTCCACAGTATGACATACTCTGGAATCATGCATCTGACAAGCCACCAGTTTCATGACGTTGCTTTAAACAGAAACCATAGAGTTTTTAAACTATAGCAATTATAGTGCTGATGTCACGTGAACGCCGCAGATTTAGACTCTTTAATTTTTAAATCTGCACAACACCCGGGATGCTCTAATGATGAAATGATATTATAACATTTGACATACTGAGACTTTGCAACTGATGTCATCACCATTCCCTGTGGGTGTGAAGCTAACTGGAAGCACTACTCTGTTAGAGCCCTGTTACTCAACTTTAATCTGATCTTTATTTTGGAACTACAAGCTCGCTAGCATCAGCCAACAGTTTTTCAGTCAGTTACTTTCACTCCTTTTAGTTGAAAATCAAACTCCTAAACAGGACCATGCATGCTCATATTGAACACACGTGTCACCAATGGAAACTTCTGAACGTAGCTGCAGAACACAGATATATGCAGAACACCCCCAGCATGATGTCACTGCAAAGGATCAATAGAGAAATAAGACTCTTTATAATGAACAAAGTCAAACGTACAGACGCGTACGTTCACAATCACATCACATATTTATATGAAGTGGCATACCTGAGCTGAGCCTTTCCTGTTTTTCACTGTGAACAATGCCACATCCTGCCCGGCCCTTAATGACAATCCAAGTGCCTTCAATCACGTTATTCAACAATACACTGTACACAGCTCTATAGAATGTGTTATGGGGCATATCTGAGTCAGCTCTATAGAATCAAAAGATTAAAGGGGCCATATGACGCAATTTTCTGATCTATGTTCTAATGTAGTTTCCTCATCACAAACATACTCAGAGTTGTGTTTTGTTTCATTCACACATGTTTAACACACAAACCCTGTATATTTAGGCTGAGTTCTTCTCTCAAACAGAAAATACTGTTCCACCTTGTGATGTCATGTGGTAATACAGGTACAGATACAAGTGCTCCACTGTTTTTAAACTGCTGTTAACTTGAAAACTACCACTTCATGACATCACAAGGTGGAACAGAGCATTTTGTGCTTTGGAGATGTAGACAGACTAATAATGAAGGATTACTCAAACATGTGTAAATGAAACAAAACACAACAAGTATGTTTTTTTTTTTTTTTTTGCATCTTTTATTTAAAAAATTCTGTGCGAGTGCTACAATTTGTATGTTGTTTGTTCAGAGAAGGTACACTTTTTTATGCAATACTCTTAGCATACTCACTGTTTTAATGGTTACAATTTGTTTATTCCATATTGACTTTGCACAAGTAGTGGTTTAACTATAGACTGTGTAAAGTAGTGGACTAAGTGAGTGTGACGTCACCTATAGCGTTCAGCTCCAGTCAAATTAGGATGCAGGTTAGATGCATTCATATATACCGTCTATGGTTTTAACAAAGAAATATTGTTGTTAAAATGTATTTGGTTCTTCAGAATTGTGATATATCGCAGAATATCATGTACAATATATCGATTATCACATGTATCGCAATATCATGACAATATCATATCGTGAAGGACCTTGCGATTCCCTGCCCTCTGCATAAGCAGCTCTTGAGGTCAAACTAAATCTGCTAAACTACTAAATATACAGTGTTTTATTGTCAGAGAATCAGGAAATGCACTGTTAGCATGCTTGTTGTGGTTAGCATTACAGTCGTGGCAAAAGCACTTGGAATATCATCATGGTGAATAGAGGAATAACTCTGGACATCTGCAATCTGTTGAAAATGAGCCAGTTCTGATTTTCATATTTTTAAGACAGTAAAAATTAGGCACAGAGACTTTAACAAAACCTGAAAACAAATATTTTTACACTTGCAGGTGGTGTTATTGCTTCGATAAACATGAATTGTTACTATGAGCAGGCACGCCTCTCCACAGATCAAACCTGTAACTTTGTCTGATGGTGTCACATGATTGCCTCCAGTATAATGCTTTACTGTGGAACATACAGGCAAAGCAATAATATCTCCATGGAGACAGGCAAGTGACAGAGCCTTCATAAAAGATTTGACAATATACCTTTAAGTCCTGACAAAGACCTAAAGTCCAGGTCTAGTCCAAGTTTAGTTCTGGTTTTCTTTAGTCAGACAGCACAACGTGATTTCTTCTCTCAGACTGAGCAGAGCCAGTATTTTGCCTCACTCTCTGGTATTTTTATCAGAAATCTCCAAAAGTCAAATCCACAAATGTTTTCCCTGATCATTTCTATTAGTGACAAGGTCCATTCTCCAGCTGTATCTACCCAACCACAGCACCACATCTGCAGACTGTCAGCAGCCTTGCCCCGTCACCACGCGGCTTCGGTTTGGGTTTTGGGTTTTGTTTTGGAACAGTGAGTGGAGCAGACATTATTGTGGGCTATATAAAGAGCCACAGTTGTGTAGGTTTTGCAGGAGCTTATCTGATGTGTGGAGTTTCCATCAGGCTCAGATAAGCTCAAAGCCTGGATCAGGTTTCATATACTGCTCCTGTCAGTGCAATGTACAAACGCATATACAACAGAGCAGATATGTGTAAAATGTCTATGTCTGTACTATGCCTTAAGGCTTTGGATTACATCTGAGAACCTCTGTTGTTAAATTTCAAGGCCCTGTACCCATGTATTTGAATAAAATGTGTCTTGCTCATAGATTGTTTATATAAATTGACATGGCGAACCCGCTAGTCGCCATGTTCTAAATAGGAAGCATGGATTTGCATCTGGCTCCATCGACTCTGGCTCTGACTTTACATTGAAAAACAGTCACCACTCTTTCCATAACCGCTGCAGTGAGCCTCATCATTTTGGTCTTAAAACATTTGTATTAACCCGCTCTACGTGATCCTAGTGTTTTTATTTCACTATTTTCTCCGTAAATAAATTTGTTTTCCTAATATGGAACTCGGCTCCAAATTCACCCTTATAACCGCTAGCCTCAATGGGCTTCATTTGACTGGAGCCGAGCGCTATGGTTGACATCACACTCTCTTAGCCCACTTCTTCATACAGTCTCAGAGATACTGTTTTAGCAGCTCAAAATAAGTTTGCTGTGTCTTTTTGACATCTAAATAGAAAAAAATGTTTTGTCTAAGAATGAGGAAGTTTGCAGTTAGCATGCTAGTTGTTGTTAGCATTATGGTGACAGCAAAACGCTCTGGTCTCTCAAAGTTGTGAGCACTTCATCATGGTGTATAATTAGAATGATCTGAATGCATAAGGTCAGTGAAGAAGAACTTTGGACCACTGCAAATACTGTAGCTGCCTGTGAAAGCAAAGGGATATCAGTCTGGGCCGCACTCCCTCCGCCGCGTTTCAAACCAAACATGATCGTCCAATCAGATTTGTTCTCCTCTGAATCAAAGGAGCTCATTGGTCACCCATCATTTTGAATAAAATTACATTTCTCTTATCTCTGATTGACTATCCATCGTCTACATGACTACATGATATTTCTGAACGCTACATATAAATAGATTTTCATTCTCATGCCCTGACCACGACCACTCAGTTGATTGACCCATACCCACTTTTACACTACTAAGCAAGGGCCATGCACATTGGCTAAGCTCAAATGGCACCCGTACTATTTCATATTTTTAGATGCATATTTTTAGATATGTAGATAGATACTTTATTGAGTACAAGTCCTCCGCCTTTGTGTTTCCCGGTCTTCTTTGTGTCTCTGTCCGCTCGGACAGTGGTGAAGCCGGTAAGGTCCACGTTAGCATTTGGAATGTTAGCTGTTAGCCATGTCTCAGTGAAACGCAGTAGGCAGCTCTCTCTGTAAACCCGCACGTTCTTCACCAGAGCTGCCAGTTCAGTTCTTCTGTTGGCACTGAGTTTACATTCCCCATCACCACAGAAGGAATAAAGGGCTTACACCTCCAGCCCTCCTCTCCATGTTTAGCTTTCACTTTAGCACCCGCTCTGCAGCCATGGTAAGGGTGCCACACTACTCCAGATAGAAACGGCACAGTGCCAGCGCGTGTCATTGTCTGAGTGCAAGCATCTGATCCCTTGTGTAAACTTGTCTAGAGCCTTGCATTTTACAGTGAAAATCCAGATCCACAGAGTAAAAAAAGAACAAAACAAAAAAACAGTATTAAAAACACACTGTAACTGCCGATCGCTGCCAAAACAACTAAAAAAATGCTGCCAAACCTAAAACTCTACCTCCCCTTTTAACCCTGACACTACATATATGACACAGAGTCTGAAATTGTACAGGGAAGGAGGCGGAGATTATGAGTAGGTGAAAAGAGCAATTTTCAGAGCTCTCAAGCCTCAAATACAAAACAAAACAGGATTACTCAAACATGCAAGAATCAATCAAAATACACTATATTGCCAAAAGTATTCACTCACCCATCCAAATAATGGAAATCAGGTGTTCCAGTCACTTCCATGGCCACAGGTGAATAAAATCAAGTACCTGGGCCTGCAGACTGTTTCTACAAACATTTGTGAAAGAATGAGTCGCTCTCAGGAGCTCAGTGAATTCCAGCGTGGTACTGTGATAGGATGAACCTGTGCAACAAGTCCAGTCGTGAAATTTCCTCACTCCTAAATATTCCACAATCAACTGTCAGTGGGATTATAACAAAGTGGAAGTGATTGGGAACGACAGCAACTCAGCCACGAAGTGGTATGTCATGTAAACTGACGGGGCGGGGTCAGCGGCTGCTGAGGCGCATAGTGCGCAGAGGTCGGCAAGTTTCTGCAGAATCAATCACTACAGACTTCCAAACTTCATGTGGCCTTCAAATTAGCTCAAGAACAGTGCGTAGAGAGCTTCATGGAATGGGTTTCCATGGCTGAGCAGCTGCATCCAAGTCATACATCACCAAGTGCAATGCAAAGTGTCAGATGCAGTGGTGTAAAGCGCCGCGACTGGACTCTAGAGCAGTGGAGACGCGTTCTCTGGAGTGACGAATCGCGCTTCTCCATCTGGCAATCTGATGGATGAGTCTGGGTTTGGCGGTTGCCAGGAGAACGGTACTTGTCTGACTGCATTGTGCCAAGTGTAAAGTTTGGTGGAGGGGGGATTAAGGTGTGGGCTTGTTTTTCAGGAGCTGCGCTTGGCCCCTTAGTTCCAGTGAGAGGACGATTCCATGCTCCCAACTTTGTGGGAACAGTTTGGAGATGGCCCCTTCCTCTTCAACATGACTGTGCACCAGTGTACAAAGCAAAGTCCATAAAGACATGGATGAGAGAGTTTGGTGTGGATGAACTTGACTAGCCTGTACAGAGTCCTGACCTCAACCAGATAGAATACCTTTGGGATGAATAAGAGCGGAGACTGAGAGCCAGGCCTTCTTGTCCAACATCAGTGTTTGACCTCTACTCAGAAGAGTTAAAACTGTTATAGCTGCAAAGGATGGACCGATGTCATATTAAACCCTATGGATTAAGAATGGGATGTCACTTAACTTCATACGCGAGTCAAGGCAAGTGAGCAAATACATTTGGCAATATAGTGTACATCTCCCCTTTAATATGCCTGGCGTTGCACTGGGGAGCCAAAGACGGGACACAGCTAGAGTGACCAGACTATTTTTAACAAATTTGAGACCTGCCAACAGTAAAGAGGGGCATAAATTGCCACTTATTTAGGTAAAATACAGAAAAGCTGCTTAAAAATGACCAAAACACACACAAAAAAAAAAAAATGACAATACTGACTCACATGTTAGTCATGAATGGGCCGGGTGCAGAACAATTTTCCTTAATTACGCATTCGTTTCACAACTTTATTATTACCAACCGCCCCAAACTGGGGGTGTCCCAGATTTTGATTTTGAAAATCTGGTCACCCTCGACACAACCCAAATAACAAGGACTGAGCTGGAGGTTCTAGGTTCAGTAGTGCCACCAGGAATGAAGCAGTTCAAACAAGGCTAAAAACAATAGCAACACACTTTAAAGTTGCTGAACCTAAGTGATGGCTAACCCAGAGGAGTGCTTGTGGATGACCACCTGATGATGTCACAAGGTGGAACAGAGCATTTTGAGCTCTTGAGAGAGATAAACTTATGGTCTGTTTTAAATGTGCTTGATGCTAAATGTGCTTTATGCTAACTGTTTTATATACATGGGATACAATGGGGGAGGAGGTGAAACAGACTGAATACATTTGGCCGGGTGACCATGGCGACGTCTCGGTTGTGCTTATATCTGCACCCACACATGTACACAAACATGAGTGAGGCGTCTGTGACACGGAGGGGCTTTGACAGGGCGGGGGCTGGTGTTTGGAGCCGAGCAGGTCAAAGAAAAACAGTTTAACTCTCTTTGTTTGTTAATATTGGGTTTTATTTTTAAGACATAGGTCTAAATAAATTCTTTTAGTCACCCAACAAGTATGTGTGTCATGCCTCCAGAGGGAGTATTACACTTCACGGGGTATTAACTGGAACACATCACATATTTAGATCACCGTGCTAACATGTTTTATAAGTTTCGTTTTCGCTTGTTCTTAATCCCCACTCTCTTTGCTCGCTGTGCTAAATCGCTCCCCCTTCAGAGCAATATCAATCAGCGTGCATCTTGCTAATGAAACTACTGCATATCACATCAGGTTTATCAAGTTGTCATCTCATGTTTTTGTATATTTATAGAAAATTGCTGTGGGAGCATGGGTGATGTAGGCTTGTGGGTGGAGTCCTGTCCAGACTAACCGTAAGGAGGGTCCGATTATGGCCCGGGAGAGATCGCTAGATGCTCAAACATGCATGGATGACATCTAAAACCTCTTCAGGCAAGTTTTTGGTGAAGGAACATCATTAAAACATGGTAAAAAGCTCCAAAAACTTTGATTTTGCGTAATATTCCCCCTCTTTAAAACTGTGATTGACCCGTGCTCCTGACAGATTACACCCAGAGACACTGAAGAATGGGTCAAATGCCGGGTACATTCTTGTATTGGAAATCAAATATCTTAACTTTACATAATGAAACACACCAAGACATGAGTTCCAACCACCACCCTGTCGCCAGTACTGATTGCGTTGGCGTTTCTTGGAAAGTCTGAGAGGCCTAATCCCTCTTTACAAGGATAAGCAACCATATGATACCTGAAGAAAACAAACTTTGACCTCGACTAATGCTTATAATGTTCATTAGTACACTTTTCTGTTTACCGTTATGACAAAAGCAGAGATTAAAGGCGCTGTACCTGCTTTTTACTGTCCTAAAATGTGAAGAAAAAAAAAACAAAACAGTTCATTTGAAACAGTTTGCAGTGGTCCAACGTTATTAAGTAAAGTAAGACAGAGAGAGAGAGATTCTACACACATTTAAGTTGTAGGCTATTTTATATTTGTTTTTTTATCTATCTCACGTCAGATGAAGTGGGTGGACGGCGTACCCGTGAGTACCACGCCCTCTAAACCCCTGCAGGTCAGATCTATGGGGATGTGACCCATAGATAGACCCTTACAGTAAGAGGGCATGTTTTTCACTGTATTTTTGAGCAATAGCACGTGTAAACCTATACCTGCAATAATAAATGTATAAATACTTTTAATGCCATACTGTGGAGCATTCCAGACAAGCAGGTGACAGACCTTTTAAGTTAATAATAAAGTGAAGCTAAGTAATTAATAATGTTAAGTTCACCATAGCGTACATTTATTGATTTGTACTGTTGTCGCAGGGGAGGGGTCAGGGGGGACAGATGGGTTGACCTGCAGATCTTTGAGCCAATAGGATTTAGTTTGAGCAGGATCTATAATAAAATGATTAAAGACAATATGCCTCCGAGATAATGCAGCTTAATATGATTAGAGCGGTCTAAACCACACAGAGACAGCGTCGCGTTCACGTGTCCCTGACGAGCTGCTCGATTAAGCCCGAGTTACTTTATCCAGTTTAATTCTGTGGACAATAGAGATCACATGTGGTTAAGTGGATTTGGCAGGACTTTTAGTAACGGTATTTCTAGAAGGTTTGGGGGAAATACATGATATATTTGTGATATTTTACATATAATTGATGTGAATACTTTGCAGCTGATGCCATCAACATTCCCTGTGGGTTTGATGCTAACTGTAGGCACTAGTCTGTTGGAAGTATAGACTACTGTAGATAAAGAAGTGGGCTAAGGGAGTGTGACGCCACCGCAGCGTTCGGCTCCAGTCAAATGAAGCTCAACGAGGCTAGCAGATTCATATTAGGAGTAGGACAAATAAGCCAAAGAAAAGCACTAGGATCATGTAGAGCTGGTTAATATGAACATTTTAAGACCAAAATGACGAGGCTCTCAGCAGCAGTTACGGAGAGAGGGGTGATGATTTTTCAATACAAAGTGAATTAGAGCCAGAGTCGATGGAGCCAGGAGAGCACCCATACTCACTTCCTACTTGGAACGCGACAGCTAGCGGGTTAGCTATGTTCATCATATATATACAGTCAGTATGGTTAGGAGCTCTGTTACTCAAGTTAGACTTTAATCTGACCTTTATTTAAACACCATCAGACCATAAAGAGGTGGATTGGTTGGAACTGGAACAGGTGAACTAATTTGTGCTGTTAAACAAGTCTCTCTCACATAAAATTACAGTCACAAGCTAGCTAGCGTTAGCCAACTGTTTTTCAGTCAGTCACTTTCACCGTTTTGTTGAAAATCAAACTCCTAAACAGGACCATGAACGCTCGGACTGATCACAGGCTTCTAAAAATGTACTGTTTAAATCCATCCATCTTCTCCCGCTTAATCCGGCTGGGTCGCGGAGGCAGCACGCTGCCCATTACTCTGTGCACCAGACCCAGACCCCTATGAACCCCTCTGCAGGTGGTGAGCCCACAGGAGGGAGGAATTCCTTGACGGTCCTTGATGGTAAACTGTTCATAGGGGTGTTGCATGTTTTTGGTTGATGGGGGGAAACCGGAGTACCCGGAGGAAACCCATCCAGACACGGGGAGGAAACATGCAAACTCCACACAGAAAGGCCCGGGCGACCCGGGGATCGAACCCGTAACCTTCTTGCTGTGAGGCATGAGTGTTGCCACTCAGCCACCGTGCCGCCGCTGTTTAAATCCATTTTGTATTTTTTCGTTATCAGCCTGCATTTGGTAGTGTGTGCATTGTGTCACCATGGTAACTGCCAAACATTCCACCCTAGACATACATGCATAACCCCCCAAGTATCAATGCTACTACAGTATACTTTATTGTTGTTGTTTTTTTGAATGTTCTTACCGGTGCCTTTTCTTCTTTTAGTCATATAATTGATGTATTGACACTTTGCAGTGACATCACGCTGGGGGTGTTCTACATGTATTTCTGTGGTGGAATGTTTCTGTAGTCACACAATGCACACATTAACACTAAGATTGACTGAAAAGAAAAAAAAAAATACTAAATGGATTTAAACAGCACATTTTAATGAGCCTGTGATCCGTCCGAGCGTTCATGGTCCTGTTTAGGGGTAAAAAGTGAGAGTGACTCACTGAAAAACTGTTGATTCACGCTAGCTAGCTTGTGACAGCACAAATCAGCTCACCTGTTGTAGTTCCAATTACATTATCTCTTTAGGGTCTGATTTGTTTTGAAATAAAGCTCAAATTAAAGTCTGGTTTGAGTAACTGAGCTTCAGACAGAGCAGTGTCTACAGTTAGCTTCTCACCTCCAATGAATGCTGATGACATGAACAGCAAAGTATGAATAGGACATGTTGTAGTTGTCCTTAAATGAGTCTACATAAACCCACTGTACCTGAGCTGAATGCTGAGCTTATATAAAATAAAGCGTATTAAATGCATTGTTCCCTGTGCTGTACTCCGAGTGCTCTGGTACATGTGTGTGGGAGGAGTCTTATATAATCTCATATGATCATGAACAGTGATCACCGTGGATACGTGGGTTTGTTTTACACCTGCACCAAGACACAAGCTGCAAGACACTCACACAAACCAGCTACATCAAATAGCAGAGGTATTTCAATCAATATTATAATTCAAGACCAGACTTTTCGGAGCTTTTAACATGTTTATAATTGTTTCCCTTCTCATTTACCCTCTGTGTTTGAGTGGTTCGTGCATGTTTGACTCAACTTTAATCACTTATTTTCAAGATGCCATTTTGATGATCAACTCCCATTTTCACGCCCACTGTGACGTACACACTTTGTTCTCTAGTTTAATTTTCTTAATCGGTGATACATGTAGGATTCTGCAGCGTCGCATAGTCATTTTAGTACAAATTACAAAAAAATGCTCTCCTCTAGTGTGATGTGCAGTTATGCTTTGTCGTCATGACGTTTACGCCAATTGGACGTCACAGTTTTCTAACGTGGAAATCAGAGGACTTGTTTTATATTTATTCTCATATTAGATCAATATTGCGATTTAAAATGTCCAAATGATAACAGAATGCACAAACACAAAATATCCTGAGTATTTTTTCTGAGGGTGAGTACGCCACCTGCTTGTTTCCATGGGGATGTTGACTAGAATGTTCCACAGTAGGGCATTAATCTCTTCCAGGCCGAGTTACAGGTCAGATTTGTGGAGAGGCAATCTCACAGTAAAATGCACGGTTTAAGGCGTTTTTGAGCAATGAAAAGAAATAATAATAAAATGTAAGCAATTCTGGCAAATAAATAATATCTCCATGGAGACAAGTTACAGTGTACACCTCTAAAATAACTTGAAATTTGATCTTTTTTTGCTTGTTTGTTTGTTTGTTTGTTTGTTTGTTTGTTTGTTTGTTTGTTTGTTTGTTTCAGTCACAGTTGGAACAGGTGAAAAAAAAAAACATGTAAAATTAGGTTTCCATTTTAAAATAACATGTTTATATCTGTTTTTTATTATTATTATTATTATTATTTTTTTTTTTTTTTTTTTTTTTTTTTATTTGGTAATTGTTTGAGTTGGATGTCCTTTCTGTCTGACCCAGGGCTACAACGTGAGGGTATGTTCAGATATGGGGGATAGAACCAGTCATCCTCCAGTCCATAGTCAAGTGCTTAACCCATTACACCACCCGTGTTTCCTTTGTCAGTATGAAATCCAAACCAGTCCTTTTTGACCTGCCCTTATCTCACTTTTTTCAAACAGATATTATCGCTTTCCTGGAATGTTCCACAGTATGACATTAATGACATGTATGGTTGCCTAGTATCGAACATCAGATACTAATCGATATCGAAAACTTGTATCAAAATACTTTTGATACTAAAAAAGTACTACCTTTTAATGTTGAAAATCACATTCTATTGTTTAAAGAAAGAGTGTTTTTTTTTTTATTATTATCATCATGGTGTTAGAATCGGTTTTGAGTATCGAGTTTATCCATTAGTATTGAAATCAAGTTTGAAATTTTAGTATCGGGACAACTCTACAGTAGTTACAGTTCAGATCTGTGGATAGGCGAGCCAGCTCCCAGTAAGAAAACATGTTTTTCAAGGTATTTTCTTTGCAATAAATACTTGTAATTGGAGAAACAAAGAAATGTTTAAAGGTGCATTGCGTAACTTTTCTGGTGGAGGGTCCATCAGATGCTTTTTGGAGACGTTATAGCTATGTTTGGAATGTTTCACAGTATGGTATTGAACATTTCTATTTAGTTATAAGTCAGATCTGTGGAGAGGCGACCCCGCTCACAGTCAGAATGTCTGTTTTTCTAAGTATTTTTGAGCTGTAAAACCATCTGTAACTGAATAAATGTAAAGTAGAGTTGTTTAATGTCACACTGTGAAACATTCCAGGCAGAGCATTGACGTATCCATAGAAACAAGCAGGTGACAAACCCCCAACCAATAAGTTACACAGTGCATATGTAGAATATTCCAGGGTAAAGCAATGACATCGCCCTGGAGACAAGCAGGCGATTCACCCTCCCCCGGTAAAATTGCACACTGCGCCTTTAAGTGCGTAAATCTAATGTCATGACGAGATGAAACTAAAGGTGTAGCATTGTCCAGTGTTTTTCCTCAGATGTGTGTGGCGCTCTGACTCACGGGCAGCCTCTGTGTGGGGAGAGGACTCACGTGGTTGAATTATAAAGAAAATGTTCCACTCAGATTAAAGTGGAGTCAGAGGAAGTGAGCACAGCGGGAGACGCTCCAGCCCCAGTCCAACAGGAACAAAACGAGAAGAGATCAAATCAAGTGCAGAACTCAGGCACTTCTTGAGGTGTGGAGTTTCACGTGATACCGGGTTAAAGGCGCTATATTACGCAAAACTGACTCTTGTGGATTTTTAAGGTGCATTGTGTAACTTTTCTGGTGGAGGGCCCGTCAAACACTTTTCTCCATGGAGATATTATTGCTTTGTCTGGAATGTTTCACAGTATGGCATTAAACCTTTCTATCTTCATGGAGACCAAACTAGACCAAGTTACAGGTCAGATCTGTGGAGAGGCGACACCGCTCACAGTCAGAATGTCTGTTTTTCTTGGGATTTTTGAGCTATAAAACCACCTGTAATTGAATAAACGTAAGGCAGAGCTGTTTAATGTCACACTGTGGAACATTCCAGGCAGAGCAATGACATCTCCATAGAAACAAGCAGGTGACGGACCCTCCACCAAAAAAGTTACGCAATGCAGTCATGTTATAATGTTGTTACCTTCTCAAAAACAGAAATGGAGCATTCACTTATGTTTGAGTAACACTTTATTATTAGTCTCCAAAACTCAAAATGCTGTTCCACCTTGTGATGTCATGAAGCGGTCGTTTTCGAATTAAGGACTACTTTTACCTTTTGTTTAGTAGAGATCAGAAATTCCAGGGCTGAAATTATCCAAATGATTCTAATGAAGGCACATGGAGTTTCACAATACAGTGGGGTACTTCCTGTATTACCACATGACATCACAAGGTGGAGTGTTTTCAGTTTGAGAGAAGAACTCAGCCTAAATATGCAGAGTTTCTGTGTTGAAACAAAACACCAAATGGACTTATGTGAGCTTTGTTAGAATGCTGCGACCTCCTTAAAAACAGACCTGGAGTTGAACAGTGCTTCCAGGGTCCAGAAGAACGTTTGGAAACATGAGCACATTCCCATCGTCCACACCCTGCACTTCCTGTTCACCTCCACATTCAATACAAGGTCCTCCTGTACACCCACCACTGTCTCCATGGTGATGCCCCCACAGACCACACCCATCACTGTCTCCACGGTGATGCCCCCACAGATCACACCCATCACTGTCTCCATGGTGATGCCCCCACAGACCATACCCATCACTGTCTCCATGGTGATGCCCCCACAGACCATACCCATCACTGTCTCCATGGTGATGCCCCCACAGACCACACCCATCACTGTCTCCATGGTGATGCCCCCACAGACCACACCCATCACTGTCTCCACGGTGATGCCCCCACAGACCACACCCATCACTGTCTCCACGGTGATGCCCCCACAGACCACACCCATCACTGTCTCCACGGTGATGCCCCCACAGATCACACCCACCACTGTCTCCATGGTGATGCCCCCACAGACCACACCCATCACTGTCTCCACGGTGATGCCCCCACAGATCACACCCATCACTGTCTCCATGGTGATGCCCCCACAGACCATACCCATCACTGTCTCCATGGTGATGCCCCCACAGACCACATCCATCACTGTCTCCATGGTGATGCCCCCACAGACCACACCCATCACTGTCTCCACGGTGATGCCCCCACAGACCACACCCATCACTGTCTCCACGGTGATGCCCCCACAGATCACACCCATCACTGTCTCCATGGTGATGCCCCCACAGACCACACCCATCACTGTCTCCACGGTGATGCCCCCACAGACCACATCATGGAACTATAATTAAAACTGGATAAACCTCTCACCCTCTGTCCCGGCTTGAGACTGACTAGTGTCTGCTCCAGGTACTGCAGCTCCCAGGAGCTTGGGCCCAGACAGAAATCTCCCATAGAGCGCAATGCATTTTTTGGGAAATCAAACTGCCCGTGTTTTGCTGACGGGGAATGGACAACTTTCACAAAGTGGTAGGATTCTTTTCTATTTTCACAACGTAAACTTTTTAAGTCCTCAAAGTGCCTAAAAGTTAGCATTGTAAGACTTAGCCTAGCCCCGCTCTGTGCCACGCTCGCTCCGCTGTAGCAGCTCTCGCTCCACACCGTGCACATTACATGGGTGGGAGGAGCTCGCCCGTACTGAGGAAGTGCGAAAGAGAAAATTATTTTTGCGCCAATGAGCACAGGCCACTGAAAACAACACGACACCATCTTGGGTTCACCTTCAGATTTTGTTAGAGTTTTATGAACCACACCCACCACTGTCTCCAAGGTGATGCCCCCACAGACCACACCCACCACTGTCTCCATGGTGATGCCCCCACAGACCACACCCACCACTGTCTCCATGGTGATGCCCTCACAGACCACACCCACCACTGTCTCCATGGTGATGCCTATACCTACCTCACAGACCTGCTCAGGGCTTTTCTGTGGAACCCCCTACAGATGATGCTTTTAAAAAAGGACTAAAACACGTTCCTGTTTAAAAAAGCATATTCCTGCGCGTTTGTATCTTTTCTTTCTGTTCTTATTGTTGTTTTGCATGGTAGCACTTTGAGATTTCCCTTCAAACAGAAAGTTCATTATAAATTAAATGTATTATTAGTATTATTAGTTGTGTTTTGTTTCCTTCACATGTTTGAGTAACTTCATTGTTAGTCTGTCTACCTCTCCAAAGCTCTAAACACTCTGTTCCACCTGATGATGTCATGAAGCGGTAGTTCAAGTTTACCTTTTGTTCAGTAGAGATGGGCAATTCCAGGGCTGAAATGATTGTGACAGTAGAGTTTAAAAACACAGTGGAGCACTTCCTGTATTACCACATGACATCACAAGGTGGAACAGCGTGTTTTCTTTTGGAGAGATTTGGATTATGTAAGGCTTAGTGAAAATACAGACTGAACAGAGAAGATGGTAAGTCTGTGCTGGATTTAACTTAAGTTTGATTTTCTTGTTCTTCTGACACTTCGACCAATCAGTGTGAAGTATTATTTGAACGCACCGATCATTGGATCCGTTCTCTTTCAGCGAGAGCTGTTCCAGGTTGATAATGTCTAGAACTTCATTCAGAGGAGCACACATATGAATCTGTCCAGAGCAAAATCGTTTTTGTGGCACAAATAATGACCCACACTCTGAGCTAAAAGTCACAATTAAACCTGTTCAAAAGGTTAGGGTTAGGGTTACCCACTTACCCATTTCCACAGCTGATTTAAGGAGTTCTTGTTTCTGGTGCTTTTAAACCATGAGACCAGTGAAGTGAAGTTTGGCGCTATGCAACTTGCAAAACTCACATACATCAAATTTGGGATTAAACTGGGAACTGAATCTGGACTGAACCTGTAATACACTCCAACAGGGGCTCGTCTCCAGGGGTGTTTCAAAACTTCTTGCACTTTCTCTGATGACCTCCTGATCCATGTTTGGGAGAAGCCAGGATCTCGTGAAGATTTTTTTGTCCTGACCTGATAAACGTGTGCAAATGAAAAGCAAACTTTTACTGATAACAATTCTAATGATGATTTAATCTTAATTACTAAAACATTGGACATGATGGCCCATTTATTTATGTTATAATTTGGTTCAAGATGATAATCCAATCAAAACAGAATGAGCCTCACATGACTCTCTCATTTGTGCTGCCAGTTTCAGTGCTGAAATCCAGTGTGTTTAAACCTAAAATGCCTCTCTGTGATCTGAACGGTCACTCCCTAAACCCCAGCACCTACACCGATCCTGAGTCAGTGCTAGTGCAGCCTCTGCAGCTCAGGAATTCTGGAGGTTCTGAGTTTCACATGAGGCACAATCTGTCCATATACTGAGAATGAGACAAACTTCACTCTTCGTGCTGGAGACACAGGTTCAGTTTGACTGTAGTATCTTTTTAAACGGCCCATGTTACACTATTTTCTGATCTATGTTAATGTTGTTTCCTCATCACAAACACACCTAGAGTTGTGTTTTGTTTCATTCTCACATGTTTAACACACAAACTCTGCATATTTAGGCTGAGTTGTTCTCATAAGCCAAAAACACTCCACTGCTTCACTGTGTTTTTAAACTCCATACACCTTCACTAGAATCATTCGGTAGCTGTCAGTTTGAAATCTTCTGCTGCATGACATCACTAGGTGGAACAGAGCATTTGAGCTTTGGAGATGTAGACAGTCTAATAATAAAGAGTTACTCAAACATGTGTGAATGAAACAAAACACAACTACAGGTCTGTTTTTGAGGAGGGAACAACATTCTAACATGGCTTAAAGCTCATAAGAGTCTTTTTTTTTTTTTTTTTTTTGTGAAATAGGACCTTTAATCTGTAAGACTGCAGTATATATTGAGTGCCTTTAACTTTCAACTTGACCCAAAGGTAGCAGATGCATGTTCACACTGAGGCATGTCTGTGTACTGTACACGGCTGTCACCTTTAAACTGCACTGTGGTCCATAGTAAAAACGCACTGATGGTCCTGGGGCTTATTGGTGGTTTTGTCTACATACTCCCCCTACTGGTCACTTGTGCACCATCACTTAGTTCAAGTGTGCAGTTTGAGATTCCTTTTCCACTCTCCTCGTGCAGAAAGCAGGCTGCATATTTGTGCGTGTGCGTGTGCGGCGCTGAGTGGGAGAGGAGCTGCGCAGCTGAAGTTTACAACAGTAACGAAAGGCTTCCACTTCGGGAGATGAGCCCAGAGCCGCTGTCTCTAAACACATGTGTCAGAAAACTTTTAAATACACAACATAATTCAGAGCACAAATCCGCCTAAGTGTCCGCGTAAACACAGAGGTCCGAGTGCGTTTCTCCAGCGTGTCTCCCCGAAGAGATCTGTGCAGTAGTGTGTGTGTGTGTGCGTGCGTGCGTGCGTGCGTGTGTGTGTGTGTGTGTGTGTGTGCGTGCGTGTGCGTGTGTGTGTGTGAGAGAGAGAGAGAGAGAGAGAGAGAGAGAGAGAGCGCTCCTCGCGTCTTGCCCAAAGGAAAAAAATAAAAAAAGTCTGGCTCTGTGCCAAACCGTGGAACAAGTGCCCCCCTCCCCTCCTCCTCCCTCCTCCCTCCCGTCCTCCTCCCTCCCGCTGCTCGGCTCTTTCAGGGTTTGGGCTGTTTTTAAAAAGGCTCGCAGCGCTGCGCTGGATCAGTGCGCTCTGGAAGTGCCGCGGAGACAGAGGCAGAGACACACCGAGGACAGAGGAGTGTACAGCGGACTGGACCTGCGCTGAAGCCGCTACACGCGTGTCATCTGAGCCCCCTCCGGATAAAGGCTTTGGCTTTAGTCTGAACAATCGGATTATCTTTGAGCGGCATTGTGCCATAGAGCCCCGTTCTCCTCGACACTGCCCGGGACCATGTTAGTGAGCGCGCCCCTCTTGGCCACGCTCGTGCTGCAGCTCAGCGGCTGCCTCGGCTCCTATGTTCCGTGTGAACCGTGCGACGAGAAGACACTGTCCATGTGCCCGCCGGTGCCCATGACCTGCCAGCTCGTGAAGGAGCCCGGCTGCGGCTGCTGCCTCACGTGCGCGCTCGCGGAGGGCCAGGCGTGCGGTGTGTACACGGGCACGTGCACCAAGGGTCTCCGCTGTCTGCCCCGGAGCGGAGAGGAGAAGCCTCTGCACGCGCTGCTCCACGGCCGAGGTGTTTGCACCAACGAGAAGGGCCACAAACCGGCTCCACCGCCGCCAGGTAGGACCGGCTCCGTGCGTAACGACGCACAGTTTAATGCTGCACTGTGTGATAAAGGCAGGTGGATGGTACGGTGCATTCTGGAGTTCACGTCAAAAGTTCGGGAGATGATTCTCCTTGTGGCTTTAGATTCTGTTTATTTTGAGTGGAGTCCAAATTACGCAGCGTTTAGACGCAGAGCCCGTGAGGAGATGTGGCTCCAAAACTCGTCTTCACTCACACAGGGATGAGGAGAGTGGAGCGCAGCACACCTCCGCGCGGATCTGCGCTCGGATGGCGCTTTGTCACACTGTGCACAAGGCAGGTGGAGAAAATGTCAGTGCAGTTTGCGCGGTCACGTTTGCTCTTTCATTTAAATGTATTTAAATGTATTCTCTGAAGTCTCCACGCGGGTTTGAGTAGCGTGCGCGCTTCAGTCTAAACATTGGCACAAGACGCACTGAAACTGGAGCGCTCCCAGAAGCGCAGCTGTGTTCCGTGCTCTCCAGACGCACGTGAGGCGGCGGAGTGCTCGTTAAAGTTGTTGAAATGCTTCTCTTTAGTTCCCATGTTTGGTGGACCTGCAGAAAAGTAGCGCGGATTATCATCTTTGGAGAGCGCCTTGTTTCTTTTGGCAGCCGCGGTTGAGTTTTTGGCAGAGAGAGCAAGTTTATGAAGATTAGAGAAAGAGACCCAGAGCCAGAGAAATAAAGCGTCAAATTGAGAATCCCCAAACCTCCGTGGAGATCCGGGTACGAGAGATCCGGGTACGGGAGATCGGGTTGCGGTGCGTCGCTTGTCTGCGCAGCGGGGTTAGACAGGACTTGGCACCTGCTTTGATAAGCTCTGATAGATGAGTCTTATTAAACCAGCGCCCTTCAGCTCTTCCTCGTTTTTTCGTGTCTCGTTTGAAATTCGACCTTGTGCGTTTCTAATCACGTACGGTCCTGCAGCAGAGAGCGTAAGATTAAGATTGAGTTGCGCACTGTAGCGGTTTGGATAGAACGAGGCTATCTGGTTGCTATTGGTAACTTTAACTGCACTGTACGTAACTTTTCTGGTGTAGGGTTCGTCATCTGCAAGTTTCCATGGACATTATTGCTTTCTTTGCCTGAAATGTTCCCCGGTATGGCATTAAACTTGGCCACTTCCATCAAGACAAACAAGTGAGGTGATGCCAAGTTGCAGGTATGATCTATGGAGAGGCGAATTTGCTCACAGTAAGAATGCATGATTTTCAAGGCTTTGACGGTAAAAACTTTTAATAAGTGCAAGATGGATAAGTTTAATGCCATGCTGTGGAATATTCCAGGCAAAAACCGATAGCATCACCATGGAGACAAACCTGAGGAAAGTTCCACAGTGGACCTTTACATTACGTGACAGTTTGTGACAGTACGTGACCCTGTTTAGTTAATTCACACATGTTCGGATAATCACACATATTTACACCATACTTGACTCCACTGCGTGATGTCATCAGGTGGTCATTCAACAAGAAGTACTCCTCTGTGTTTTTAAAGTCCGTTCACGTTCATCAGACTCAATCTCAGCCTTCTTTTAACTGCTTCACTCCGCAGTGTGCTTTATATTTGAGTCCATGTTACTGCGGTTTCTTATTGGCTAAAGTTGGATTTTTTTCCCCATTGGAATGCATGATATCCACTGTCCTTACTCCCCCTGCTGGCTATGGCTGGAATTGCATTGTGTGTCAAACTGGGCTTTTGAATCTGGATCGTTCGAAATGTAATAACAGAAATTTTACACTTTGTATTTTAAGTTATAAAGAGGGAAAACTTATTCTGTGTCTAGCCTCACAACGTCACTTTTTCAAATTCAGAATATCAACACATATTCAGAATACTACACACATTCAGAATACTACACACATTCAGAATACTACACAACAGGGCATCAGGGCTGTAATTTTCCAAATGATTCTAGTGAAGGTGTGTGGAGTTTAAAGGGCCCATGTTACACTATTTTCTAATCTCTGTTCTAATGTTGTTTCCTCATCACAAACAGACCTGGAATTATGTTTTGTTTCATTCACACGTTTAACACACAAACCCTGCAGATTTAAGCTGAGTTCTCTCAAACTGTAAACACTCCACGTTGTGATGTCATGTGGTGATACAGGAAGTGCTCCACTATGTTTTTAAAATCCATACACCTTCACTAGAATCATTTGGATCATTTCATCCCGAGAATTTCCAATTTAATGAACAAAAGGTGAAAGAAGCTGTCCACTTGAAAACTTCTTCATGACATCACAAGGTGGAACAGAGCGTTTTGAGCTTTGGAGATATAGACAGACGAATAATAAAGAGTTATTCAAACATGTGAATGAAACAAAACACAACTCCAGGTCTGTTTTTGAGGAGGTAACGACATTCTAATACAGACAATAGCGACAATAGGCCCTTGAACCTGCACTTGAATACCTGCCAGATAAATAAGTTTAATGTCGTACTACGGAACATTCTGGCAATACAAACACATCTCCAGATCCCTCCACCTGAAAAATGACACAGTGTACCTTTACATTAGTGTTGTGTGAGTGTTGCTGTAGTGACGTAGCCCGTTAGCTCGGGGTTTAGCTGCTCCCCACAGGCTGGAGCTGAGCGGGATTAGCGTAAAGTGTTAGCGTGCGAGCGGCACAGACTCCGACTGCTCCCGCCGCACCAGAAACACACTCCATGATTTATCACTGTTCAAACATTAGCTGGAGGTAACACACACCTCGTTAGGCCAGTGTGTGTGTGTGTGTGTGTGTGTGTGTGTGTGTGTGTGTGTGTGTGCGTGCGTGCACGGGCTAAAAATAGAACCGCAAACCCGCACAGAAGAGAGGGAGGAGAAGGGGGAGACAGAAGTGGGGGAAAGAGAGAGGGGGAGAGAGAGATTGGGGGAGAGGGAAGAGAGAGGAAGAGACAGAACAAAGGGAGAGAAGGGGAAGAGGGAGAGAAGAGGGGGAGAGGGAGTGGAGTCCGGGAGAGAAAGAGAGAGAGAGGAGGAGGGGGGAGAGAAGAAAGAGAGAGAGGAAGAGAGAGAACAAAGGGAGAAAAGGGGAAGAGGGAGAGAAGAGGAAGGGAGAGAGTGGAGACAGGGAGAGAAAGAGCGAGAGAGGAGGAGAGGGGAGAGGAGGAAGAGCAAGAACAAAGGGAGAGAAGGGGAAGAGGGAGAGAAGAGAGGGAAAAAGGGGGAGAAAGGGTGGGAGGGAAAGAGGGTGAGAGAGATGGGAGATAGGGAGAGAAAGAGAGAGGGTGGGAGTGGAGGACAATGAGAGAAAAGGGGATAAGAGAGAGAGAGAGAGAGAGAGAGAGGAAAAAGGGGGAGAGAGAGCGGAGAAAGGGAGAAAAAGAGAGAGTGGAAGAGGGGGGAGAAAAGGAAGAGAGAGAACAAAGGGAGAGGGGGAAGAGAGAGAAAGAGCGGGAGACAGGGAGAGGAGAAAGAGAGAGAGGGGGAGGGGCTGGGTGTGAGAGAGGAAAGAAAGAGAAAAGAGAAAAAAGAGGAAGGGACAGTTAAGATCGGGAGAAATAGGCAGAGAGAGAAGGGGTGAGAGGGAGAGAGAGAAGAAGAAAAAAAAGGAAGAAAGGGAGCAAGAGAGAAGGAAGAAGGAGAGAAAGAAAGGGAGTATAGAGGGGGAGAGAAAGAGGGAGAGAACCAGAGGGGGAGAAAGAGATAAAGAAAGAGGGGGGTGGTGAAATACTGGAGAACGGGCAGGGTACTATTACTGTGACTCTACACTGCAAAAAATGAAAAATGTACTTCAGGGGCCCATATTCCCCTATTCTCTAATCTATTTTGTTTCGTTCACACGTTTAACACAAACAGAAAACACTCCCTTCCACCTTGTGATGTCATGTGGTAATACAGGAAGTGCTCCACTGTGTTTTTAAACTCCACACACCTTCACTAGAATCGTTCGGATGATTTCAGACCTGGAATTGCTGATCTGTGAACTAAAAGGAGCTGTTGACTTGAAAACTACCGCGTCATGACATCACAAGGTGGAGCAGAGCATTTTGAGCTTTGGAGATGTAGACAGACTAATAATAAAAGGAAACAAATCACAACTCCAGGTCTGCTTTGAGGTGGAAACAACGTTCTGACCTGACTTAAAGCTCACAAGAGTCCATTTTGTGTAACATCGGACCTTTAAGTCAGTGTACGTCATGTGTGTATGTTTTTAGAGTGTGGAGGAGACAGTCCAAACCGCAGTGCCTAGTGGAGTCTCTGAAGGTGCCAGGAGGAATGTGCCCGTGTTGTTCAGTGCATTCCAGTGCCACGCAGCCTGGCATTAGCTCAAGACAATAGCCCCAAACAATAGCACTGATAATGACAGGGGCGACACACCGCGGAGAGAAGAATCTTTGTGATCTCCGCATTACGATTCTAGCGTTATTTCCTGATCTATGTTCTAATGTTCTAATGTTTCCTCATCACAAACAGACCGGGTGTTGTGTTTTGGTTCGTTCACACACGTTTAACACACAAAACCTGCGTATTTAGGCTCAGACTCACCTCAGATTGGTAGTTAAAATGACTTCAACTAAGAATATTTTGCTTTTTTGAGTAGATGCAACTTGACAAGTACAATCAGTTTCCATTTTTCTTAATTCCAGCAACACTGTTTCTTATTTTAAGTGCAAAGACTTGTTGTTTTTCTTATCTTCAGTGTAGCAAGATGTATTTTCATATTTTAAGCACAAAAAGTCTTCTTTCATTGGTAGATGCTTTTACTTTCTTGACTTAAGTGAAATGTACTCAAATCACGATAACATTTCAAGTCAGCTTAACTTTTTTTTTTTTTTTTTGTAGATTGAACTGCGTATTTTTGTTTCAGGAGTCTAACCCACAACCTCTGAGTAAGCATGCATTCTTTTCAAGGTATTAAAATAAACGTCAGATCGGACACGTTTAATGCCATACTGTGGAACATTTCACCGCCTTATGTATATATTGTGATCTCATTAATGTATATGTTTAATAATCTTGGCAAACTTTCTCTTTGGAGGAGGGAAACAGTCTAAATGAGGCTGAAAACAATAGCTCTTTGTCTTTAATGAAGAGGTCTACAGCCAATCCACTGTCAGGAAAAGACTGCGGTTTGGAGCAGACTCAACACTTTTTGTTTTTGCGTGTTATAGATTTAAAAGGTTGTATTGTCTAAAGTTACATTGTGTAACTTTTCTGGTTGAGGGTCTGTCAAATGCTTTTCTCCATGGAGATGTTATTGGTTTGTCTGGAATGTTTCAAAGTATGGCGTTAAACCTTTCTATCAGAGACCAAACCAGACCAAGTTACAGGTCAGATCTGTGGAGAGGCAACCCCGCTCACAGTCAGAATGTCTGTTTTTCTAGGTATTTCTGAGCTGTAAAACCAAATGTAATTGAATAAATGTAAAGTAGAGCTGTTTAACACTGTGGAACATTCCAGGCAGAGCAATGACATCTCCATAGAAACAAGCAGGCGATGGACCCCTAATCGAAAAGTTACACAATGCACCTTTAAGTTAATAAAATGCTTTCTGTGATGCATTGTCCAGGTATTATTTTCTTATGTGCCCTAAATATTTGTCCCATGCTTGTCACTTGTTGCTTTAGCTGATCTAATTTTAAATCTGCAGAGTCCAAACAGTCCAGAGCACCCGTCCGAAGCACCTGTCAGAAGCACCTGTCCAATCACCTGTCGTTGATTCACTTTCAACCAAACAGATGCTTCTCTCTGTCTCTCTTAACCCCAAACGTGACTGCGATTCTATTCCGTCCTGTTTGAAACGCAGTGCGGCGAGGGGGAGGGATAAAGGAGGGGTGAAGGAGGAGAAGGGGATGGGCGGAGGAAGAGTGGAGGAGTGGAGGCGTGACATAGGAGAAGAGGAGGAGGTGAAGGAGAAGGAGAGGAGGAGAAAGATAGGAGGAAGAGAAGTGAAGGACAGGACAGCAGCAGACAAGAGCAGGCAGAAGCAGTTTGAGGCTTGAGTGCTCAGAAAATTCCCATTTTCACCTATCCCCTATCCCTGCCCACAAAAAAAAAAAAAATGTTTTAATTAATAGTCACATTTTACACATTTTCAAGGCACTCAAAGCACTTCACATCAAGGAACCACTCACACATTCATACACATTCACACACCAGTCTATGCAGACACTGTGTCTTGCCCAAGGACGCAACAACAGTATTCGTCTGTGGGAGCCAGAAATGCTAGAAATGCAGCGTCAACCTGTGGGCCAGTAGATCCGACCGCTCTACTAGTGATATATTTGTGGAGAGCGGGATTTGAACCACCAACCTTCATTTTACCTTGTGTAGATCCAGCTAAGTCAGTTATTTCTGGTCAGAATGTGTTAAAACAAAACTCAGATTAGCCTCCAACTCGGAGCAGTGGGACCCATCTCCGGATCTGGAGCTAATCTCGGTGAGGACAATGGAGAATTTAATCTATTGTGCATATTAAAGTCTAATTCGAGTAACAGATCTTCAGACAGAGCGGTGCCTACAGTTAGCTCCACACCCTTCTCCGGGGAATGTCGACGACAAGTATCAATATGGTCAACTACTTTTTTGCGGTATTTTTGGCACACGAAACACACAGGAACCTTTTGACCCCTGCAGTACTGATCTTCGGAGTGGGAGGGGTCTGTTTTTCAGAATTGGCGGGGTCAGTTCTGGAGAATAGGAGGGGCCAGTTCTGGAGAGTGGGCGGGGCCAGTGTTTCGAGAGTGGGAGGGGCTTATCGACTCGTGATCTGCAGGAAACTCACTTGTGTAAAACCGAAGCCACAGTTGTGCTCTTGTCCCGGCGCTGCGTCATCTGCTTCAGCCCGTCACCACGCAGCTGTTCACAGGGCTAATGCTAACGCTGCTGCTAGTGCTAATGCTACAGCTAACATTAAAGATGCTAACTCACTTCGACGTTTTAGTTTTGCTTTAGTCCTGGTTCAGTTCTGGTTTAGTTCTGGTTCAAGACCATTCCATGCATGGTTTAGTCCTTGTTCCGTCGTGGTTCAGTCCTGCTTTAGTCCTGGACCAGTCTTGGATCAGTCCTGCTTTAGTCCTGGACAAGTCTTGGACCAGTCCTGCTTTAGTCCTGTTTTAGTCCTGGTACCATCCTGGTCCAGTCCTGGTTCAGTCCTGGTTTAATTCTGGTTTAGTCCTGCTTTAGTCCTGGTTCCATCATGGTTCAGTCCTTGTCCAGTCCCTGTTGGTCCCATGTGAAAATCTCTGTCCTTTCCGTAAACACTGGATAGTTAAACTTTAGCGTGCGGCCGATCGCACACGTGGGACGAATTTCACCCACAGTGCTTTGCTCTGTCCATCACCGCGGCAACGCACAGAGGCAGCAAAGATACTGATCAGCAAAGACATTTTTCACTCACACTCACACTTTAAAAGGTAATGGACTTCATATGCACACCTCTGTACACAGTAACACACTCCACTCACAGAGAGCAGGAGTCTAACCCACAACCTCTGAGTAAACATATGCGTTTATCAAGGTATTCAAATGAATGCCAGATAAGATAAGTTTAATGCCATACTGTGGAACATTTCCCCATCTCTGAAGGATTAAAAAAATGGAGACAAGCAGGTTAAATCTAGCCTTTATTGTTCCTGTAGGGAAATGTGTCCTCTGCATTTGACCCACCCTCAGTGTCTCTGTGTTAAACCTGCATTTGACCCATCCTTCAGTGTCTTTGGGTTAAACCCGCATTTGACCCATCTTTCAGTGTTGTTAGGTTATACCTGCATTTGACCAATCCTTCAGTGTCTCTGGTTTAAACCTGCTTTTGACCCATCCTTCAGTGTCTCTGGGTTTAAACCTGCATTTGACCCACCCTTTAATGTCTCTAGGTTAGACCTGCTTTAGACTTATTCTTCAGTGTATCTGGGTTAAAGCTGCATTTGACCCGTCCTTCAGTGTCTCTGAGTTAAACCTGTCAGGAGCAGTGGGACCATCTCCACATCTTGAGGTAGTCTTGGTCAGAACTACCTATATGGGGTAAACCGGAGCACCCAAAGAAAACCCACTCAGACACGGGGAGAACATGCAAACTTCACACTTGAAGGCCTGGGAGTTGAACTAGAAACCTAGAAAACCTAGGCAAGCATGCTATAAATGATTCAGTCTATACAGTAACGTTCAACAGAAACTGAACTGAACTGATATTTTTTCTAACTGTTCCTTCCTTCCTCTTCTCATTTCTTTGTGTATTTTTGTTTCCTCAAACTACAACTGTGTTCAAAATAAACCCCCAAACCTTTTCAGCAGGTCTCAGACAATAAGAAAAATACTTCTACTTTGCACTCTTGTTCAAAAATGTCGTGGAGTAGAAAATACAGATAGAGTACCTGTTGAAGTAAAAACTTTCCACTTTAAAATGTACTTAAAGCTGCACTGTGTAACTTTTCTGGTGGAGGGACCGGCATATGCTTTTCTCCATGGAGATGTTATTGCTTTGTCTGAAATGTTTCACAGTATGGCATTAAACCTTCTTCATGGAGACCAAACCAGACTAAGTTATAATTCAGATCTGTGGAGAGGCGACCCCGCTCACAGTCAGAATGCCTGTTTTACTATGTATTTTTGAGCTATAAAAAACACCTGTGATTGAATAAATGTAAAGCAGAGCTGTTTAATGTCACACTGTGGAACATTCCAGGTAGAGCAATGCCATATCCATACAGTACTTTACTACTTTTACTTTGCTACCTTCCACCAGTGTTCCTGTAAGTACCGAGCCAGTGTATGTGGTGAAAGTTACTGGAGTCTTCAGTGTTAATCCCTGTGTACTTCCTCTTCACAGCGGACTCCTCACTGCTCAGACTAACAGCTGTGAAAGAACTCCACTTTTCACCCATCTCTTCTCAAACATGTGACTGTGATGAGCACATGAGCTCCTGGACACAAAACCTCTGGGCCTTCCTGTAGAATTCCTCCACTCTCCCAAAGCGTGGAGCGAGCCGCGCCATTGTATGGCTCCACGGGGAGTTGGAGAGCGCGCCGAGGAAAACCAAATGGACATGTTTGGAGCTGTGTGCGAACAATGGAGCACAGTGTTTGAGGAGCTCACTGCAGCACATCAGGCGTTTAATAGGAATTCTGTCCAAGGCCGAGCCAACTCACATTAAGGTCTGCAGCACGGAACAAACACATTCGTTTATCTGGAAAGAGCAGGTCAGGTGAAGACGGAGAGAGCTGCTAGTTACATTTACTTAAAACAACTGTATGTAGTCTGCTCTCTTAAAGTTTAAAAAAAAGTGTAATCACATCTGAACCTGTCTCCAGAGTCTTAACCTGCTGATAGAGACACATCCAAGTTTGTCTCATTCTCAGTTTATGGACAGACCGCATGTGAAAGCTCAGAACCTCCAGAATCCAGTCACTGAGCGTCACGTCAGCAACCTGCAATGATCTGAACATTTGTGTTTCTTGAACCGTTCCTTCAGATGTGCTTCAGTTTCTGTTTTTCGTCTCTGTCCTTCGAATTTAACAGATTTTGTTCATTATTTGATGTTTTGTGGAGTTGTGCAGAGCAGTACTTGGACAACTACTTTGTACTTCTGCTTGAGTAATATTATTTTGAGGTAATGTTACTCCTTGTATATTTTTTGGCTACTTTCAACTACTCAGCTAGTTTCAGTATTTGGCGTTTCTATGCAGAGTTTGCATGTCCTTCCTGCGTCTTGGTGATCGCAAAGAAGTCGAAGTAAAAAGTGTAAAAAAGTGAAACCACTGGCTAAAAGTGCATGGTGACACTAATAGGGAAATAGTGGAGCTCATTCCAGAAACATTCATTAACCTCAAACATCATGGTTCAATTCCTGCTACTGGCAATGCATCTTGTGTCTTTGGGCAAGACACATCACCAGCCCTGCTTGACTGAGCGTATGCTTGGTGTTTGCAAGTCTGCCCTAGAGAGAACTGAATGTGGATGGTGCTGTTAAAAGTGCCGTATAAAACATTTTTTGACCTTTACATGGCTTTAAACCTATTTATCTCCTTGGAGACTAAGCAGGTGATGGTGACCAAGTTACAGGTCAGATCTGTGGAGAGACGACCTTGCTTGCTGTAAGAATGCATGCTTTCAAGGGTACGTGTTGGCAAAAAAGAGGAGAATTCAATAAATACACGATATATACAGTAGTTATAAGTTAAATACTATGCTGTGGAACATTCAAAGCAACCATCAACATCTCCATGGAGAAGCAAGTGACCTATCTCCTACCAGAAAAGTTCCACAGTTCACCTTTAATGCACAAATGTAGAAAAAACAAAGCAGACCTGTATTTTGGACGTTGTAATCCAGGTCCAAAGTGTTAAACCTAAATGGGCAGCGTGCTCAGTGGCGGAGCGCTGGGATGTTTTTGTAGCATGCTGCGTTTAGGGGCGCACGCCAAAATAGGAACTCCGACCGCCGAAGACTCCCAACCGGGACACACCCGGCAATTCAGGAGCGGCGCGGGTGACCACAAGGGGGCAGCGCGCGTCCCAAACCCAAACATACATGTGGCACCTGACCACAGCCAAATTACACATGTACAGTAGAGCTCCTATATCACCGTGTCAGATGCCCTACCATGCCCCTATGTCCCTGTGTCTGATGCCCTCCCATCTTTATGTATCCATGTCTCAGATGCCCTCCCGTCCTTCTATTTTCCTGTGTCAGATGTCCTACCATGCCCCTATGTCCCTGTGTCAGATGCCCTCCCATTCTTCTGTATCCATGTCTCAGATGCCCTCCCGTCCTTCTATATCCCTGTGTCAGATGCCCTCCCAACCTCTAATATTCCTGTGTGTCGGATGCCCTCCCGTCCTCTTATATCCCTGTGTGTCAGATGCACTACTGTCTTCCTGTACCTATGTATGCCAGATGCCCTCCCATTCTCCTGTACCCATGTGTGTCAGATGCCCTCCCATCCTATCGTATCCCAATGTGTCAGATGCCCTCCCGTGCACCAACATCCCCGTGTCAGCTACCCTCCCTTTCTCCTGTATCGACGTGCGTCAGATGCCCCCCAATCTGCTTATTTTCTTGTGTGTCAGATGCCCTCCCATCCTCTTGTATACAGAATAGTGTCTCTTGCTCTTGAGGGAGGGACACAGCAGGCGCACTGTAAAACAATCCCCAAACCATGAATTATTCAAAGAAGATTAGGCTAGAACTGATTGTCCTTGGCAGTCAGTCCTCTACATTTGACCCATCCTTCAGTGTGTCTGGGTTAAACGTGTCATGGGACAACTGCAAAGAAAACCAAACCGTGCATCTTTCCAAAAACATCTGAATTAACCCGATTTTAAAGATGTACTATGTAACTTTTCCAGCTCCTGCTTGTCTCTACTACTTATTACTACTACTTACTACTTTGCCTGGAATGTTCCACAGTATGGCATTAAATATATTGTAGCTGTCTTACAGAAACATGCATTCTTATTGTAAGCGGGATTGCCTCTCCACAGCTCACGTCACATGATTGTTTCCATGGAGATTGATAACTACACTGTACTTTTTATCTATGTACTAAGTCCATTTTTTATTTTCCTTATTTTGAAATGATCAAAACTTTACTTTTTTTATTTGTTGTTTAATGTTTGGTTTGATGTGTACTTTGTTTGGGTTTTGTGTACAAAAAAGTACACAGAAACGTATGCACACTGATTGTATGCTCTGAAGGGGGAGTGTCTTAGTGCGGAGAGCAAAGGGAGCCCCATCAGAGCATCCAAAACAGAAATGAAAGTTATAAAACATGTTATTACAGTAGCAAAGCAATAACGTCACCGTGGCAAACAATAAGAGCACACCAGAAAAGTTTCCTAATGTGGCTTTAAGTGGAGTCGGGATTGAGTTTTGCAGTGTGGCTCCGCTCTGCTCTAAACTCTCCCCTTTAGCCCAAATAGTCTCTGGGCTGTGGCGTGTTTGGCCGGTCACGCAGAGGAAGCCTAAACCCGCAGATCCCTCGAATGCACCACTCTCTGTTTGGAGTTTTGATCCTTTAATTGTTCTGGGGCCTATTTATACGACGCAAGCAGAAACACAGGAAACTTTTTGATTGCAAAGAATATGTCCATACACAAATGGGAACTGGGCAGTGTGCAGGTTTGAGACACAGACCGAGAGAGAGGCAAAGAACTGAAATAATGCTCCATGGAGTTATGATTTTTTGAGAAATCATAAATTAAAGTAGCTGTAGCTGATTTTTACTGCCTTAAAAGTACAAAAAATAGAACTAGTCCATTTGAAAAAGTTTACAGTGGTCCAAAGTTCTTCCTCATTTACCTTACACATTCAGAGTGTCCTAATTACTCACCATGATGGGTTTATACACAACTTTCAGCGACCAGAGAGGAGTTTTGCCTTTGCGGTAAAGCTAACAACAACTACCATGCTAACAGTGCACTTCCAGGTTATTAGACAACACTTTCTACTTCGATGCAGTGGACTTGACCTTAAGAACTACTATGTGTACTAGGGCAATACACATTTTGCTCAAATACATGGGGAAAAATTGGGTGCAGGGCCTTTAAGTTTGCATTTTAAGTTAAAGGGGCACTGTGTAACTTTTTTTGCTTGTTTACATGGAGATGCTATTGTTTTGCTTGCGATGTTCTTATACAGTAACATATCTGTCTTCCATTTATTCAGTTAGCCTACAGGTGTTTTCTTGGGAGTGGGCTCACCTCTCCACAGATCTGACCTGTAACTTGATCTGCTTTTACATTACCTGTGGCCTTCTGGGAGAAACACCTGGCTGTAAGTTTTGCGTGATGTCACATAGTACTTAGAAATAACTTGGAACAGTAGATAATGCACAGTTTAGTAGCAGAAAATGGGAGTGTTTAGTTCCACTGAAAGTTTGACAAAGGTTACCTAAACGCCCTTTATTCTTTCTGGCTTCACTTGTCCTTGAGTTCTACCTGATCGTGTGACTTCTCCGTGCTCTGGTGACTTCACGGAGATCAGAGGACAGTTTCAAATATTCATGCTCCTCGCACAGTTTAAGAGTCTGATACAGCTCCTTTTTACCCTCTGCTCCACCTCCTGCTCACAACACACTCCAAAGCAAGTCTGTGGGGCCTGCAACCTTAGCTACACTCACGATCAAGAACAGACCAGACCACAGCCAAGGCACTGACCCTCACCTTGCAATAGTGCGTTCACATTTGTTCTGGTTTGGTTCTGGTGTAGTCCTGGTGAAGATTTGATTTGATCTAAGTAGCATTGTCATGATTCAGGAAAGGTTCATTTCCGTCCTGTGAATTTGACTTTTTTAGTATCGATACCTGCTCAAACAAATTTCAAGATTTAGTATCAGTTAGGATCTGGTTTTCAATACTTTTTAACCTGGTCTAGGCCAGTATTGTACTTTGTCTGCTGAATAATTATAGTCTATGGCATCCACAGATCATTATGATATATTTTGGATATTTAAATCTCAATACTGACCTGAAATGACTGTAAAATAAAGCAGTAGGTGTGTATAGGGGGTAGGGGAAAACTGGAATTTTCTGAGTAATGGCATCTTGAATAAAGCATGCAGTAAGTAGACTTTCTGAAACACTGTTTTCGTATTGGTATTACAACTTGCATCAGTTATACATCAGTGAATAATCAATGGAAGCTGGAAAAGGAGGACACCACTTCATGACATCACCATGTGGAAAAGAGTGAGTTTTTTGTGTTTGGGGGATGGACTGAATTTAGCACGCATAAAGCAATAAATTAAGTATAAAACATGTCCCCTCAGATCTCTGAAGCTATGTGGAGTTGTAGCAGTGGCTCTAATGCTGATTGTTGTTGTGTCCTTGGGCAAAACACTTCACCCACATTGCCTGGTATGAATGTGGAGTGCGCGTGAGCGTGGCTACAATAACAGTTGGTGAGCTTTGGCTGCCTTGAAAGGCGTTATATAAATCCGGTTTAGGTGTGTGGATTTTCAAAACATGGTGGAACATTACCACTTCATGACATCAGCAGGTTGAATGGAGTGAATTAAGTGGGATAAAGCATAACATGAGCTTTGATATTTAAATACTTTATAGCCCTGTAATGTTTCTGTCCTGTTCGTAGCTTAAACCAGTGTGTGTACAGTTCATACCTTAGGAGGATCATCTTTCTGCCCTGTCCAATGTGTGTGCAGTTGATACTTTCGGAATATCATCTTTCTGTCCTGTTTGTATCCTAAACCAGTGCATGTACAGTTCATACCAGTTCATACCTTAGATGGATCATCTTTCTGTCCAGTTTGTAGCCTAAACCAGTGTGTGTGTACAGTTCATACCTTAGGAGGATCATCTGCTCTGAAGCCTCCTCGGGTCTGGGATATTCATGAAGCTTCATTGTTTTCAAACATTAATTTTTAAACGAGTCGGTATCAGGTACACCCTCTCTCACTCTTTCCTCTCCTCTGTCTCTCCTTTGCTCTTTTTCTCGCTCCTCCTCTTGCTCTCTCCCTCTCCTCTTTATTTCATCTCTCTTGTCTCTTTCTTTCTTTCTCTCCTCTCCATCCTCTCTTTCTCCCTCCCCCACCTCCTCTCCCCTTCGCACTCTCCTCTTTGTTCTCTCTTGCTGTCCTTTGCTCCCTCTCGTTCTTTCTCTCTCTCTGGTCTGTGGTCTTGTCTGTGGTCTGGTCTCTACTCTGGTCTCTGGTCTGGTTTTGGGTCTGTGGTCTTGTCTCTAGTCTGGTCTCTGGTCTAGTCTGGTCTCTGGTCCGGTCTTTAGTCTGGTCTCTGGTCTGGTCTCTGGTCTAGTCTCTGGTCTGGTCTCTGGTCTGGTCTCTGGTCTAGTCTCTGGTCTAGTCTTTGGTCTAGTCTGGTCTGGTTTCTGGTCTAGTCTTTGGTCTAGTCTGGTCTCTGGTCTGGTCTGGTCTCTAGTCTGGTCTCTGATCTAGTCTCTGGTCTGGTCTCTGGTCTGGTCTCTGGTCTAGTTTCTGGTCTAGTCTCTGCTCTGGTCTCTGGTCTAGTCTTTGGTCTAGTCTGGTCTCTGGTCTGGTCTCTGGTCTGGTCTCTGGTCTAGTCTCTGGTCTAGTCTGGTCTAGTCTTTAGTCTAGTCTGGTCTCTGGTCTGGTTTCTGGTCTAGTCTTTGGTCTAGTCTGGTCTCTGGTCTGGTCTCTGGTCTAGTCTCTGGTCAAGTCTCTGGTCTAGTCTTTGGTCTAGTCTGGTCTCCGGTCTAGTCTCTGGTCTAGTCTCATCTCTGGTCAAGTCTCTGGTCTAGTCTTTGGTCTAGTCTGGTCTCTGGTCTGGTCTCTGGTCTAGTCTCTGGTCTAGTCTGGTCTAGTCTTTAGTCTAGTCTGGTCTCTGGGCTGGTTTCTGGTCTAGTCTTTGGTCTAGTCTGGTCTCTGGTCTGGTCTCTGGTCTAGTCTCTGGTCAAGTCTCTGGTCTAGTCTGGTCTCTGGTCTAGTCTCTGGTCTGGTCTCATCTCTGGTCAAGTCTCTGGTCTAGTCTTTGGTCTAGTCTGGTCTCTGGTCTAGTCTCTGGTCTAGTCTCATCTCTGGTCTAGTCTCTGGTCTAGTCTCTGGTCTAGTCTCTGGTCTAGTCTCTGGTCTAGTCTGGTCTCTGGTCTGATCTCTTGTCTGGTCTCTTGTCTAGTCTCTGGTCTAGTCTCTGGTCTGGTCTCTTGTCTAGTCTCTGGTCTAGTCTGGTCTCTGGTCTGGGCTCTGGTCTGGTCTCTGGTCTGGTCTCTGGTCTAGTCTCTGGTCTGGTCTCTTGTCTAGTCTCTGGTCTAGTCTCTGGTCTGGTCTCTTGTCTAGTCTCTGGTCTAGTCTGGTCTCTGGTCTGGACTTCTGGCTCAGTTTCAGGACTTTAACAGCGAGTCTCTAACCCGGTTTTACGAGAGACTGGAAAAAGTGACTGGGGAGTTGTCATCTGATGAGTTTGCAAGAAGAGCAGACGCCATTGTGTTTCTACCACAGACACTTAAAGCGACGATTACATGCACAATTACACACTCTGGACATTAAAGCTGCACTGAGAAACTTTCCTAAAGGAATGTCTTGTCTCCATGGAGATATTACCTTGCCTAGAATGTTCCACAGCATGATAATTAATATGTATATCTCACATTTACCCAGTTATAGGTGTTACATTGCTCAAACATGCATTCTTATTGTGATCAGGGTCGCCTCTCCACAGATCTGATCTGTAACCTGACCTTGTAGTGCTGTCTATAGAGATGGATAAGTTACTATAATGCTATATTGTGGGACATTCCAGGCATATAACCATGGAGATGAACAGAAGGTCAACTTATTATCAGAAAAGTTGTAGAGTGAGCCTTTAATTATCTGAGGGAAAAAGAAAGGAATGAGGAAATGGAGAGCAGAGGGGTGGTGGATGAGAGGGAGAGAAAGGAGGACAGAGGAAGAAGAGAGGCGGTAGAAAGAGAGATGGGTGAGGGAAACAGAGAGAAGGGATGGAGAGCACAAAAAGTAGAGGGAGTATTACATAGAAAAGCCCTAAGAGGAGTGAGAGAAACAGAGCGTAGAGAGAGAGTGGATAGATGGATAGAATATAGAGGGATGGGTGGATGAGAGAGAGAAAGGGAGGGGGGGGGGGGTGAAATGGAAGAGGGGAGAAAGAGAGGTGGGGTAGAGGGAGAGCGGGGTGTAGAAAGATGATAAAAAGGTAGAAAAAGTACAGGGGGAGGAAGAGAGAGAGAGAGAGGAGGTATAGGAAGAAATAAAGGAAAAGATGGGCAGGAGAGAAAGGGGAGGGGGAGAGGACAGATGGAAGAATGGGAGAGAGACAGAGAGGGAAAGACAGAGAGAGGAGAGATAGAGGGATGGGGAAGAGAGAAAAAAAGGAAAGAGAACAGATAGAGGGATAGGAGGGGGGGAGAGTGAGGACAAATAGAGGGACGGAAGAGAGAAATGAGAGGACAGCTAGAGGGAAGGGGGCGAGAGAGAAGACAGATAGAGGGATGAGTAAGTGAGAGGTGGAGAGAGAGAGACAGAGAGAAGACAGAGAGATGTGGGAGATAGAGAGGGCAGATAGAGGGAAGAGGGAGAGAGCGAGACAGAGAGAGGACAGATAGAGGGATAGGAGGAGGGGGAGTGAGAACAAATAGAGGGATGGAAGAGAGAAATGAGACGACAGCTAGAGGGAAGGGAGAGAGAGAGAGAGAGAGAGAGAGGATAATAAGGTAGAGAAAGTACAATGGGAGGAAAGAGAGAGAGAGAGGTATAGAAAGAAATAGAGAAAAAAGATGAGTAACAGAAAAAAAGAAGTGAGGACAGATAGAGAGGAGAAATGACAGGACAGCTAAAGGGAAGGGAGAGAGAGAGAAGACAGATAGAGAGATGTGGGAGACAGAGAGGGCGGGAAGAGGGAGAGAAAGAGACAGAGAGAGGACAGATAGAGGGATGAGAGAGGGCGCGATAGAGGAGCAGAGTGATATTAGCTGCAGCGTTGCCTCTTGGATGTGTGTTTGAAATGGATCTGTCAGACACTCAGACGACCAGGGCTATAAATACACGACTTTAAGGTTTTCACAGCAGATTCAACGCCACATAAAGCTTTATTCAGGGACATTTTAGTGGCCGTGGACACAGCGCTTTTATGGCGCAGCCTTTCATGTGGATTTTAAATGAACAAACTGAAAATAATGGCATGAAAAAAGCTCACAGGGACAGAGAGAGCCGGAGCTGTGTCTGAGTCTGGAGACCAAGCACTGTTTAAAATGTGATCTATGGACCAAAGTTAACAAAGACAGATTATACTTTTCTTCAGGCATGTAGTTTTAATGGTGCAACGGTGTGTAACTTTTTGGTTGGGCGTCTGTTACCTTCTTGTTTCTATGGATATGTCATTGCTCTGCCCAGAATGTTCCACGGTATGACATTAAACAGCTCTACTTTACATTTATTCAATTACAGGTGGTTTTATAGCTCAAAAATACCTAGAAAAACAGACATTCTGACTGTTTGCGGGGTCGCCTTTCCACAGATCTGACCTGGAACCTGGTCTGGTTTGGTCTCCATGAAGATAGAAAGGCTTAATGTCATACTGTGAAACATTCCAGACAAAGAAATAACATCTCCACCAGAAAAGTTACACAGTGCACCTTTACGTTAAGTGGCGTAACATGTGATGGCGTTACAATGGTTCCGCGATCATTTTCGATGGTGCTGCTGTGAGAAGTTCAAACCAGTTGAAGTATGTCCCCTCAGTGTGGTGCAGTGTGGAGGTTTTGGCCCTGAGCTGGTCCACATTCCTGCGTGTGGTTTCCCTGTCAGATAAAAATACGCGGGTCATCCCCTGGCATCACGGAGCGGGCACTGGAGCTATAATCACCCAGAGCCCCGCGCCAACCGGGAGAGAACTGTGGCCTCGCACAACCTCGCCATCCTGGGACAAGGGGACAGGGGAGAGGTGGGTCAGGTTTAATTGATGCCCAGATACAAATCCAATCTGAAACTGTCGACACTTTGCAGCTGATGTCAACAAAGTTCCGTGAAGGTGTGATTCTAACTGTAGGCTCTGCTCTGTTTGAAGCTCTGTTACTTAAGATAGACTTTAATCTGCGTTTTCTTTTAACATCAGCATCAGCCAACAGTTTTTCAGTTATTCACGCTCATCTTTTGGTTGAAAATCAAACTCCTAAACAGGACCATAAACGCTTGTACACACAGGCTCCTGAAAATGTCTTTTTATTTATTTTTTTTTAATTGAGTTTTTTTTTTTTTGGTAGTTATTGCTAATGTGTAACTGATTCCACTGTAGAAATACATACAAATACACCCCCAGCACAACGTCACTGCAAAGAATCAGTTGAAAGTAGATGCTCAAATGCGTGGTGTGTCACTATCCAAAACTTTAACGCTCTGCTCCACCTGCTGATGTCATGGAGGGGGGCGGCAGTAGCTCAGCTGGTAGGGCATTTGTCCACTGAACCGAAGATCGGCGGTTCGAATCCCTCCCTCGACATGAAAACATTGGTTGAGTGGTCAGATCCACTTACCCACAGGTTGGCGGTGTGATTGGCAATTCCAGCTCCCACAGATGAATGCTGTTGTTGTGTCCTTGGGCACTTAAACCACCTCGCCCCCAGTGTCTGCGCACACTGGTGTATGAGTGTGTGCGTGGTTCCTTATTGTAAAGCACTCTGAGTGAAATTTAACTTCAAAACGACAAAAGGAATTAATACAAAACAGTAGATATAAAATCAATCAATAAAAGAAGAACTAAAAAGAATAAAGTAGAGCTTGTCTTGGTCAGGACTACATTAGATGAAGGATTTGACCTACTGCACGTGTTTTGGGTTGGCAAAGGAAACCAGACACAGGAAGAACATGCAAACTCTTCACAGAAAGACCCCTGGCTGCCTGGGAGAATCTTCTAGTAGTGAGGCAAGTGATTTCTGCAGAAAGAAAGACTTAACTATTGTGAGCTGCTTTCCACATTTGCACATTTGACAGTAGTTTTATTGAAGATTGACTAAAAGCTAGCGTCAACCTCTATTACATCATTGGACCAAGGTGTCTGAACTCCTGTCAAATGCCTGAACCTCCTTTATGTTTCTGATCCAGCTTCTTTTCACATCAGAAACACGATATCTGTTTTCACGTTTGACTTGTTTTCGTTCCATGGTCTGGTGCGAGTCCTGCAGATCTTCCCGCTGTCCTTGTCCTTTACGCACAAATTAGCAACATTTTTCTGCGGTCACACTTCAGCCTCGGTATTTTTCTATATTTGGAATCGTGTTTGAGGTTCTGAATGGCGTGCAGATCAAAATAGCTGGAGAAATGTCTGTGAATTCTTATGAGGCGACTGAAGGTCCACAGGTTCCTTCATATCTTGGTTCAACTGAAGCTTTTAGGTAAGACATTTGCATATGTGTTTACAAAATGAAATTCAAAGATCTAATTTGATTGGTTTATGAGTAAGATAGAAAAGACGATTTGTGTAAGTTAAAGAGTCCATATTACACTATTTTCTGATTTATGTTCTAATGTCGTTTCCTCAACACAAATATACCTGGAGTTGTGTTTTGTTTCATTGACACACGTTTAACACACAAACCCTGCAGATTTAAGAGTTCTTCTCTTAAACGGAAAACACTGGTCCATGTTGTCATGTCCTGTGGTGATACAGGAAGTGCTCCACTGTGTTTTTAAACTCCACACACCTTCACTAGAATCATTTGGATGATTTCAGCCCCGGAATTGCCAATCTCTACTGTACGAAAGGTAAAAGAAGCTGTTCACTTGGAAACTTGAAAGCTTCATGACATCACAAGTTGGAACAGAGCATTTTGAGCTTTGGAGATGTAGACAGACTAATAATAAATAACAAAACACAACTCCAGGGCTATAGCAAAAGGAGAAATTTAATTTGTCAACTGGACAGAGTTTATTTGGTCAGCTTGGAAGCAGCTTGGATGAGCTGCAAAACATATTCAACCAAATAAACTCTGTCCAGTTGACAAATTAAATTTCTCCTTTTGCTATGGATTCTACCTGGATGACTGAGGGATTCTACACACAACTCCAGGTCTGTTTTTAGGGGGTAACAACATTCTAACATGGCTTAAAGCTCACAAGTCTTCCTTTTTGTGACTGAAATTTGTCTAAACCCCCTTAAAATGTAAAGGAGCTGCACCTGATTTTTACTGTCTTAAAAAACAATGAAAAACAGAACTCATTCATTTGAAACAGTTTGCAGTGGTCCAAAGTTCTTTCTCACTTAACTTACGCATTCAGACCGTCCTAATGATTCACCATGATGACTTTATAGGCCATGGTGGGGAAGCTACTAGCATGCTAACCCGCATTTCCTGATATTCAGACAATAAAACTGCACACAGCAGAATCAAAACATACATGAGAGTTGTGTTTTGTTTCATTCATTATGTTGGAGTAATCCTGTTCCTCCTCGAAATGGTCTGTTCCACCTGCTGATGTCATGAAGTGGTGTCCCTCCCCCCTCTAATAAGATAAAACTCTAAAAAAAAAAAGAAAAAGAAAAGAAAACATAATTAAATCTTTTGCACCTGTTGCGTCTCGGTTTCACATGTGTAAAAACAGTGAGCGTGTTTTAAAAGTGTAGTTTGTCAGAGCAGCTTCACCACAGCTGTCACCACCCCTCCCCCTCCTCCACTTTCTCTCTTTTTTCCCTCTCTTTCCCTCTTCCTCTCCCTTCTGTCTCCACCTCTGTGACCCTTCCCTTCTCTCTCCGATCCTCACCCTCTCCCCTCTCTGTCTCTCTCCCTGCTGTCCTCCTCACCCAAGATCTCCTCTCTCCATCTCTTTCATTCCTTTCTCTCACTCCTCTCTTCTCTTCCTCCCTCCCTCCGTCTCTCCCCTTGTCACCGGTGCCCCTGTGTAAACAAATAGAAGTTCACATTTGGAGCCCGAGAGCTGCACCTGCCCCTCCTTTTACGAGCCTCGAGAGAAAGCAGCTCAGCCCGGCTCTCAGCTGGAGGAGGGAACGCCGCGCTGGGGCCGCAGGAGCTCAGTCGGTAGAGCGTTCGTTGTTGTGTCCTTGGGCAAGACACTTAACCCACCTCGCCGCCAAATTTTTGCATTGACTGGTGTGTGAAAGTGCGTGTGAATGGGTGAGTGGTTCGTTGATGGAAAGAGCTTTGAGTGCGTTGAAGGTGGAAAAGCGCTGCATGAAAATGTGACTATTTACCATGATACTGCTGCTCCTCTGCTAAAACAGTTTGTTTCCCTGAGCTCTGAAACCACCTCCTGAGCCGCTCGATCCACTGTGTGCGGAGACAGCAGGATCCCCAAACGCAGGGCAGCGTTTGGGAACTCAGCCTTTTTGTGCGTGGCCGTCCGTCAGTGGAACATGTACAAACTACGGCACATTCTCACGCCTGGAGAAACAATGGCTCCTTTCAAACCAAACCTGCGCCCGTAATGTGACTAATGAGTGTCTGGAGAGAGTGTGATGTTCTGGAGTGAATGAACTGAATGATGATTTTGATAAAGGATGAGGATTTTAAGGTGCTGAGAGAACTGGGTGTGGATGAGGATACAGAATTGTTACGACGCTCCGGTCATAAAGACATTCTGAATAAACTGAAACCCACTGGATTCCTCACTGTTCCTTCACCTCAGATCTGAACCATGTGGAAGTTTCTGTTCAAATATGTCTCACTTATGTTTGATTTTATGAACTCTAACATCAACCCGTCCAGGGACGACAGGTGGAAATTAGCTCTAGTGCTACAACCTGTACAATGCATCTCTCCTGTTAAGGTTAATGTGGATTGTGCACTGTCCCTGTCTCATAAATAAACAAACTAAACTATTTACTACTGCAAATACTACTGCTACTGCAATACAGGAGATAGTTATGCCTATATAGGATCTACCCACAGTTATAAGCATCAGTGGTGGACAGTACTCAGTTATGGCAAAAGGAGAAATTCAATTTGTCAGCTGGACAAAAGTTTATTTGGACAGATTCCACCTGGACGACTGAGGGATTCTACATACAGTACTCAGTTATATTTACTTGAGTAACTTGAGTAGTAAAGAAATTGTACTTTTCGTCATATTAACTTCATTTCAGAGTACTTTTAGCAGCATACTTTTACTCCTACTTGAGTCATATTGTTATTGAAGTAACAGTACTCTTACTTGAGTAAAAGTTGTGCTTCCTCTTCCCACTGTGAGTAAATCTAAAGTGACAAAAGCTTTACGTGACAATCTGAAATGATTTGAACATTTGCGTTTGTGTTTCTCCTTCAGATCTGATTTAGTTTGTCTCATTTTCGTGTCTGTCCTTTGAAAACACCAGATTCTGTGACTTACTTAAAGTTTTGTCCTTCACATTACATTCACTTTAGATGATGAAATTATACAAATGATCTTACTTGAGTCATTTCTTGAACCACTACTTTGTACTTCTACTTGAGTAAAATTATTTTGAAGTAGCGTTACTCTTACTTCAGTACAATTTTGACCACTCTCTTTCCCAAATATCATACATTTGTGTTTAAAAGCACACCAAAAATCCAATCATTTTCTGATTTCTGGAGTTATCACATTATTGAAACGTAAACACTGGCTGTGATTACATGCACACTCAAAATCTGATTATAATCTGATTTCAGTACCTTTTAAAAAACCTGATGTGAGTAATTGGAGGGACCAGTATCAGAAATGATTTTGCTGAACTGAAACAGAACTGAACTCATCATAATCAGATTTGGAATATGCATGAAATCACAGCTACGTACTTTTGAAGTGAGTAATCTGATTTTGTAATCTTCAAAAAACCCACTGATTCACTCACATGTGTCACCAGGCGTTTTTGAAAATCAGATTTCTCTTGTGCTGTAAAGTGACACCAAAAATCAAATCTTATTATTGGGTTATCTGATTACTCTAGTTATCTGATTTCTACTGGCCATCTAGATATACCCAGTGTTTCATGTTAAAGGGCCCATATTCTATTTTCTGATCTGAACAGACATGGAGTTGTGTTTTGTTTCATTCACACATGTTTAACACACAAACCCTGTTTCTTCTCTCGAACTAAACACTCTGTTCCACCTTGTGATGTCATTTGGCAATACAGGAAGTGCTACACTGTGTTTTTAAACTCCATACACATTCACTAGAATCATTTGAATAACTTTAGCCCGGGAATTGCCAATCTCCACTGAACAAAAGGTAAGGTAAAAGTAGCTGCTAACTTGAAAACTACCACTTCATGACATCACAAGGTGGAACAGAGCATTTTGAGCTTTGGACATGTAGACAGACTAATAATAAAGGGTTACTCAAACATGTGAATGAAACAAAACACAACTCCAGGTCTGTTTTTGAGGAGGTAACAACATTTTAACTTAAAGCTCACAAGAGGCAGTTTTGTGTAATATAGAACCTTTAATGTATTGTAAAAGACTGAAATTAGAATAATGAAATAAGATACTGGATCAGATGTTTTTGGAATCATATCACTGACAATGCTCGTGTAGTGTGTGGAAGTGTTAGCTTGCATGTTTGGCTGGTGTTGTTGGTTGTATGGTTTGACAACATTGCCCCCTATTGTCTGTTTTCTGTCCTGTAGATCATTTAGCTGTAATAATAATGTTGTATTCCAGTGTTTCTTAAACTGTGGCACCTGTACCAGTGCTGTGACTCCTCCAGGCGGTAGTCAGGAGTCTTCTGCTTAACTTTAGATGAATTGGGAACGTGAGGTGTCAACAAATCTTCAGTTCTGGTTTAATCCTGGTTTATATGCATTTTTTTTTTAAATATATATATAGGTTATAATTTCCCAGCCAGAGGTACAGGTACAAAGAAAGAATAAAAATAATTAAAAGTGTATTTGAATATAAACCTTCACATGACAAACTAAACATCTGTGGTTCTATTCCTGTTGTCAGAAATCCATACTACTGTTGTGCCCTCAAGCAAGACACTGTGCAGACTTCTTTCTCCTCTATCACATTATGAGATGGCTAATGCTATTGTAGAAATGCTGCTTTTTTTACAAAAATGTCCTGAACCATCGGTGCTATCAGTTACTGCGAGCGGGGTCACCTCTCCCTAGATCTGACCTGTAACTCTCCGTTTATCTCTTCATTGAGATAAACGTTTAATACCATACGCAGACCTTGGCGTCACCTCCGCAAGTTTTTGGTAATAATTATGACAGAGTTGTAATAGATTAGTGTAGCTTATATTTAAAGAAAATAGTTAGCTAACTGCCCGCCCCAGAACATTGTAGGTGTAGAGACAAGAGCCTCCACTGGAAAAGTTAGACAGTGTACATTTAATTAATAAGTAATTAAATTTAAAAAAAATATGTTTGTGATGTAATATGCTCTCCCTGACCATGCCTGTGTTGTCTATCTGCAGATCGTGAGTCCAGGGAGCACGAGGAGCCTTTGGGCCCCGAGGTCACAGAGGAGCTGGCCCCGGCCAAAGTCCCCCTGCTGCCCATCGTCAACAGTAAAAAGGTCCACGCTCTGCGCAAAGAACAGAAGCGGAAGCTGGGGAAGCAGAGGTCTATGGGCACTTCCATGGACTACTCCCCTCTGCCCATCGACAAACACGAGCCCGAGTTTGTGAGTCCAAACTTCACTTCTGTCATCTGCAGCCTGGATTTTCAACCCGTGTCCAGTTGTCTGTGTGTGTGTGTGTGTGTGTGTGTGTGTGTGTGTGTGTGTGTGTGTGTGTGTGTGTGTGCGCGTGTGCGTGTGTGTGTAGGGCTACAGTTGTCTAACCTTCCCCTGTGTGTGTGCATGGCTTCAATTGTCCCATATGTCCCTACCCTCTCTCTCTCTGTGTGTGCGTTTGTGTGTGTAAGGTGTGTCGGGCTACAGTTGTCTTACCCTCCTCTCTCTGCGTGTGTGTGTGTGCTTTAGGGCCCGTGCAGGAGGAAGCTGGACGGCATCATTCAGGGCATGAAGGACACGTCTCGGGTCTTTTCTCTGTCTCTGTACCTGCCCAACTGTGACCGCAGAGGCTTCTTCAAACGCAAACAGGTGAGAATCATCATCTGATCTCAGAATGTAGTTTCCTCATCTCAAACAGACCTGGAGTTGTGTTTCGTTTCATTCACACATGTTTAACGCACAAACCCTGCAAATTTAGGTTGACTTCTTCACTTGTGGCTTCACTGTACCTTGTGATGTCATGTGATAATACAGGAAGTGCTCCACTGTGTTTTTAAACTCCATACACCTTCACTAGAATCATTTAGATAATTTCATTTCTGGAATTGCCAATCTCTACTGAACTAAAAATAAAAGAGTAATAACAAAAGACCAATCAAACATGTGTGAATGAAACAAAACATAACTCCAGGTATGTTTTTGAAAAGCAACATTCTAAAATGGCTTAAAGCTCACAAGAATCAATGTTTCGTTATATATAGGACCCTTAAGACGGATGCTATTAGTTTTGTACCTCAAATTGTTAATGCTACATGCTAACCCGCCCCGTTGTCTCCCTCAGTGCAAACCTTCCCGTGGTCGTAAGCGGGGGATCTGCTGGTGCGTGGACAAATACGGCGTCCAGCTCCCGGGGACGGACTACAGCGGAGGGGACATCCAGTGCAAAGACCTGGAGAGCAGCAGCACGAACAACAACGAGTGACAGACACGGGACTCAAACAGACTTATGGACCCAAGACCCACCTGACCCACAGCTCTGACCACAAACTCACACCTCCAAGCCCCCAGTCCTCCGCCAGACCTCCTTACAGGAACCCGGAAGTCTCAAAACGATGGCATCAGGCTGAAAAAGTTGTGATTTTTTTTTTGTTGTTGTTGTCTTTTTTTATTTCTTCGTTCATTTGTGGTCGACCAAGCACTCATCGCGACGGAATGAGCCGACTGGACTTTCCTGCACACTTTGGATATGTTGGAACGCTGGGGCCTTTTTTCAAGCAGCAGTTTGGATTTTGTGATTCTGAAACTGCAACAGAAATGTCAAGTATTGGACAAACCTATTGAAAAAATACTGGACTAGCCTGGTCAGCCATCAGTGAAATCAGCTTCTTGGTTTGAATTCATTAAACATTTCCATCTGGAACCTGTAATGCAACTGAAATAGCATAAAACCAAACAGAAAATAAGATTGTTTTTGTACAATTTTTGTCAAACTGCAATTATTTTTTTAACAACATTGGAAATGAAAACAAAGGGGAAAAAATGATTCTAGACCAACTTGTCTGCAAACTGAATGCTTATGGCAAGCCAGGCTAGTCAAAAACACTGTAGGATTCCATCGTGATTTGGGTTTATCAAAAACATTTGAAAAGAAATCTAATGTGAGAAAAAAATATAAAGAATTAGCCAGAGCACTTAAAAACTCTTGACTATGGGTTTGTATTGCATGGAATGAGCCTATTTTAAATGAATGTCTTTTTTTTTTTTTTTTTTTTTTTCCTTTTGCGCTTGGTCTTCTAAACCTGATCTCCGTCTATGGATTGGAAATAATAACAAAAAAAAAAAATAATAAAATAAAAAAAATACCCATGTTAAGAGGCTCTTTTGACAATGTAGCTAGCCTGATTTGCCAATTGTGCCTCTCAGTGATTTACCATGCAGGGAGCTATGCTGTTCTATGGTGGCTCCATTTGTCCAATCTTTACAAAAAGTCAAATTGGTAATCTCCTTTTTGAGTGTCAAGCCTTCGACTGACTTGGCAAATTTGTGTGACATATTGATACTTTGCAGTGACATCACGCGGGGGGTGCATGTATGTCTATGGGGGGCAGGGCAGTTCAGCAGTTACCACAGTGACATGATGCACATATTAGCAAACACTGCCAAATACCTTTTTAGACTTTCTGAAAAAATACAAAATGGATTTAAACAACCCATTTGCAGAAGCCTAGGATCAATACAAGCGTTCATGGTCCTGTTTAGGTGATTTAAATTCTTTAGACAGAGTAGTGCCTCCAGTTAGCTTCACCCCCCAGGGAATATTGATCAGCTGCAAAGTATCAGTAGTTTTAAATAGTTCTGTTTGAGCTAATTTAATAGGCATCAAGGCTTCAAGTTGTGTCCCTTCAAAAGTACAGTTGTAACCACGCTGTTTAACTTTTTTATATCAGTGAACGTCATAGAAATATGTCTGTGGACAAAAAATGATTTTAGTTTTTTTAATCTGTTTTTAGGCTGTCAGGGGAGTGGCTGGCTAGCTTTGGGTTATCGCTAACCCAAAGCTAAGTTAAGAAAGCAAAACTGTCCACAACTGTTAAATAAGGTCTGAACAGAGTCTGTCATTCAAATCTCTCTGTGTGCCTTCTACGGTGGCCTGGAAGGGCAAAACGAGTCTACAAAACCTGCATAAGAATTTTTGCAAGATAGAAAATGTAAATATAAAATGGGTAGGTGTGGTTTGAAAAGGCGCTAAGAGTTTGAGATGGAATTTCATCATATCTACAGGCAACTACGGAAGCCTTGCAGGGACATGTTATTGCAAAATTTGCATTAGCATGCAACAAAACCTTAAGCTCAACTCATGTTTTATTTTATTTTTTCATTTCTTTTGACTTTTTTTTTTTTTTTTTTACCCTGTTTTACATCACATAGATTAAAAAAAAAAAAAAAGTCCAAAAGTGTGTGCATCTTTCACTAATCTGCTCAATTCAGAACCACAACCAAAATTACATCCGTAGAAATCATGAATTCATACATTTGGTTCATTTTTATTTTGTTTTTTTTTTAAGGGACAAGATGGATTTCTGTGAATTTGAAAACTCAAATTTCACGAGAAACCGGCTGCTGAACAAGATACAGAATTTTACAAAAAGAAAACTTTAAGATGCCACAAACACAAAAATCCATGAAATGAAATAGTTAATTTTTGGTTAACCTTGAATCTTGTTTTTCTGTTGACTTCTACTGCAACTAGCCAATGTCACTTTTCTGGCTTCACGATGTTAAATACGTGTATGTTTTACCCTGTAGAAAACAAAATGTAAATATGTACAGTTGTTTCCTATTTTTTTGTAAATTTATTTTGTCCTTCCTGGCCACCGTAGCCTTCTCACATCCGAACTCCACAATCGCGACGTGAAAGTGACTTGGATACAATGGGGCTATTTCTCGGGTGCTCTTCTTTTAAATCATAACATTTTTGTCGATTCTGGGGCAAAAAAATGACCAGAAAATGGACGATAAACCACTTGTAGAGACACTTCTTTGTTCTCGGATAAGCTATGACGTTTTTGTGATTGCCAATGCATTTGATGCCAGGGAAAGGGGAAGCCATAGGATTTCAGTTGGATCCAAAATGGCTACCGGCCCGTTGGATGTCGATTGGATCCAAGATGGCGACCGGTTGTGGATTTCTTTAGCCCCTCTTTTTCAACACCAAACTCCACTTTCGAAAAAGCAGCTTGCACTTATCTTCGTTACTCTTGATACCGACGCACAACAGTGTTCTAAAATGTGGTTATGACCGGGACTTGGTATTACCAGAAGTTACGCTAAAATTGAAAATGTAGTAATAATTTAAACTGTTGCAAAAGTGTGTCAGATGCCCTCCCTGTGTCTCTATGGAGTTTAGAGCTCCACAAACATGTTCCGAAATGCATGGAATTCTTGTCAGATCGTAATTAGATCCTTGCACATTAAGTAGGAGGCAGTGGCATCATGGGTAAGTCTTCACCCTTAGACCGCAAGGTAGCTGGTTAAATACTTGTATGAGGTGTATAGATTTTATTATTGTAATTTTCATATTCAACCACAAAGGTCTCATCCTATTCCAAAATAGCACTTGGCTTAGCCTTTTCCTTATTAGGAAAAAGCTAAAGGAATTTAATTATGACAAAATAGTGAAATAAAAACACCAGGATCATGTAGAGTGGGTTAATACGAACATTTTAATGAAAAATGACAAGGCTCACTGCAGAAGATACAGAAAGGGCGACATTTTTTTCAACCTAAAGTCAATCAGAGCCAGGGTTGATAGAGCCAGAAGCGCGCCCATGCTCACTTTCTATTTGGAATGCAGCGGCTAGCGGGTTAGCTATGGCCATTTATTTATACAGTCTATAGTAACGCTTAAAGAAAATGGTAGCCAGTGAGTAAACATGCTAATGCCAAGCCCTGGTTATGTAGAAGTTAACGGGGATTAGCCACAGAAGCTAAACGTTGTGTTGTCTTGTGCGTTCTTTAAAAAATGTTTGTCGACAGGGGCTTGAGTTTAGCCCACGCCAGGGACCTCCAGTTCTGTAGTGATTTTAGGACGGATTTGGGATGTTCTCAGATGCACAGAGGAGGACAGAGGAGGAGCAGAGGAGGGGCAGAAGAGGAATAGAGGGGCAGAGGAGGCAGAGTGAGCTAGCACCATGGTCTTTTCACTGACTTTAGATAGGAACAGTTACAGAGCTACGGGAGTCCGAGGAACACGGATTGGCGCTAAAATGGAGTGGACTGAGTTAGCAAATGCTAGCTTTGTGGCTAATGCTAAAGCTACCAAATATTATCGATACGTTCTGAATGCTAAAAGTTGGTGATTTCTTGTCAAAATTTTTATAATTTCTAAGCAAAATCCTTGTTAGCATTTTCAGCTAATTCTGTGGCCAGACAAAAAGTTTTAAAATTTTGATCTTATTTACAATGAAATTTATTTTTGTCGAAGCCCACCATTTTTGCAATCGGTGTTAATTAGCATTAGCATCTTGGAAAATAAATGATGTAATATTTCAAACACTTATTAAAGTTTAATCTGACTATAAATTCGGATTCAGTGAACAAACAATTAAACAATCCTTATATCAGCTTCAAACAGTCCACCCTTTTTACTGCCAATATACGTAGACACATACTCATAGTCTTGGTCTAGTTGTGGTAGTTTTGTGAATACTAACATTACATCATTTAGCTTCGTTCCGTTGGCGTCAGTAACTGGTCTTTTTCATCAGTTCCTTGGATTCCCTGTCGCTCGCCTGGTTTAAACTTCACATTTCAAGTAGCATAGAACAGTAACGTTTTGAATACATAACATCGGACATATTGATTGGTCGGACGTTCCTGTTTTGATTGGTCGAACGTTCTGATTGGCCAGACATTCACCTATTGACTGGTTGACGTTTTGATTAGTCGGGTGCTTTAATCGGTCATCCTAATCGGTCGAACATTTCGATTGGTCGGAATGTCAGATATTCGGATTGGTCAGACATTTTGATTGTTGTGACGTTCTGATTGACCCAACATGACACTGATTGTTTAAACGTTTTGATTGGTCAGATGCTTTGATTTGTCAAATGTTCTGATTGGTCGGATGTTCTGATTGGCCGAGATAATCTGCTAGTCTCTGATTGGACCCATGTGTGGCAGGAGGACTGTGGGAACTCAAATGGACAGTATTTGGAACAACATATGACAATAAGATAAAGACAAAATATCTCAAATTATTAAAGTGAATATCACTGTGTAATATTTATTCAACTTGTAATTTATGTACTCTTTTAACCTTTGTCTTTTTTGTTATGACAAAGCATTTATTTAAATAAAGTTATGTATTCATTTAAGACTTGTTTTATTCCTTTTCATTTTGTATGGATCAAGGTGACAAATAGTAGACCTGTATAGAATTATAAGTAAGTTTATTAGCTTGAAAGGCTCTATATACCACAGTTGCAGTGGTCCAAAGTTATTCCTGACATGCCAAAGGGTTTGTAAGAGCTAGAAACGAGTCAGATTTAATAGATTTAATAATACACGTTCTTGTTTCGCAGATTGAAAATTAGTTATGCAGTTTGTTAAACTGTAAAGTGAGAATAGTTATATACAATAATAGTAGTAGTAGCAGCTGTAGTAGTAGTAGTAGTAGTAGTAGTAGTAGTAGTAGTAGTAGTAGAAGTAGCAGCAGCAGCAGTAGTATAGTAGAACCAGTAGTAGTAGCAGCCGCAGTAGTAGCAGGAGCAGCAGCAACAACAGTAGCAGCAATAGTAGTAGTAGTGGCAGTAGAAGCAGTAGTAGTGGTAGTAGTAGTAGTACTAGTAGTAGTAGAAGTAGTACTACTAGTAGTCATAGGCGTAGAGGCAATAGAATAGTAGAAGTAATATATTTTTATTTGATATTGGTGGCAACTGACAGTATAATGTAGGCTCATTTCACATTGTTGATTCTGGTTTAGCAGCAATAGTTATACAGTAGTAGTAGTAGTAGTAGTAGTAGTAGTAGTAGTAATAGTAGAAGTAGTGTTTGTGGCAGTCTCCACATTACCCTGAGCGATGATTCAGAGTTGACTAATCTCTGGAGCAGATAAACCTCTTAGTGTATGTCTGGGCACAGAGACACCCCACATGGAGCTGAGTATAGCCTCAGGGCGGGGCATCTGGTTTAAAATACTGCGCTGTACTAAACCGGCCGGAACTCCTCACCTGAGAGTAAACAGGTCTCAGCCATTACTAACTTTGACGCTCTATTGCACTTCAATTTGAAAGTTACATTTGTTGCTTTTGTTGGTATTTAGTCATAATCTATAAGCAGTCATGGGAAGAATACTTTGAAAATGTATTTAGTTACAGGAGAATACAAATACTTGCAGTAAAATATATTCTTAAACGTAGTATGTAACATGGGCCAGTCAGAGTAAAGTAGCTCCAGCAGCGAAACTGCTGGAGCTGTTGGAGGTAGCAGTTCTGGTCTGAGTACAAACAAGAGGTGTGAGCAGCCCAAACTCGAACAAATGAGTAAGTCAGCATTGGAAACACTGACGAATTCACTCACGATGTGCATTGCCCAGGACTGTAGACCACCATCAGTGGTAGAAGACAGAAAATGTGCTACAGCGACGTGCGATCAAACTTTTCAAATGCCATGCAGAAAGATAATTTCAAGCAAAATTCTGCAACTGTATGACACTGAAAAGCAAGCAAAATTGGACGCATTGGAGAAGACTACATTTGTAGTTCTGCCTTGTGATCATTGGACCTCCATTAGCTATTCTAATTACTTCAGTGTCGCTACACTCTTTGCTGATGTCACAGACGGGACATGGCATCTACTACAGTCTTTTGCCCTGACTGTGCAGAAGAACACAAAACAGAACACCAAACACTATGCTGAAAACTGTGCTGAACGGTTTCTCTCTATGGCAAAGGAATGGGGAATTCAAGGAAAGGTCACCGCAGCTGGAACAGACAGTGCACAAACCATGATTGCTGCAGCAAGACATCTCACATTCAAACATATGCCTTGTGCTGTTTACATCTTGCAAAGAACCATCACCGTTAGCCTCACTGATAGTGGGTTTAGTGATGCATTAGCAACATGCCGCAAAATAGTGGGTCACTTTAAACACAGCCCTGCTAATACAGAGCAAACAAGACTGGAGCAAGAAAGAGTCACTCATACAGGATGTTCCCACAAGGTGGAATTCAACGTTGGATCTCTCATCTACTAAAAAATCAAGAGGCTGTTTCTGCTGCTTTAAACAAACAGAAGCCCAAGCTGGCCATCTTAACTCCATCAGAGCTGGTGAAACTCCAAAAGCTGGTGACTGTCCTTGAGCCATGCAGGTACTGTAAATAAAACTATTTTAATGGGATTTGTTGTTTATTACTGTTCTTTACAAAGCTCTATATTTGATAGTTATTTTGTAATAATTAATTAATCATTTCTTTCCTGAACTGTCTACTGCAGATTTGTGACTGAGCTCCTTCGAGGTGAGGCGTACAGTATGTCTCATGTTCAGTGGTTTTACCTGCTCTCTGCCACCTGCACCACACCATGGGGGTCTCCAATGATGACTCAACCTACATGGTAAAATTGAGAATTATCTCAATGTGCAGCTACACTCAACCACGAATGGCCCAAGATGGCTACTGTGCTTGACCCGCGCTTTAAGGATTTAAAGTGTTTTGCAAGGGGAGAGCGAGAAGAGGTTTGGACCTGCCTAGAGGCCCTGCTGCAGCAACAATGTAAAGATGCTACCAAACAGGAGCCAGCAAAGAAAAAGAGCTGCCTGTTGTCTTCATTGTCTTCTGACTCTGATTCAGATGAGGAAGGCTTGTGTAATAGAGCCCTGAGTTTGTACAGAGCAGAATCCACCATCAGCGAGAGACTGCTCACTGCAGTGGTGGTTCAGACGAGCAGGGACCCACCCACAGCTGTCTGTCCAGGCCCGCAAGTATTTGATTAGCCATGCCACTTCTGTCTCATTTGAGAGGCTGTTGTCACTTGTAGGTCACATAGTAACAAAAAAGGGAGCTGCCTTGAGCTCTGAAAATGTGAAGAGGCTATTTTGTCTAAGCAACTGGCTGAAAGAGAAGGAGAAAACATTGAAATGGCGGTATTGTGTGGCAAATGTGTTCATTGTGCACTGTTTTTATGCACTGTTTGCACTGTTGCTCTGTTGACTTAACATTTAGCCAAATGTACAAACAATCATTGTGCTCAGGATATTTTCAGGATAAACATTAGAAATTGCACTTTATGTTGATTTTTTTTTTTTTTTTTTTAACCATTTGCACTACGTCAAGAAGTCAAGACACACACTATGTTCAGAAGTTAACAACTTAAAAGTAAAATAGCACTTTAACTCTAGTCTCTTCAATTTTGGACAGGGACCGTACCTTTGTCTACTATTTTGAAATGAAATGCAATTTATATTTTCAAGACATTTTTCCAGACATTAAAAGAGCTTGAGTTTAAAAATCACGTCTGTGTGTGTTATTTGATGAAGTCGTCCACTAAAATTCCTTTACATAAAATAAATGTTGCTTTTGGGGCAAATATTGCTATGCAATTAATTGAGATAAAGTAATTACAAAGCCTGTAATTATTTAGATGCACACACTGAGCAATTAAAAAAAAAAAATATTTTTTTGAGCTCAGTTTTTAACATCATATCATGGGATTTTAACCAACTAAGAAGTGTAGCTTGTGCAGTTCAAAGGACACAAGTAAGGGACCACTGGATTTTGGGAAACGAGACCTTCCAGAGGAAATACTTTGAGGGAATGAACCATTTCATCACCAACTGAAACACCAGAGTGGAGTAGAAGAACGAGACCTTTTCAGTTGTGTTCATTTGCAAAATGGACTTTTCAGAGCTTTTAATCATGTTATAGTTGTTTCCCTCACCATTTACTCACCCAAAGTTGTATTTGGAGTAATTTTTGCATGTTTGAACAATCTTCAATCTCTTATTTTCAATATGCCATTTTGCCGATCTGCCACCATTTTCACCCTCTTTGATACATGTAGGATTCCTTATTCCTTCCTTATTCCTTAAACCTTATTACTGTGATGTGCAGCTATCCTTAGGAGGGGTTTTAGATGAATATTGATTAAAATGTGCACAATGATCCACAGGTGTCATAGATGATAACTATATAGCAGACACAAGCAGAATATCTCTGCTTTAAGAACTGCTGTACCTTCTAAATGAAGTGAGTTGAGTAAAAACAGTGATGGTACTGCTCAGATCAGAGCCAGCCCAGAGGCACTGATAGTGGCTAATATTAGCAGTTTTTACCCAAACCTCAGAGAGATCCTGGAGTGTTTTTGTGAATGTTCTTTGTCCTGCTCCATCAAAGCGACTCTTCAAAGCCTCCATTTGGATTCCAGGAAGCGCCCATTGCCACTTGTCTTTTCGGGGGCCACCAGATCTTGGCCCGGGGCAGGTGGGACTAAAGCGGGACTAAACCAGGACGAAAGCAGGACTAGAGCAGGTCCAGATGTGGCATTAGAGAGTGGGCCATCCCTCTTCCTCTGCGTGGGGAGGAGAAGGAGGAGGTGAAACATGGGAGATTTGATCTGCGAGACTCTGAACATGACTATTAGGATTTGGCTTCAAAGGAGCTGACAACTGCAGTTAGGGGTTCAAAGCCTGATGTATAGTTTATCACATAATGAGAGGAGCAACGCTGCAGCAGAAACAGGAAAACTACAATACTTAAAGTCCTGTCATAAGAACAGCTATGGTCTAATGCCTCTACCTTAAAGGGCTCATATTACTGATCTCTGTTCTAATGTTGTTTCCTCATCACAAACAGACCTGGAGTTGTGTTTTGTTTCATTCACACATGTTTAACACACAAACCCTGCAGATTTAGACCGAGTTCTTCCCTCAAACTGAAAACACTGTTTGCTCCACTGTGTTTTCAAACTCTATACACCTTCACTAGAATCATGTGCAAAGAGCATTTTGAGCTATAAAGAGATATAAACAGACTAATAATAAAGGGTTACTCAAACATGTGAGAAGGACAACTGTGTATGTTCTTGAGGAGGTAACAAAAAGAGCAAAACTGACTCTTGTGGCTAAAAGCTCCCAACAGTCAATTTTCCGTATTATAGGATGTTTAATGTGGAGTAAATGACATAGTTTAGAACAGCGTGATACAGACAGAGCTGCAGAGTTGTGTTCTAGTCTTAAACCCTCTCATCAAACCCTCCACCACACAGAGCCAAACAGAAAACTAAACATAGAACCAAACACAAAGTCAAACTCAGAACCAAACACAGAACCAAACACAGAGCCAAACAGAGAACTAAACACAGAACCAAACACAAAGTCAAACTCAGAACCAAACACAGAGCCAAACACAGAACCAAACTCAGAACCAAACACAGAACCCAAATGAAGGGAGCGCGATCGGATGTGAACGATATGAAAAGCACCGTGTTAAACCAAAATAAACAGAGCAGGGCTTAAGTGTGACATCCTACAAGCAGCAAAATAGTGTTTAAAGTGGCTCTCTGGTGTGCTTACTTCTGCCACGCTCACAATCACAAAGTTCAAACGCTCTGACCTACTTTCTCAACATTAATCATATAGATCATAATAATGCTAATAATACCTTCTATTTATATAGCATTTTTCAAGACACACACACACGACTGTGGTTAGGTGGGATTAAAAAACAGATTAAAGAGAAATGCTTTGAAAAGTGATATGAATACAGTTGAGCAGTTTGTATGTGTGGAGGGGAGTTTTGCTTCAGCAACATTTACACTGTGCTTCTCAGTGGTCTCTTTGTGTCTCAGTGCAGTTTAACAGGAGGACTGCTCAGGGAGGGTCAGCAGATCTGTGTCAGGGCCGTTTGAGGAGAGGAAGAGCTAAAAGTGTCCCTCCTCTGTGTCCTGCAGCATCACAGCAGTGTCCAGGGGGAGCCAGGTGAACACAGCAGGAAAGGGCTCCGCTCTGGTGTTTCAGTCAGTGATGAAATGAGACATCCCCTCTAAGTACTTCCTCTGGAAGATCATCTGCCACATTAGGTGTAAAAAGCCTGTAGCATCTCAAATGTCCATAGCTATCTCCTTAGCTAGCCTCTTGTGCAGTTTCCATGCCATCCATCCATCCATCCATTTTCTCCCGCTTAATCCGGCTGGGTCGCGGGGGCAGCACGCTGCCCATTACTCTTTTTTCCTGAATGCATGGAAACTGTGCTATGGTGCACAGTTTCCATGCATTCAGGAAAAAACAATTCACAAATCATTTCATCAAATCCAACAGTCCCTTGTGTCCTTTGACCTGCACATGCTGAACTTAAGGGGGGGGAGTGTTAGAGGCCACGGGTCTGTGTTCTCTCTCATTGCAAATCCCGTTGGTGAGCCCTGGACCCTGATTTGCTGCAGCACCTTACGCTGGACTTTGGTTGGCTGTGGCTGTGAGTAATATATATTTTTTTGAGTAGTAACAGTATTCTTACTTGAGTAACAGTTGTGCTTCATCCTCCCACTCTAAGTCCACTAGTGACAAAAGCTTTATGTTGACAATATGAAATGATTTGAACATTTGTGTTTCTTCCATTGCTCCTTCAGATATCATTTAGTTTGTCTCATTTTTGTGTCTGTCTTTTGAAAACACCAGATTTTGTGAATTATTTCAAGTTTTGTCCTTCACATTACATTACTTTCAATTATGCTACATCCTGACAGTTACTCTTTAAGATACTCTTACTTGAGTTGAGTAATAGTTTCCCCAAATAGTTTTTTACTCTTGAGCCACTACTCTATCACTACTCTATTTCTTGAGTACTCTTATTTTGCACTAAGGTTACTCTTACTTGAGAACAGTTTGTGGTTACTCTACACCTGTGAGCCCATCTGAGTGCTGTAGTCGTGTGCTTGTGCTGTCCCATGCACAGCCCCTGCACACATGTGGATCACAGAGATGTGACATTGAGACTCCCTTAGTGTGAAGTGTCCCTTTAAATGAGTAAAATGTAAACTAACCCTAACCCTAACCCTATGCTCCTCCATAGCTCCCCCAAAGATTTCTGCCCCACTTTCATAGGACGGATACTCAAAGAGCATTATTCATTCACTCCACACTTAATGGTGGTAAGCTACTACTGTAGCCACAGCTGTCCTGGGGCAGACTGACGGAAGTGAGGCGGCCAATCTGTGCCATCAGCCCCTCCGACCACCACCATCACTCATGCACACACCACTTTCATACTAGGCAAAGTGGCAACCACAAAGTGTTCAAAAATGACTTATTACACAGTGCTAACTACATTTAAACTTGTTTAAAACAGCAAAGCAAACTTGGTAGTGTGTAGAGGTGCACTCTGTTGTTAAAAGTTAAAATTAATATGTTAAGTGAGCACAACCACTGAAGACCTTAGCACCCCCTTAGCTCCTCCAACCAACTGTCTGGCACCGCCCCTGTTGTTACCTCATCAGAACCATACCTGGAGTTGTTTTTTTTTGTTTCTGTCTAAATCTCCAAAGCTCAAAATTATAACATACACTATACTGCCAAACATATTTGCTCACCTGCCTTGACTTGCATATGAACTTAAGTGACATCCTAGTCTTAATCCATAGGGTTTGATATGACGTCGGTCCATCCTTTGCAGCTATAACAGCTACAACTCTTCTGGACCTTACTTTGTGCACTGGTGCACAGTCATGTTTAAGAGGAAAGGGCCATCTCCAAACTGTTCCCACAAAATCTCTTGGTATGCTGAAGCATTCAGAGTTCCTTTCACTGGAACTAAGGGGCCAAGTCCAGCTCCTGAAAACAGCCCCACACCCTAATCCCCCCTCCACCAAACTTTACATTTGGCACAATGCAGTCAGACAAGTACCGTTCTCCTGGCAACCACCAAACCCAGACTCATCCATCAGATTGCCAGATGGAGAAGCACGATTCGTCACTCCAGAGAACGCGTCTCCACTGCTCTAGAATCCAGTGACAGTGCTTTACACCACTGCATCTGACACTTTGCATTGCACTTGGTGATGTATGGCTTGGATGCAACTGCTCGGCCATGGAAACCCATTCCATGAAGCTCTCTACGCACTGTTCTTGAACTAATCTAAAGGCCACATGAAGTTTGGAGGTCTGTAGTGATTGACTCTGCAGAAAGTTGGTGACCTCTCTGCGCTATGCTCCTCAGTATCCACTGACCCCGCTGCGTCAGTTTACGTGGGCTACCACTTTGTGGCTGAGTTGCTGTCGTTCCCAATCGCTTCCACTTTGTTATAATCACAGTTGACTGTGGAATATTTAGGAGTGAGGAAATTTCACGACTGGACTTGTTGCATAAGTTCATCCTATCACAGTACCACGCTGGAATTCACTGAGCTCCTGAGAGCGACTCATTCTTTCACAAATGTTTGTAGAAACAGTCTGCAGGCCCAGGTACTTGATTTTATTCACCTGTGGCCATGAAGTGATTGGAACACCTGATTTCAACTATTTCGATG